>CM029277.1:14828133-14862091 GCA_016920895.1 Vaccinium myrtillus
CTTGTGTCTCCACATTCGGATATTTTTTACTTCTTGAATTTTCTCATTTTGCCAATGAAATTTGGGAGAGGATACTCACTGCGAATGTAATCGGTAAGTGGGAGTTTATGTCTTGAAAGTATGAGGGGCATCCCGAAGCAGGAAAGCCAAACAAAATGTTCAACCTTGATTAGGGTCCCGAAAATCTCAGGGCCGGGCATGCAAACATAGTTTGAGCAAATAGAAGTCAATAGACCTTGAACAATGTCACAGGACACAATTTCGAGACTAATTCAGACGGATGCCGTTAATCTGCCATTGAGTAACCCTGACAGTTGCTTCACAAATTGTCAATATCGTAAATTGTAATTGTATACCACTTATATGCATCATTTGCTTAGTGAATAGATTCTACATCCTCGGCAATTTTGAGAAACAGACGGGTTTGAGGGTTACAAAAGGATATCTATAACATCATATGCAAGGATTAAGGTACACACGAAACTGTTAAAAGTACCTCCTTGATATTAACAAAAAAAAAGCGATGGAGCCTTAAGCATTGGTCGCTGACTGAACTACATTACCCAACAAGCTGTTTGATGAAGGCGAGCTATGTCCACTTAGCCAAGGGTCCTGTACAGAAACAGGAGAGCTATCCTTCACCTTCTCCAATGAAGTAAGACAATCACCAACTGCCCTTTGTGGAACAAACAATCTCTTACTCTCAACCCCGGCCTTCTTAAACGACGTTCCACCAAAGGTCTTCTCACTTCCATTATAGGGGGATGAACCAGACGATGCCACTGACAACGATGACATGCAGGTATTCTCGTCAAGGGGAGCCCACCCACTTTGCTTTATCTGTTCTAGCTCATCCGCAACTTCCATCATAGAGGGCCTCATGTCTCGGTGGAAAGCAAGACATCTAAATGCCAATTCGGCCACTTTGTGAAGAGACGAAAGGGTCCAAGCATCTCTATTTGGCTCAAGGAACGGATCTATAATCTCATCCAGATGACCCTTTCCAATCCGGTCAATAGCAAGTGCAGCCAAATTCACCTCGCTGTGGGGCCTAGAGAAATCAACCACTTTCAATGCAGTTATGATCTCCACAAGAACGACCCCAAAGCTGTAAACATCACTTTTATCAGAAAGATGGAAATTTTGATGGTACTGAGGATCCACATAGCCTGGGGTCCCCTGCGGGGCTGTTGAAATGTGGGAATCATCAGTCATACCAAGTCTAGAGAGACCAAAATCGGCTACTTTGGAATTGAAGCTGTAATCCAAGAGTATGTTACTAGATTTGATGTCTCTGTGGTATATAGGTGGATTCTTGACAGAATGGAGATAAGCAATAGCTTGAGCAGTTTCAGTGGCAATAGTAAGACGTATTGTCCATGGAAGGCCCTTACCCCTTTCTCTTTGTAGATGCTGCGATAGAGTTCCATTTGGCATGAATTCGTAGACAAGAATTTGTTCATCATTCTCTATGCAGCAACCTAACAAGCGGACAAGGTTCGGATGACTCACAGAGGTCAGAAGCTTGATCTCATTCATGACTTGTTCAAAACCTTCAGCATCTCTGTGTCTAATCTTTTTAATGGCCACCCACTCGTTGTTGTGGATTTTCCCTGCATAAACTGTACCGTAGGCCCCAGTTCCCAGCCGTTGTTTCTCAGAGAAGCTATTAGTGGCCCTCTCAATTTCTTTGTAAGGATAGAAAGGAACACTGGAGTTGCCCGCAGCATCACATAGAAGGCGCTTTGTACTTGAAAAGTTTCTTAAAGATTTAGACCGCCGTTTGATGAAGTAGCAGGTGGCAGATACAGCAGCCATCAGAAGAGCTCCAGCAATAATCCCTAAAGAAATAGAGAGAGGACAATGCTGTCAAATTTACAAAAATTAAAAAATTTGAACCTCTCATTGGCCACTGTGAACAGATTTTCTACAAAGAGTTTAGGTTGTCTTCATCCATCTTTTTAACTTATTTCCGTCTGTAGTAATTTTTTTTTACATATTAGTCAAGACTTAAACCAAAAAAGCTGAATTTGTAAAGTAATTTTTACTTTTTTGATTTGCTTCAACAACAAGAATCGGAACGAGACAAGTTGAAAAGTAAACAATTTTGACCAAAACCTGAAAAAAGTTCAGCAAAGAAGAATTAAAAAAAAATCAGAACTAGGCAATTTGGAAAAGTAAACAACTTTGAACAAAACCTGAAAAAAGTTGAGCAAAGACGACGACAACAAAAAACTGTTATACATAAGGCCGGCCAATGAAGTGTGTCACATGAACCTTGTTATTTATAACCGAGAGAATGAACATTGTTTCTTTTGGTAACAGTGTCATCACAAAGCACACAAAAGGAATGTTCATGTACACTGTACATCAGAATTGTGGAAATGAATCTTGGCTTTAGTCTAGCAGAATAGAGAATTTAAAAGGGTAGGAAAAAGGAAACACATTTGATAGCTATTCAAGGCCACAAGTATCCAGCAGAAAAGCTAATAGAATCTCTCAGGTTTACTAGCCAAATACTTAGATGCCTTCTGAAACTCAGAAATCATTACAGCAAAACTCATCACACAACTGAAGATTGTCACCATGATAGGCGCTTGAGCATACAAAGATTCGGCTTTGAGATTGCAAGTCGTGAGAGTAATACGTTTGATTGAGTTGAAAAAGAAGAACTTAAATTCTTTCTAATTAACAAAAGAGAGATGTACCTGCAATAAGAATACCAACTCTGGCCTTTCCTCCGCATTCGCCAGACAAGTACTTTGAAGCACTGCAATTAGGTACTGATGATTTGGCAATCAACAGTTGGGGGTGGGGAGTGGAAGATCAGCACATGAAAAAAAAAAAAAAAAAAAAAAAAGAGATTTGTAGAAGATTAAAAGAGTAAACTGAGTTACATGATCTTGATGTTAAAAAAAATAAAATAAGTTACATGATCTTCAACTTGCATGACTGAAGGAGAATCACATTAGAAACAATTCTGGCATAATTCAACCTTTTTTTCATCAATATTTAATTTCACAATTAGCCAGTAGCACAAATAATCATGTAGGTTTAACAACGATACAATCATGTAGGGCCTACAAGACTGTGTGATTTAGAGGGTCCCCAACACAGCTCAATAATCACATCCTCTGTTTGATTTGGAGGTCAGAGTAAACAGAAGCCTAAAACATAGGAAATGGTAGCACTCATTTCCAGGTCAGCTGGATCTACAACATGTCTTATCCTTCCTCTGACCTTTTTTTTTTATAAAAAAAAACCCCATGTATTCAGCATGTGGTCTCATAACCTTTAAAGTCAAATGTAGGAAGTTTCGACTTCGGAGATCATTTCTAGGGGAAGTTAGAATTTACAAAGTCAATTGTTATTAGATTAGGATATTAGCAGTTGGACATTATTAGTTGGATATACCTCCCTAGCCTCTTTCTCACTAAATCCTATTCTTAAGAGTTTAATCCCAATAAAATTCTATCTACACCGCTTGAAACTTAAACAAGATCCAGACACCCATTTGACATTGTCTTCTCTTCAATTTCTATTAATGCCCTGCGCGTACGTTTTGCTTTTATGTTAAAACTAAAAGCCTCCTGCATAATTCTGCGCCGATATAGAGTAACAAATTATGCATTGCTTGATGAAAGAACTTAGGTTGCACGTATGTAGGAAGTAATTCGAGACCCATCCTAGTCGTAAGGAGTTTTGTCCAGTTTAAAGAGAAACCTTGGCACCATGAAGCATCACTTAGAACATGTCAAATAGTTTCTCAAAGCCAGGAAGTAAATTCTTTTATTCTCTCCAGTCTCTGGCACCGGTTGTTCTACGTGGTGCATATGATCCATGTCAAAAAAGTTCTCAAACCACAAGCAAGTTTTCGGCTTTCTACAAGATCGAAAGGACAGTATTTAGCTATGTTGATCTGATTGTAGGACAGTATTTAACTTGAGTGCAAATAGGGTACCGCTGATGTGGTGATCAAGCGCTCATCTCGGCCGTCCAAAATTTGAGTGCTAAGTGTTTTGGACAGCCAGATTTCACCCTCCCTCTCTCATTTTTCTCTCACTAAAATCCGAACTGTCCAAAACACTTTTGGACAATCGAGATGCTCGTTGGGTACCTCCATATTCAGCCAACACCCAAGTTTGTCTCAACCCGAAGATTAGTTGTTAAGGTATACATAAGGAGGCTCGGCGTGGACACCTAGTCGTAATAATAAGAAATAATATCTTTCCCTCACTGTCAAGAGAAATCAAAGCCTTTTGTATTTCATTCTTCCACCGTCGACGAAAAAGTCTTAGGCCTTTTGTATTTCATTCTTCCACCGTCGATGAAAAAGTCTTAGGCCTAGTTTTCTAAAAAAAATTAACAACTCAGTTGCTAAAATCATGGTTGATTTTAGCAAATGGGTTCACCAGGTGCTAAAATCATTGTATTTCAAATCAAAAAATGAAGTGGTTCCGTGTATCGTTTTTCAATTTTTTTCGCACCAAATTAAAGTACTCCTCGTGCACTTTAATTCGATGTGAAAAATTCAAAAAATAATACATGGAAACACTTAATTTTTTGATTTGAAATACCATGATTTTAGCACCTGATGAACTCATTTGTTAAAATCATGGTTGATTTTAGCAACTGGATTGCTAATTTTTTTTAGAACTATTGTAAATTTATCTGTTGGTTAATTGTAGAATCTCGAGACATGAGTAAACCGTAAGCCTGGACAACCGGTTATATAAATAAATAAATAAACGGTCAAAACCATCATAAAACTCAAATGACCACTGCCCCCCAAAAGTACAAACGAGCCCCATTAAAATATCATGAAAGTGGGGGTCTGGCTATGGTGCCCCAAAGTGGTATTGGGGCACCGGTGCCCCAGTTTTACTTACCACGAATACTGGATCTACAAACTACAAAAACAGATCACACTTACTATAAACACAAGATTTACTTACCACAATTTATGGCCTATACGTATGGTAAGTAAAACATATGTTTGTGGTAAGTAAAACCTATGTCTGTGGTAAGTACAATTGCGCGGGAAAAGAACAAAACCACCCTTTTTCTTGCGGTGGTTTTCATCTAATGGCTCAAATTCATTTATTTTTTTATCTAACGGCTGAGATTTAGTGGGGCACCGGTGCCCCAATACCACATTGGGGTACCATAGAAATATTCTGAAAGTGGAGTAGCTATTTTGGCCACTCCACACCAAACGACGTGCCCCTCCCGCACTGGTCAACAGACAAAAACCGACCACATCATCCCAACTATAAAACCACTTGCCCCACCACAGTCAAACCCAAATTAGGCCACCCTCCATAGAAAATTAGAAACAATCAACACAATACCTTTTTTTTTTAAAAAAAAAAGAAGAGGGGGACCTCCAAGAACATGATAAAAATTAGCACAAAAAAAAAAAAAGACTCGTTGACTAGAGTCCTTGCGCCTCAATATTAAGTGTTGGCCAGAGTCCTTACATCTCAGTAAGAGAGGTTTAGGATCCATTCTTTCTTTCCTACACGAAGGATCCATTTTTTTCCCCTATATGAAGGCTTTTTCTCTTTATTTAGGGTTATATTTATAATAGTTTGACTCATATTAGTGCTCATAAAATATATCGTAGGAAAAAAGACAAACTTGAAAAAACATTTTTTCTGCAAGTCTTCTTGAGGTAATTTTAGAAATCCTTAGTAGTCATGTGTTTTAGGTTCCAAACTTATGATTTATCTTCTGCAACGCAACTAACACCTACGGTAGAGATCGGAGGTATTTGGCCCCCGAAAGGGATTTGGGTTTTAGATCCTTGGGAAATCCCTTTTCTTAATTTCTTGACATTATTTGAAAGGTTATTCTATTAGCAATTTGCTGGACTGCTGATAAAGTCAATACACTTTTTTATATATTTTAAATATTTTTAACATCATCGACAAATATTAGTGTTCATGGAATATATTTTTAGATTTTCACATTATTTGAAGGGTTATTATATTAGCAACCTACTAGACTATCGATAAGCTCAATATACTTTTATAAATTTTTATACATTTTTTACATATTTTAATTAATTTTCAAATCTTAAGGACGGAGTCTGATGGGTTGTTTTTAGAATTGTTGTTTATTTGAAATGTTTGTATTGATGTAATTGTCGTGAATTTACCGGGTACAATAAAAAAAATTGAAAATAAAATAAAAACCGTAGGCTTGGACTCACCTTTCCGGCACCCGTTGCCGCCGGCGAAACCGTCTCCAATTAACCCATCCTTACACTGGCACCGACACCCCAAACCACCGCCCGGCACCGTAAAATTCATACACTCCGCCCTCACCGCACACTTACACGCGTCCAACCACCACCCCAGCTCCACCGCCTGAAACCTCAGCGAAACCGTCGAATTCATTCCGTCATCGCCCACGTCAGCAGCCGCGATCGAACTGAACAAAAAATCACAACCCGTCCCCGTCAAGTTGTCATAATCAATAAACCCCGACCCGTTATTCGTCCCAGAGTAACAGCTTAAGTTACGGGATCCCGACCCACAATCCGACGACTCGAACCGGGCTTGAACCATGGTGGTTTGGATTAAGCAGCCGTCCAGCCGAGTGGTGCAGTTGTTCAGTAAGAGTCCGTTTTGCGACGTCAGCGCGTAGTTACGGCCGAAGAGCGGTCGGGTTTGTTGAACCGTGCGGCCGCATTCTGATGGGAGGTTGACTAGTATGCTGTCAGAGGTGATGTTCTCGACTTCGAACAGTCCGATTTTGATTCGGCCGTTCTTGGTGCAGTTGAGACGGATTTTGCAGCCGTCGGAGAATCCAAATGGGTACGGGACCCGATTCGGATACCCCTTGCACGACTGGTTGCATTGAGCTGATGATTTAACGGCTTTGATCGAAGTGGAAATGAAAATTGCTGCTACGGTAAAAGAGAGGATTGAACTGAATTGGAAGCGGACAAAACAGATCATCGCATCAACGGAGATTGAAATTCAGAACAGGGAAGAAGAAGGAGGAGGAGGAGGATGTGGGATTTTGCGAGATTTAGGTGAAAATCTTCGAGCCTTTTGAGGTCTGGATATTTAGTGCGGCAATAAAGGGGTGTAGTTGAGAGGGAGGGTCGTGATTCTCATTAAATGGCAGAGAGGAGAGAGAGTATTACATACGTAAATTGTCTGGTGAAGAATTAATGGGGTGGGTGATGCTCACTTCTGCGAGCGATTCTTGAATGACTGTAAATATTGCTCTCTGTGATTTCAATTTTCGAAGTTGAATGGGTGATTGAACCGAACCCCAGAGGTCTTCGTCAACGTCTATGCCTGGAGGCTCTGGAAATGGGATAATGTTTGGGTGTTTTCTGAACGATAAAACACGATAATGAACAGAGACAGAGAGAGAGAAGAGAGAGAATACACGGAATTCAGCTTCGCCTTTGTCACGCAACTTCGCGGCTCCGAAACGCCCAAGTCAAATTGTCAAATGTTAGTTTTTTCCATTAGTTGGAATGACCTTTGTGGCCTCGACTTTGTTTTAATTTGAACCGAATTTTGAGAGTAAAGAAAAGAAAAAAAGGGTAAAGAAAAGAAAAAGGGCAAAATGATAGTGAATCGTTTGACTAGCATAAACTTTACGCGTAAACATCATTATATAGCCATCATGGTGAAGGTGGGAAGGACTTGGTCCACTAGAGAGATTCTTGTGTTTGATAGAATTGAATATGGAAACTTCTACCTTTTAAAAAATAAATAATTGAAGTTTTTAAGTTGAGATAAAAAATAAAAGTTGAATTAAAATAAATGATTTGATAACCAATATAAATGAATTCTATTTCAATTTTACTAATGGTCAGCCGGTGTTTGTGGTGGCAATAATACTGCGGAGGTGTAGGGCCAGTACTGAGGTTTGGATTGCCCACATAATATTAAGTCATTAAAAATTACAAAAATATATACAAGTACAAAAATTTTAAAAAATTAAAGAGTTATTTTAGGGACCCAAAGCAAACTCACACTGTTGGGCTCCCCACATCTTCAAGAGTTCTTTTAAAAAAAATTACAAATTTATATAAATTTGAACTAAAAGGATACTAGGATACTAGTATAACAGATAAGCAGATAAGTGCATATATATATATATATAGGGGCCGGTTCCCCTCACACTTGAAAAAACACATAAAAAAATACACGATTTTGTTTTGAGCCCCACTGTGACGTTTTGAACCGTTGATCTTGTTTAAATGAGTAAAATAGGAGGTCCTGCAAAAATTCAGCTTAATCGGATATTGGTAAGTGCTTGATCCAAATAGTTTTGCAAAAACTGTGATAAGAACTAATGTTTTTTAAATCGTTTGGATCAAGCACTGACCGATATCCGATTGAACTGAAATTTTGCAGGACCTTTTATTTTACTCATTTAAACAAGATCAACGGTTCAAAACATCACAAGGGGGCTCAGAAGAGTGTTGTGTTTTTTTATGTGTTTTTCTAAGTGTGAGGGAAACCGGCCCCATATATATACAGTCCACTTCCAGTCAGGGCTCCCGCATTTTTTTAAAATCCGGACCTCCACTTTTCGGATCGAACTTCGACGATCTGAACCGTCCAATGTGTTTAAAAGGTGTTTTTAAGGGTCCCCATGAGAAATCAACAAAAACAATTACTGGGAAGCGCTTGATCCGAGCAGTTTTTCATAAAAACTGTATATGTTCGTTTTTATGAAAAACTGCTCGGAACAAACCCTTCCCGGTATTTGTTTTTGCTGATTTCTCGCGAGGACCCTTAAAACACCTTTTAAACACATTGGACGGTTCGGATCGTCGAAATTCAATCCGGACCTATGATGTGTGGATTTTTTTAAAAATCCGGGATCTTTGATAGGAAGTGTGGTGTATATATATATAGGAGTAACTGGAAGAGTTTTTTTTACAAAGAAATTGAGAAATATAATTTTCATAATACTGTACATTGGAAGGGGAAAAATAAATTTTTTTGAACCATACTCAAAATAAACACACATTTCCACAAATACACACATAAATTTCTGGAGCTCTTGCACACAACAACACCAGTTTGGGTGGTCCTATATATTTATGAGAGTGTTTATATATGTAGATGTGTATTTTGAGTGTGGTTTTAAAAATGGAATAAAAAAATAAAAGAAAGAGGTGCAAAAAAAGCCTCAAAAGTCAAAACAAGGGGGTTGCCCCTGGGATTTGAACACGAACCACGAAGGAATTGACTTGCACTCGAAGATCGACCACCACATTAGGTCCATCATTTGCATTCTATTCGGAAATTTTGTTTTATTTATGTATAATTTAGGTTGATTTTTTTTTTTTTTTGGCCCTAGCCTAGGGCTTGCTGGGCTCACCCTTAGACCGGCCCTGCGGAGGTGGACGGGTGGCGGTGGATGGGTGGGGGTGGTGTCGGTGATGATTGCGATGAGTTGTTTGGTCATAATGGGAAAGCGGTGGGATGGTATTGTTTGGTTCTTTTACTTCTTTACAATGGAAAATTATTGTGTGTGAGCGTGCTAGAGAAAGCCTTTAAGTCTTCTCTCTCAGATTAACTTTGGTAAACTAAATCTAATCAGGCGATTGTGT
Source organism: Vaccinium myrtillus (assembly GCA_016920895.1). Lineage (NCBI taxonomy): Eukaryota > Viridiplantae > Streptophyta > Magnoliopsida > Ericales > Ericaceae > Vaccinium > Vaccinium myrtillus. The sequence goes on from CM029277.1 coordinate 14,837,729, forward strand.
TTGAATGGTTCAATTACCTCAATTAAGAGGATTTTTCTTTCAAAGTGAAGAAAATATAAACCAATTTACTTAGGAAATTAAAGAACAATAAAGAAACAAGGTATTTTGATTTACAAATCAAAAGTAGACTTACTTCGAAATCTTCTTCAACTTCAAATAGAATGACAAAACGAACTTCGAACACTGAATTGTTACAAATACTACTTTCATCTACTTCCTAAAACTACTTCCTAAACTACTTCGAACTGAGTCGAATTCCTAAACCTACAATTCTACTTGCCAAAGAACAAACGAAGCATCATTTTTGCTGTTTGTTGAAGATTTGTCCGAGGTTTTTCACTCTTCAATTTCTTCTATTTATAAACTTTGCTTGCAGTTTGAACTTCCCGCTTGATTTCTTGACTTCGAACTTCATCATTGCATTTCAAAATATTGTTTCTTCCCTCCAAAAGTACTTGAACTTGAATTGCTTCGAACTTCCTTCAGAAACATTTGAATTTGAATTTGCACAGTTACTTATTCAAATCGTATTTTGCACATTATTAATTTAAAAGAATAACTGCCTTGCACGATTATTTCATGTGTAAATTGTTTCAACTGCCAACTGCCAACGTGTAATTCATGTTTTTTAGCAGTTTGCAATGTGGCTTCGAAGTCTATTTCTTCATTCATTCCTTGGCTATAACTGTCAATAACTACCTTTTAAACTAGAGGTCAATACGATATCGTATTGATCATCTCTTAAAGTGCTTTTCATTAACGACACATTTCCAACGTTTGGAATTTCTAATTACGTGTCAATTAATTATTGGATATGTTAATTTTATATGAAAACAGGTAATAGGTATTACTGAGTTGCAAAGATGGTGGTGGTTGTGATGAAGAGGTGGAACTGGTGGAAACATACCGGCGGTAGAGAGTGGTGGTGGTAGCGACGACAGAGTGAGGGATTATCATAGAAATTTAATTGATTATATATAGGGGTAATTAAATAATCATCATTTTTTCGGACACCACGTAAGTTTTCATCCTGCCCATTTTTCAAGGTTATGTTTTCATCCTCTTTTGGTGTGATTTAACTTTTTTACCCTTTCATTGTGATATAGATAGATATTTATATATAAATCCATAACATAATATAATCATTTTCAAGTTTGTAGGGATCCTATATTGGCACTTCCAAAAATAATGGATTAATTGAGATTGTTGGGGGTTTCAAAATGATTGGAGATAATTCTTGCCTAAAATAAAGAGATAATTGTTGCCTAAAATAAAGGAATTTTTTAAATAATGATGAGGGGATTCAAAATTTAGTGGAGTGACTTTATTCCCAAATATAACTCACATAAAGAGGAGAACCGAAAATCATGGATTTTGTAACCAAATCAATCGGCTCACATGAAGGACAGTAACATGGTAAAAATGAAAAATAGGGAAATCTCTATAAATCATGGTAAAAATGAAAGAAACCATTTTCCATGTTAAATTCCATCAGGTAACACAATACAATAGATTTTCTTTATAATTGTCAAATTAAGAACTTGAATCATGTTAAACATATCAAACACATAATCGATATTTCATGGTAAAAATAAAAATAAAAACGATAAAAAATCATGGTAAAAATATGAAAACAAATTTCAATTTTATGGTAAAAAAAAAGACTTAATAACCTATAAACATGATAATAATTAGAGGTAATTAAATAATCATCCTGTTTTCGAACATCACGTAAGTTTGCATCCTGATCAATTTGAATGGTTATGTTTTCATCCTTTTCTCTTGTGATATACCATATCTACCCTTATTTAATATATTATTTTAGTTTCCTAATTATGTGGAACTTTAATTAGTTGTTAGTTGCCTTAAATCAAGGGATTTGACCCCTTCCATCACTTACAAATTTCAAACTATTAACGATAATTTTGAATTCTCAAATTTCAAATCTTTAACTTCTTATTTCTCAATTAAATTTTTATAAATTTATAATGATTTTTGCAATGCACTTGTTTTTACCATAATTTCTGTAATGCACTTATTTTTACCATAATTTCTGTAATGCACTTATTTTTACCATATTTTTTAATGCATACAAATCGATCACGAGTCATGGTAAATTTAACGTATCAAACTTAATTAGCATTTTTTACCATGATCCTTAGAAATAGAAAACCATCTAAATTGATTTTCTTTCATTGTAAACTTTAATACCATATTAAAACATTTCATGGTAAACTTCAATAGCATATGAACTGAATTCATGGTAAACTTGAATACCATTCAATCATCCAAAATTCAAAACACATTTCATGGTAAATTAGCAAACAAAAATTTGAGTTATTTATGAATCATGGTAAAAAAATAAAAAATCTTACAATCGACCCAGCTAAAATCATGGTAAAAAATATATCTCTAGCAATGAACATGGTAAACTCAAGCGAGCATAAATTTGTGTATAAGTCATGGTATAAAAAAAAAAAATTGATCTCTAGAAATTTCATGGATCCAAGTTACTCCAATCAACAAATATCAGCCAACATCTCCGATTGCCCATCATTCCCCTAGCAATTTCCTTCGTAGTCGTTGAGCGGCGGCCCGCCGATGGCTGCCAAAAAGGCCCCATCAGAGGTGGATGAAAAAATAATAATAAAAAAAGGAATACACAATTGAATTCCAACACCACTTCATTTGATTCACGTCAAATCAATCAAGAACCAAAAAGTGAAAAAAAACCCACAAACCCAAATGAAATTCAACTGAAAAGAGATAAGAAATCAACCTAATTGATTCTTTGCTGATGTTGATAAAACCAAAAAAAAGATTCTTTGCTGATCATCGAGGGTGGCATCCTGTTAGTGGTTCTTTTACTTCTTTGCAATAAAATAATTGAGTGCGAGCGTGCCAGAGAGAGTTTCAATCTTCTCCCTCAGATTAACTTTGGAAAAACCAAATATAATCAGGCGATTGTGTTTTAATGGCTCAAATACCTCACTTAAGAGGATTTTTCTTTCAAAGTGAAGAATTATAAACCAATCTACTTAGGAAATTAAAGAACAAACAAAGAAACAAGATACTTCGATTAACGAATCAAAGATAAACTTACTTAGAAATTGTCTTCAACTTCAAATACAAGATATTGAGAACCTCGAACAGATGATTGTTACGAGAACAACCGAAATTAATCCTAACTACTTCCTAATCTACTTCCTACACTACTTCAAATTGGGTTCGAAATCCTAAAACTACTTGCCAATGAACAAACCAAGCATCATTTGTTTGATAGCTGTTTGTTGAAGATTTGTCCGGGGGTCTTTCACTCTTCATTCTCTTTTATTTATAAACGCTGCTTGTTAATTGGATTTCCCGCCCAATGAATTTGAACTTGGCTTGCTTCGAACTCCATAATTTGAATTGGTAGTTTTCTTCTCTCCCCCACGTCTGAATTTGAACTCTTGTTAATCTTCTTCCAAAAGCTTCTCATTGAATCTGCACCGTTGCTTGAACTAACCCAAATGATTATCATTTAAGAAGATAACTGCCTTTCAAGATGTAATCCACGTGTTTTAACTGCTAATTGCTTTGTATCATGGGTTTACACGTGGACTTTATACATCTATCGGTTAAAATCATGACTTCGACGTTTATTTTCCACATTGACAATTCTTTATAACTGCCAATAACTGCTTTTCAACTTGAAAAATAATACGACACCGTATTTATTCAATCTTCTTTCCATAATCCAGTGTATTTTATTGACAGATATTTGCCAACGTTTGGCATTCTAAATTACGTGTGAATTGGTTGTTGGATTTGTTAATTTTATATGTAAACATACCCCCCACATTAACATCGTTGTTCAAAGAATTTGAATAAGTGCTAATGTGCCCTTTACCCCTTCAACTTCCTATAAACTTCAAAAAAAAAGAAGTTATTCAGAAGTAATCTCGAGTAGCTTACACGTTTCCAATGAGAAATTTATGGATAATGGGCAGTTACTCGACACGTTCTCCATCTTCAAGAATTTAAATCACTTCCAACTTAAAACTTTGCCTATAAAAGGACTTAATCACTGGTAACATTAATCACCAATTATTGTTTTAAACTGACTTTTATTTCAACTCAACTCAACCATGGCTGACGTTTCCAATACCCAAAGTGCTTTCGAAAACTTGGTTCTCGATGACTCAATCCCTGTTGATACTAGAAATATTATCACACCAATTATTGGTGAGATTCGAAGGGATCGCTCTTACGTAGTGGTTCCAGTGGAAAATTCTGAGCCTATTGATCCATGGAATCCTCCAATTTCTCCTACTCCTAAACCATTTCTATGGGGTTTACCATTCGAAATAGTGGTGGTAAAGATGGATGATCCTGCTGGTTATAAAGGTTGCTTTCTCTTTGGAAGTTACTTCTGGTTCCTCCATTGCATTAACCATAATCATGAAATCTTCTTTCTCTTCTTCTTTTTGTATCTTGGAAATTAAAGTTCCCCAACCATCATTCCAACCATTGTCATCTATAAGATCATATTCATCATCACTTGATACATCAATGAACTCCATAGGGGACACCGTTGGTCGTAACACTTTTCGAACTGGTGAGCAATCTGGTCCAAAGTTAAAAGAAGGTGAAACCATATTAATTTGTACTTCGGGTAAAGTTCCAAATTGAATGGTTTTTTTCTCCTGTACTGGTATCTCCGATACATCTTCTGTTATGTTTATCTTCTCAGCATTGTCCATTGTGGAAATTTCCATAGGAGAACATGTTTTGATGGGAGATGAATTCATTCATTCACCTTCTTCCTGTTCCACTATCATGGCTTCTAATAATCCAGATTGATAGCTTGCCAAGGAATTTGGTGAAGTTGGGCTATTCTGAGGCACTTCACTGTCCATTCTTGCAGCCAAACTTTCCAGTGTTTCCCTTTTTGCCTGAGTAAATACCCTTCGAAGAGATTCTTCAGAATCTTCTCTTCGAAGTCTATTAAACCTTGGGTTGAAATTCTCAGCACCATTAGGATTCTCTTTAGATGCATATTCTTCCATTTGGAAACTAGTATATCTCCTTTGCAGTTTCCTTTTCTGAGTTCGTGTCAGCATAGGGATCATTTGAGGTGTCTTGGTCTTTGGATCTCTAACCACTATCCATTGCCCAACAGGAGAGTTTGGAGGTTTGATCATTTTATTTTCAACTTTAGAAGGAGTTCTGTATCCTTGGAAGAGTTCTGGTTTGATTTTCTTCAAAAACCAATCAGGAACTCCCTTTACCAAGGAAAATTGTTCACCTTGCCTTTCATTTTCTTGACCCATTGGGGTCTTTCCAGTGTTAACCTTCTTCAGAGGAGGAAAATCCCTCTTCGAAGTTGGTGGAACTGGACTGGAAGGTACATTTCTTTTAGAAACCAACCAAGGCTTCTCATTCTTTTCATAACTTGTGTTTACCCGAGGTTTTCTTTCGTTATTCCAATCCAAAGCTTTTCTTTCCATCATTTTTGGAAAGAAATCAACCCCCTATCGATCGAAATCTTTAAAAACCAAATAATTGGCTCTACATTCCATGCATAAGCATTCTAAAAAAGAAGCTTCGAGCATAGGGAGATGAGACTACTTGAACCCTCTTTGAGATGAACTCTCTGTTGTATACTTTGGCTTATTATTTCTGTAGGTATCATTTCGAAGTTGACCAACCCTTGGTCTTCCTCTACCAAAGTGCACAGAGTTCATTTCAACATGTATCTGTTTACTCTGCCATACTTCTCGAATAGTCTTGGCCAAAGATGTTGGCACATTGGTATTAGCAGTTACTTCTTCAATCTTTAGAAATGGATCAGTATCTATCCCCATAGCTTTTTCTGGAAACATGATCCTTCCTTTCCTGATTTGTTCTTGAATCCTATCACGAAAAATATTACAATTCTTAGTTGAATGAGTCCAAGAAGCATGCCATTTACAATAATTCTTTCCTTTTATTTCTTCCAAAGTTGGAAGTTTAACATTTTCAGGAAGTTTGATAAACTTTTTCTTCAAAAAGTAATCAAAGATTTCATCTGCTTTGGAAACATCAAATGAATATACTTTGCTAATTGCTTTCTTATTATTCCTTGGTGCTATAGAAGAATCTTTTCTAACCAGACATTCACACACACAAGGATCATGTTCAATAATTTCAGCAGCATCGATTTCATAAGTAGGATCCTTATAATAAGTAGAATATGAAGAATTATTCCTATCAACATCTTCTTCTAACAAAGATTCATATCTAGATGTTTTGTAAGTTAAATCAACCAAATCCCTAAATTCAGTAGAATCGAACTTCTTTCTAAGTTCTCTACTTAGGCCATCTTGTGCTATTCTGACAAACTCAACTTCTGATAATTGAAGTTTGCATTTATTTCTAGCCCTTTTGAACCTAGTAATAAACTGGGCAGCCTTTTCATCAGGTTTTTGTTTTAACCTTGCTAAATCAGCCATAGTGACTTCTGGCTCAGTTAGGTAAAACTGTGCATGAAATAATTCTTCCATCCTTTGCCAATTTGGAACTGACTCCGGAGTCAGATTAGAATACCATTCGAAGGCTGTTCCTGTCAAGGAATTAGAAAATAGTTTCAACTTAATGAAACCATTATTACCTAATTCTTTACACTGAGCAGTGAATCTAGCAATGTGTTCAGTGGTTTATTGTTTCCCATCCCCATGAAACAGTGTAAAATCAGGGATTTTAAATCCCCTAGGAACTTCGAACTAGGGGTGAAAATATAAACCGGCGAACCGAACCGAACCGATGAACCGGACTGAACCGAGACTTTTTTTCGGTTCTTTTCTTTGTCCGGTTCGGTCCGGTTCCTGATAATAGAAAATTTTGAAAATCGGTTCGGTTCCCGGTTCGGAGGAAATTTGAAGCGAACCGAACCGGACCGAACCGGTATATATATATTTACCTTCAAAAATATAGTGGCAAGGTTTGAACTCCCGACCTCATGTATAGGAGCCGGAGCCTTTACCACTTGGCTGGAACCAATTTACATTTCAAAGGAGGAACAAAATATATTTATTATTAAACTTGACCTATTACTATATATATATAAACTTCCTCCCCTCAACTCAACAGTCAAAACACTTTCCCAAATCGTTTTCTTTTTCCCAAACTGAGGCGGCTGTGAGAGAAGAAAACCCATCCTCGTCGTCGATCATCATGTCCGTCCACCATCGTCGTCGATCATCATGTCCGTCCACCATTGTCGATCATCATCTCTCGTCCATCATCATCGGCGACGCATGGTTCATCATCTCCGTCCAGTCCAGGCATTCATGTTCGTTTTCTCTCTCTCTCTCTCTCTCTGGTGTATATATATGTGTGTGTGTGTGTGTGTGTGTGTATCAATAGATCTGGAAAGTAGAAACATTATATAAATATGCGTGTTTTTCTTTTTCTTTTTTGAAATGATAAGTAAATAACTTTGTAAATTTGTATCTCTGTCGATGTTTGGGGATTTCCGTCGATGTTTTTCTTTTTTCTTGGATTTGTTCAATCAGATCTAGGGTTTTGCTTCTTGCTTCTGTTTGTGCTGAACCGAACCGAACCGACCCCGAACTGACCGAACCGAAACCGAACCGAACCAAGATCTATATAATCGGTTTCGGTTCAGTTAACCTCCCGAACCGAGTTTTTCCGGTTCGGCAAAAAATGGCCAAGAACCGGACCGAACCGAACCGGTTTCAGCCCTACTTCGAACTGTCTATCTATCCATTCTGGATAAGGTTTTCTATAAGTTTGAGTTTGTACCCCTCGGTTTAGAGGTCCGTAAACTTCTTGCATGAGGCCTAATATTTCATCTCTAAGGGTGGAATTTCCTCTTAAATGAACATTCGCGTTAATGTGTGGTTCCCAATTCACATTTCTTTTCATGTGATCTTCTGGAAACCTATCAAGAGGGCCATCAAAAGGTTGAGGTTGTTTGTAATCTCCTTCTTGCCTTGCAAAAGGTTCATAAAGGTGATTCGAATGCACTCTTCCCATCTCCGGTATTCTTGGATACTTAGGAACTCCAATTTCAACATTAGGCTTCCTTGAACTAGCCCTATCAATAATGGTTTCCTGTGGAATAATTGTATCCTTCAAACCCATAATCATCATTTTTAAAACTTTTATTCCCATTTACACCATCAAAGCTAGGTTCGAATGGGATATGAGTGGTTTGTTTGTATGTTTTTTTAGGCTTGGGAATTTGAGAGTCATAAATTTTTGCAGGTTCATACCAAGATTCTGGTATTTCATCTACATTGATAGGCTCTTTTCCAGGCCTAGACTTATGTTTACTAGAACTAGCCTCTCCTTTATCTCTTTCAAATGAAGGCACAGGTTCATTTCTAGATTTTGATTGTTCTTCTAATTTTTGAAACATAAAGATGAGGATTTTGTCTATCGCTCGCTCCTTTCGTCATCGGCAATGCTTCCAAGACTTCCTCCTTCGGCCCCTCTCCGGGACCACAGCTAGTCGTACAGAACCATCCTCAATGCCTTTATAGGCCTTACAACCGCGACATTTCGTCGCACTCATGCTTAGAGCTCCTGAATGTCGCACTCGCCGCCAAGTTAGACCCAAACTACCAAGGCTGGTATGGTAGCATGGTCACCCTACAAAAGACTTAATTGCCGACTACCTACTAAGAGAAATGATATTAGAACCGCCCGACTCGTGTTATCCGGGCTCCACAAAGAACAGTATTTACAATATGTACAATGAAAGAATGGCTCTTCTAACCGGAGAAGGGAACACGCGCATTATTTTCTAGCCGGCGCGAATAGCTAGACCCAAGTCAATGATGGGAAACCCAATGCAAGGAGGAGCAAAGGGCCGGGCCCTCCAAACAGTTAAGTCCAGAGGTACGCGTTAGCTCCCTGTGAAAAGTGAAGTCACGAAGACTCCACGGCCAAATCACACAAGAATTTAAACCGAAGGGTCGTCCGAATAAACCGGATCGACCAACTTTTCAACCTCCTCCTCATCATTAAAGTTTTCCAAAAATGGTTTAAGCCTTTGACCGTTCACTTTGAAAATTTTACCATCTTTTGGATTAAAAACATCTATCGCCCCATGAGGATACACTTGATGCACAAAATACGGCCCAACCCACCGTGATCGCAATTTTCCCGGAAAAAGATGGAATCTAGAGTTATATAAAAGCACCTTTTGATTCACATGAAAATCCTTCCTTAGAATGTTTTTATCGTGAAATTCCTTAACCTTAGCCTTGTAAATGGCCGTGCTCTCATATGCATCTCTCCGAATCTCCTCAAGCTCATTGATTTGGAGCTTCCTATGCGTACCGGCCTCGGGCATGCGACAATTTAAAGATTTGATGGCCCACTAGGCCTTGTGCTCAAGTTCGACCGACAAGTGACACGCTTTCGCATAGACCAAGCGGTAAGGGGACATCCCCAAGACCGTTTTATACGCAGTTCGATAGGCCCACAAGGAATCGGTCAATCGTGTAGACCAATCCTTTCGATTAGGATTTACCGTTTTCTCTAAAATATGCTTAATTTCCCGGTTAGCAAGTTCGGCTTGACCATTAGTTTGGGGGTGATAGGCCGTGGAGACCTTGTGAGTGATACCGTACTTACGCATTAAGGTTTCAAAGGGCCTATTACAAAAATGGGTCCCCTGATCACTAATGATCGCGCACGGAGTACCAAACCTAGCCAAGACATGCTCTTTCAAAAATTCAATGACCACCTTGTGGTCATTCGTACGAGTGGGAATCGCCTCAACCCACTTGAACACGTAGTCCACTGCAAGAAGGATGTAGAGATAACCGAAAAACATTGGAAACGACCCCATAAAATCGATGCCCCAACAATCGAAGACTTCAACAACAAGAATATTGGTTAAGGGCATCATGTTCCGTCTCGTCACTCCACCCAATTGTTGACACCTCTCACACGTTTTACAAAACTCGAAAGCATCCTTGAAGAGTGTTGGCCAATAGAACCCGCATTGGAGGATTTTTGCGGAAGTTTTCTTGGCGGAAAAGTGTCCCCCACATGCCTTTGTGTGGCAAAAGGAAAGGACGGCTTTTTGATCCACATCCGGCACACATCGCCGGATAATTTGATCCGGACAATACTTAAAGAGATAAGGATCATCAAAGAAAAATCTTTTCACCTCAAATAAGAACCGCCGCCTCTCCTGCGGAGTCCAAACAGTAGGAAGTTGGCCCGTTGCTAAGTAGTTCACAATATCTGCAAACCGCGGGCAAGACGAGACACCAAACAATTGCTCATCGGGGAATGAGTCAACGATGGGAATGTTCGAGGAACGATCCTCAAACTCGAGACGAGACAAATGATCCGCGACCACATTTTCAACTCCTTTTTTATCTTTGATTATCAAATTGAATTCTTGGAGCAAAAGGACCCACCTAATTAACCGTGCTTTTGCATCTTGCTTAGTCATGAGATATTTTAACGCGGCGTGGTCCGTGAAGACCACGATAGGTGACCCTATCAAGTAAGACCAGAACTTGTCAAAAGCAAAGACAACCGCGAGCAACTCTTTCTCCGTGGTGGAGTAGTTCAATTGAGCATCATTGAGAGTCTTGCTCGCATAGGAAATGACACACGACTCTTTTCCTCTCCGTTGGCCTAACACGGCCTCAATCGGATAGTCACTCGCATCGCACATCAACTCAAACGGAAGGTCCCAATCGGGAGCTCGCACAATCGGTGGGGAGGTGAGACTAGATTTCAACTTGGAGAAGGCCTCCTCACACGCGGGTGTCCAAATGAATGGCGTGTCTTTCGAGAGGAGGTGACACAAGGGGCGCGATATAGCACTAAAATCCTTAATGAAACGACGATAGAAGCCTGCGTGCCCAAGAAACGACCGAATATCTTTCACACACTTAGGGGTAGGGAGGTTCGCAATTAAATTAATTTTGGCTTTATCGACCTCTATCCCCTTCGAGGACACAATGTGTCCCAAAACGATCCCGTGTGTCACCATGAAATGGCACTTCTCCCAATTCAGAATAAGATGCTTCTCCTCACATCTCTCCAACACTCACTCAAGATTCTTTAAGCATGACTCAAAGGAGTCCCCGAACACCGAGAAGTCATCCATAAAGACTTCGACAATTTTCTCTATCATGTCACTGAAAATGCCCATCATGCACCTTGAAAATGTTCTGGGCGCATTGCACAAGCCAAAAGGCATGCGCTTATACGCAAAAGTACCGAAAGGGTGCGTGAAAGTAGTCTTCTCTTGATCCTCAAGAGCAACCTCGATTTGGTTATACCCGGAGTACCCATCGAGAAAGCAATAAAAAGCATGACCGGCTACCCTCTCCAAAATTTGATCTATGAAGGGAAGAGGGAAGTGGTCCTTTCTCGTGCACGCGTTTAACTTGCGGTAATCAATGCACACTCTCCATCCGGTGGTCACCCTTTGAGGTATCAACTCATCATTGGCATTTTTTACCACCGTGATCCCTGACTTCTTAGGGACAACTTGGATGGGACTCACCCACTTACTATCGGCGATGGGGTAGATGATCCCAACATCCAACAATTTTAAGACCTCTGTCCACACCACATCTTTCATGATAGGATTCAAACGACGTTGTGGTTGGCGGGATGGCTTCACATCCTCCTTGAGATATATGTGGTGTGTGCAAACCAAGGGATCAATCCCATGAATATCGGCAATGGACCAACCGATGGCCTTAGTGTGCCTCCTTAAAACCTCTAAAAGATTGGACTCTTGGTGCTCCTCTAGGGAAGAAGAGATCACCACAGGGAATGTCTTGTTAATGCCAAGGAAGACATATTTCAAAGTGTCCGGGAGGGTTTTTAACTCAAGCTTGGGTGGTTGGACACTAGACGAAAGAGTTATGCTCTCAAGGGGAGACAACTCTTCAAACTTTGGGGTCCACACTTCCGTCCCACACACGTTCTCCACATCTAACAAAGAACACAAGTACTCGACCTTGGGTGAATCTAAAAACTTCGCCTCCTCGGCGGTAAGACAAACCTGAAGGGGGTTCGTGCAAAGAATTGTGTCTATGTGCTCTTGCACCAAGGTATCTACAAGGTTCATCTCATGAATATCATCATCATCCCCCATTTGAGACCCAATATTAAACACATTCACCGCCATCTTCATGTTCCCAAAGGTCATATTCAACAACCCATTACGACAGTGAATGACCGCGTCGGATGTCTCCAAGAAGGGGCGTCCGAGAATGATGGGTGTTTGTGCTTGTGAAGCATTAGCGACCGGACATGTGTCAAGAACCATAAAATCCACGGGGTAGAAAAAGTTGTCCACCTAGACTAAGACATCCTCCACTAAACCCCTAAGAATTCGGACACTCCGGTCTGCCAATTGAAGTGTAGCTCTAGTTGGTTTCATCTCCCCCAACCCTAATTGCTCATACACCGAAAACGGAAGTAAATTCACACTCACACCCAAATCAAACAAAGCTCTCTCAACTTTCTTACCCCCTATGACAATGGAAATGGTAGGACAACCGAGGTCTTTGTATTTTGGAGCTATGTTGGTTTGGATGATGGAACTCACCTGCTCAGTTAGAAAAACTTTCTTTTGGACATTCAACTTGCGTTTAACAATGCATAAGTCCTTAAGAAATTTAGCATATTTGGCGATGGTTCTAATGGCATCCAAAAAAGGGATGTTGATCTCTAGAACCTTATACACCTCAGTGTTCGAAGAAGGCTTGGTCGACACTTTCAACCTTTGGGGATAAGGTGCCGGAAACGGACAAACGGGAGGCTCTTGCTCCACGACCCTTGGTGGCACAACTGAGCCACTCGAAGAAGGTTGCTCAACAACAACCGGAAAAGAAGGGACCATGGGAGGAGTAGGTTTTGGAGGGATAGTCTTATCAATCTCCTTACCACTTCTCAAGACGGAAATCGACTTACCTTGCTCAAGATTATTTGGGTCTTGGCCCGACGTGGTGCATGCCAAATGGACTCCTTGGGGGTTTGCTTGTGGTTGAGATGGGAACCTTCCCTTCTCTTGTTGAAGCTGCCCCACGGACGTGGTTAACCGAGTCACTTGACCTTGGATCTATTTCAACGCATGAGCATTTTGCTCATTGGTCACCATTTGACTTTGAATGAAAAATTGCATGGTCTCTTCCAATGAGCGCTTTTGAGGTGGTTGGTAAAAATTAGACCCGTGGTGTTGTTGATTTGGAGGGTACCGGGCTTGACCTTGGCTTTGATTTTGACCTTGGGGTGGTCGATAGCCTTGGTTATAGGCCGGGGGTGGCCTTTGAGGTTGCCCTTGGTTTGGCTCCCTCCACCCGACAGCAGGATGGTCCTTGGTTCCGGGGTTATACATGTTAGAAAAAAGGTCATATCGTTAACCAACGACACTCACCTCCGCTTGTTCCACTACCCCACCATGAAGGATTTCCTTCAAACCCAGAAGAGTCGGGCAATCATCAGTTGAATGCCCTTGGGTCACGCATAGCACACACGACACATCCTTCGCACTTTTCAATTCCAAATTTTCCAACTTCTTAGTGATTTGGGAAAGCTTAAAATTAACGTCATCTTGTTCTTTTAGCACATACTTCCCTCTCTCACCTGAACCTTGATTGGCACTCGCACTCGCACCCACCAGATGATAGATCTTGTCCGAGGGATCTGCATAATCCCATGACTGGTTATTTTCGGCGAGTTTGTCGAGAAAATCATAACAACCCTGAGGATTATTGTTTAAGAATTCGCCATTGCACATGGTGTCAATGAATTGCCGAGTGCCTTGTGAAATGCCCTCGTAGAAAAATGTGACCTTGTCCTTCACCGAAAAACCATGATGTGGGACAGCAGTTAAAAGATTTTTAAATCTCTCCCATACAGCGAAAAATGGTTCATTTGGGTTTTCAGCAAAATTGGAGACACGTTTTTTCATCTCCACGGTTTTATGCAATGGGTAATACTTTTTGAAAAACTCATCATGCATTTCTTCCCACGAGGAGATGGAACATGGTTTCAGAGTTGAAAGCCAAGTGCGGGCTTGGTCCTTAAGAGAAAAGGGAAACAATTTCATGCGCGTGGACTCAAGCTTAGCCTGATTAGTGACGAGCGTACCCACAATATCCTCAAATTCCCGCACGTGATCGTAAGAACATTGGGACTTCATCCCATAGAAAATAGGTAACATGGGTATCGTGTTGGGCCTAATCGTGTAAACGGCATTCTCGGCGGTGGGTGTGGGATGAATGATGGGTGATGGTGGAACATGGCGTGTGGGGTTAAGATATTGCCGCATGGACAAAACGGGTGGTTGTTGTGGTGGTGGTGGTTGCTCACGACTGCCCATTGTTTCCACAAGAGAGGTGTCAATGCTAACTAAACGACGATTGTGCGGGAAGCGGTGGTAACCGCGCATGCACACAAACTAGCAGACTGGAGGGGTTATGCAACCGCCTCACACAAACAGCTCCGAGGGGCTAGTCCGCCGCCTCGTTATATATATACAGAAATTATAAACCAATATATTTTCTCGAGCTTCGTTAAACCTCACGTTTAAACAATCAACTATTTTGTTAGAGGTATCCGCTCTTGGAACTATACCAGTTAAACAAAATTAAACTAAGTTATACTATATTAACAACATGGGATACTTACAGCGGCGTGGCGCGAGGCAAACTCAAGCGGGGCGGACCATTGGGTCCCCGGCAACGGCGCCAAAACTTGCTTGAGACCTTAGATTGTATTGCAAAAGGTGTCGCCCCAAGCGTAGGGCTAGGTATCGCGTAGCAAGATAACCGGTAAGACCGGGTCGAATCCACAGAGACCGAATGCGCTGAGCGTGATGGTTGACTCGCGAATGAGGGTTTTTTAGCCTTAAAGCGGCAAACTGTCTTTTTGGTTTGATTTGTTTGTGATTGCGATTTTCAGCTTAAAAAGGAAATTAAAGATTTGATTAAAATTTAACTAAAAGGCTCGGGCCAAGGTTCACACCACCTATCACCTAAATAGATTCATAATTCTCACAATTTACACAGTTGAGTCACAAGGTAAATCTATGCTCAACCGGAAGGTAATTCAATTATACTTTTATTTTTTTAGAGTTTGGTTTAATCAAGGCTTGATTGGAAGTTTGGTAAACCCTCAAAATGACATCGATTTAAGTATTATGTGTGGCAAAGACATTGTCGACGCATAATAAAAAACATAACAATCTTGAGTTTTAAATTGATAGTTACAAGCCCGTATTTAAACACAAACAAACTTTGTTGCTCAGGTGTGAGAATCACGAATCCACTTAGGCCATTAGGTGGTGATCACCCTAGGCCGAGTCTATGACTACTACTCCATTGACGAAGAACTCGCCAAGGAAAAGCTAAAAATTAAACTAAACATTACGGCTTTTTAAAGTGATTAAAAAGATTGGTCTTAAGAGTGTACCGAGGAGATGTGTACAGGAGGGTAGACCAAAGGTGTCCTCCTTTCAATCTCAAAGGAATCCAGTAAGACTAATCTTAGATTCGGGTTTGGTGTGAGAAACAGTCGAGTAGTTTGCGCATACTCACAACCAAACCTCAATCTTTTGATTAAGCAAATCTAAACTAAAAATTGAAATTACAAAGAAATATAAAGATGAAATTAAAAACTACAAATTTAAAAACTACAAATTTATTACAGTACAATATAACCTTGAATTGAATTACAGTATAAGAGGGAAGAGCTCTCAGCTCTTTGGCTTAAAATCAGAAAGACAGAAGAAAAACAGAAGAAGAAAGAGACAAAAGAAAGAGAGATAAACGAGACAGAGATAGACTGATTTTTTTCAATCCTAACTGTCTATTTTTTCTCCTAAAAAAAATCTAATGTTCGTTACTGAACCTCACATGCCTTATATAGGCAAAAGAAAGAAAAAGAAAAATAAAAAGTAAAGGGAAAAGAAACTAATAAAAAGAAACGGGAAAGAGTCACTGATTGTGACACTTGCACTGACTGGGTTCGCGACGCTCTCGACTGATGTTCAAAACGGTGTCTGATTGGGGTGCAAGAACAGTCAAATTTCTTCTTTTAATCCCGGGAATAAAACAGTATAACTCTTGTAATTTATGTGCTTGGCATGTGTTTCGTGGGGCAAAATCTGATAACATCCGGACTCCGCGAATTTTATTTCCATTTACTGTCCCAGCCGTCCACCAACTTCCTGACTTTCTTTTCCTCATTTGCATTTTTTTTCCTTGTTGCCTTGGAAAATTATCCGGTGTGGCACGTCACACCTCCGCATAGCATCAAATGCACCATTTTTATCCCGTTTTCTCCTGAAACACTCAAAACAAACCTTACGTGCAATATCTTATAAAAATTAATAATAAACATGATAATAAGATCAAACTTGAGGACTTAAGCCCACTAATATTTACATATTTGTGTGCTTATCAGAACACAATAAAAAATAAAAGGAAAAAAAAAACTATGAGTTATTATTATAAAACAATAGTTTAAGGGGAAAAAAAACTTCAAACTTTTCTTAACAAATGCTATTACTAAAGGTATTCTCTACATAGGTAGTACCTAACATTCGTCTTTATCAATGTCAATTTCATCAAGATAAACAAACCCTAAGCAGCTAGGTTCTAGCGATAACATATCCATATATACATATAGAATTAAAATAAAATTATTATTTAAATCGGGCCGGGTCGGTCTGGGCCTTAGAGGAATTTCCCAAGCCCGGCCCAATTAGTAAACGGGCTTAAAATTTCAACCCAACCTGGCCCTATGGGTCTAAATATTTTTCCCAAACCCTAAAAAAACCGGGCTGGGTTGGGCGGGCTACCGGGCCGGTGTGTACCCCTACTACAGGATCCCCGAATCCTAAAAATTCTAGGATATTATAAGGAGTATGTATATAGACCAGCACAACGGCTCTCTTATAGAAGGTATGGTAAAAAAAAATCATTACATAAGGTTCTGATAAAAAACAAAAAGCAAACATGGTAAAAAAACAAAAGAAACATGGTAAAATTTAATGAGAAACATGTTATAAATAGGAATAATTAGTCATAAATGCACAATATTTTGTCTATTTAAAGAGAAGGATAAGAAACTTTTGTAATCAAACATAAACATAAGTTTGTAATTAATAAAAAGATAAAGCACACCCATTCTTCTTTTACTACGATTCCCCTGCTAATCTTCCCGTAATTTGTAGTTTGTCAAACTCCCAACCTACAATCGGCAACTAAACAAATTGAAAACAAAAAATGGGAATTTGTGAACTTGTCCTGCGAAACTTGCTTTTTACATCTGGTTGAAACTTGTGAACATAAAGACAGTCTTTTTTGGCTGGTGACGAATATTGGCGACAATTTGTCTTCGTGGTTTGAATCGGTTGAGCCTGGATGCAAATATAGTCATGAGAGTTTGGCAACAATTTTGTTGGCTGGTAGAACCGAATGGGGTGGTAATTTGTTTTTTAATTTTATTATTGAAATTAAAACTTTAAAAAATTGTCACTAATTTTTTTGGTCGCCGGAAGTGGTCATTCAGAGGTGGGGTGGTGGTCGGCCGGAGATGGGTTGATGATTTTTTTGAATTTTATGTTCGTAATTAGAATTTTTTAAAATTAGTGACACTTCACTAATATTTTTGGTCGCCTGAAGTGGTCGGCCAGAGGTGGGGTGGTGGTCAGCAGGAGGTGGGGTGATGATTTTTTTGAATTTTATGTTTGAAATTTGAATTTTTAAAAATTAGTGACACTTCACTAATTCTTTTGGTTGCTGGAAGTGGCCAGCCAGAGGTGGGGTGGTTATTTTTTTGAATTTTATGTTAGAAATTAGAATTTTTAAAAATTAGTGACACTTTACTAAATTTTTTTTGTTGTCGGAAATGGTCAGCTAGAGGTGGGGTGGTGGTCGGCCGGAGGTGGGGTGATTAATTTTTTGAATTTTAAGTTAGAAATTTAAATTTTTAAAAATTAGTGACACTTCACTAATTTTTTTTCATCGCCGGAACTTCTCGGCTAGAGGTGGGGTGGTGGTCGGCCGGAGGTGGGGTGATGATTTTTTGAATATTATGTTCGAAATTTGAATTTTTAAAAATTAGTGACACTTCACTAATTTTTCTGGTCGCTAGAACTGCTCGGCTAAAGGTGGGGTGATGGTTGGCCAGAGGTGGTGTGGTGATTTTTTTGAATTTTAATTTTTATGTTCGAAATTTGAATTTTTAAAAACTAGTGACACTTCGCTAATTTTTTTGGTCACCGGAAGTGGTCGGCTAGAGGTGGGGTGGTGGTCGGCCGGAGGTGGGGTGGTGATTTTTTTGAATTTTATGTTCGAAATTTGAATTTTTTAAAAATTAATGACACTTCACTAATTTTTTTGGTCGCCAGAAGTGGTCGGCCAGAGGTGGGGTGGTGGTTGGCCGGAGGTGGGGTAGTATTTTTTTGAATTTTATGTTCGAAATTTGAATTTTTAAAAATTAGTGACACTTCACTAGTTTTTTTGATCGCCGGAAGTGGTTAGCCGGTGGGGTGGTGGTCGGCCGGAGGTGGGATGGTGATTTTTGTTAATTTTTATGTTTGAAATTTAAGCTTTTAAAAATTAGTGACACTTCACTAATTTTTTTTGTCTTTATGTTCAATTACAAAAGTTTTTTGTCCTTCCTTTTAAAAATGGCAAATGTTTTTTGTTTTTATATTCGATTGCAAAAATTCCTTGTCCTTCCTTTTAAAAATGCCAAATGTTTTGAATTTTTGGCTAAGTGACCCTTATAAATAGTAAAAAAAACATGGCAAATATAATATCCTTTTAGAACATGAATCATGATAATAAAAAAAAATTCATCACATATCACGCA
The DNA here is from genome assembly GCA_016920895.1 of Vaccinium myrtillus. Classification (NCBI taxonomy): domain Eukaryota; kingdom Viridiplantae; phylum Streptophyta; class Magnoliopsida; order Ericales; family Ericaceae; genus Vaccinium; species Vaccinium myrtillus. Next base: position 14,856,593 of record CM029277.1, read on the forward strand.
AGCTATATATAACACATGAATAGCATACTATTGGAGCCCTATTTTTGAACATGGCAATAGTACGTGAAATATCACACCTTTAGAGAAACTCCAAGACACATATTTCTAAAATGTCTAACATATTCATCGGCCATAAAACATTAGCAGGTTCCTGGTTTCCCTCGTGAGTCCCGAATTTCACGTATGTTGATCAATATTGGAGAGGTTTGAACTTGAACCCTAACATGCATTTGGACGACAGATTTGATTTTGGGTAGATTTGTAATAAGGGAGAGTCCACCTCCTAAGAAGGGTAGATTTGTATATTGGGTGTTTGGATGAAGTTTTGAGAGGAGGGATTTGGTGGGTGGATATGATAGGATAAGAAGGCAAATGACTTCATTGCTCTGATTTATTATTTTTATGGATAAAATTGGTAAATTCGTTATCATAATATATATATATATACACACGCGCGCGCACACACACACTGTAACGACCTGGAACCATAAGCACCACAAAAACAACATGAAGTTAATCAAATAACCAATTCCACTTCCTTCCATACTTACATAACTTTTCGTATACATTTCTCTTTACTTGACGATCGTTCACCGTTAAATATGTAGACCTTGCCTCCGCGTATAACATACTGAAATCTTATTTGTATCGGACACCATCTCGCCGTTAATCGATCGACTAATTGATCGCATACTCGGTTGCTCCCCAGAGCATCGCTTCCCTCTTTCCTTTTCTTTATTTCGGTTTCCTACCGTTCCTCCCTGAAGTTAGAGCCCAAAATCCCCATTTGAAGAGCACCTCAGCACCCATGACACCCAGCCATCCTACAAAGTGCCATGTGGCATCTAGCTACACCCTTTAGAAACACATGCACACACCCACGTAGGTTGCCTTTCCCTCCTTTACCTTTCTGCCTTTTTCCTTATTCCACAGGTAGGACAAAATCATAAAAAGACAACTTCATTTTAAAGTTGGGGTATCACACACACACAAAACTTCCAATCTACACCCTTAAAGTACGGACTTCGTCCACACCTCATAGATCCCGATCAAATTTTCATGATCCGAACCTTTCAATATGTTCAAAATGTGTTTTTAAGGGTCCCCGCGAGAAATCGGCAAAAGAAAATACCGGGAAGGGCTTGATCCGAACAATTTTTCGTAATTAAACGGTTCGGATTGTCGAAATTTGGTCCGGAACTATGAGGTGCGGACGAAGTCCGTAACTTAAGGGTTTGGATAGGAAGTGGATTGCAATCAGGTTTTCTACAGATCCACCCCAAAACATATTTTTGAAATCAATGAATGGCATAGATTATTTATGTGGGACTCGAAGATCTTGTCTGGTTTTAGTTTTTGCGTAATGATTAGAGGGAGAAGCGAAAAAATGATTAAAAATAGTAGATAATGATTGGAGAGAGATAGAGTGAGAAATAAAAATAATATTTGAAAATAGGGGTAATAATTGAACAAAAATGTGAATAATGATTGAGAAAGTCGACATCAAAATCCATAACAAACAAGGTTGAAGTGGGCCCCACAAAGAGATCTTTGTGCAACCTGTGCGTACAAATTCTATGCAAGTAGCATTTCTCTTTACTGAATAAGAGAGAGAGAGGGGTAGAAAGTAGGGAAGGCCATCTTGGCCAACCCTCCCCTATCCAACCTGTCCCTTCGCCGAATGGGTAGGGGATTCGGAGATTTTTTCGGGGATCAGGTAGGGGATGAGAATTTTTTTAAAAAAAATTCGGGGATCAGGTAGGGGATAGTATAGTTAGTCCCCTCCCCGCCCCGCCCCTCCCCTCCCCTCCCCACCTCCCCGTTTACATATATAGGTATATTACATTATAAGTTTATAAGTTAGTTGTATAAGGAAGATTTTCTCTTTTACTTTTGTTTTATGTGACACTTTTGAGTAAAATTTTAATCTACAAAAAAAAAAAAAAAAGACAAGAACAAGAACAAAAGTAGCACTTATGAGTGACTTGGTATGTTTTAATTATCTTTAGGAACCACTTTTGTCATTAGCTTGGGATTTTAATACAATTTCTTTGGTATTCACTTTAATAGTTTGAATGAACTTTTGAATTCCCGATTTCCCGTGGGGATCCCCGTTCCCCGCATTGGGGTGGGGATGAACGTTAAAAAAAAAATCCCCAGTGGAGATTTGGGAGGGGATGTGGATTGATATGAGTTTTGGAATTGGAGATGGAGGTAGTGGTATCCACCCCCTACTCTCCCCATTCTCATCCCTAGTAGAAAGTGAAAGGGGTGAGGAGTTTGAACAAGTGTTCGGTCAACTTATAAGCACTTTGACTAATTTTTACTCTGTGAGAGAAAAACCATCTATGCCGGACAATAGAATTCACAAAAAAAATTCTTATTGTGACTTGACACCTAGAATCGGACCCATTTAGTTACGTGGAAGCAAACTCACCAACTTATCTTCTCGTGGCCTAACTTTTAAGATTGAACCCGTTCCACTCCTGAGCAAACTCACAAACCAATTGAATATCAATATCGAGTAATATCAAATAGTTTGCGGGCGGATGGCAAGTTGCCCACCCGTGCTCCCCCACGACCCCCACTGCCCTCGAAAGTCCTGGTCGCCTCTTCTCTCTCTCTCTCTCTGCTCCTTATCGGACTTCACAGTAAAACCTAGCAAGCTAGAAACAATGGCGTCACAAGACCACCACGTGCACGACCATCATCATGACCATGAACACGATGATCATCACCACCATCATCACCACAGCCACGAGTAATCTTCCTTTGTAACTTTTCATATGTACATGTCTCCCTTTGATTTCATTTTAAACCTCTCAATTACATGCTCATCAGTTTTTTCTTATCGAATTCATATAGCAGCCACTCTGCCTCTCACGGTGATTCAAAAGCAACACCATCATCATGGGTGGGTCCAGACGGGAAGGTGTACCACAGCCACGATGGACTCGCACCCCATTCACACGAACCCATTTACTCACCTGGCTACTTCAGCACAAGAGCACCTCCGATTGTCACTAGGGACTTCAATGAAAGAGCTTTCACTATTGGTATTGGTGGCCCTGTCGGTACTGGGTATCTCTCTCTTTTTTATTTCCTCGCAGTTTCCCACTACAAATTGCTACTCTCTCTAGATTCACTACCTTGTATATGCATATATGTATGTGTACTTGGGTAATTGTACATTTATGTATAGACTGGAAAATCTACATGTTTGCATCAGGAATTTGATGTTATTTGGACTGGATTTTTACAGTGAAAAAGGTTTAGAATTTAGATTGTTTTGGGCCTCTGCCTCAGGCCCTCAGTTCATCAAGTGGTAGTAATTTGTTCCTTTGACTCACTATTCCAGTTTGCAAGAATATCATACAACAAAGGTTGGTGATAGCCCCTTTGGGTTGTGAGTAATGGTGGGAAAAGAAAAGAAAGGAGAACAAAGTCGCTTGTTTGGATAACTAAAAAAGTTAGAAAATATGAAAGAAAAATAGTTGTTTTCATTGGTCTATTGTTCTTTTTGACCAGTGAGATATCACACTCCTTTTTTTCTCTCAATCCAGAGGGCTTGTTACCGTTTATATTTCACTTTGCTTCAAGTCATTTTATAAGCTTCTGAATTAACATGCTTTTCCTTGGTGTGTTTCGAGTCTTTTGACCTATTTATGTCTTTATACCTAGTTTCTTTTTTGGTTTATGGAAATGTCACTTTTAAACTAGTTGAGAATATGGGAATAAAGAGGAGAAGCATAGAAATGCCTACTACTTCTGTTACCACTACTCTCATGCTAGTTTCCCTTATCATATATTGGCGGATTAATGTATCTTGCATTATAAATTCCTTGATTAATTTGAAATTACACTGAAAAATTTGTATTCTGGTGCACAGGAAAACAGCTTTGATGTTGGCTTTGTGTCAATTCTTGCGGGACAAGTACAGTCTTGCCGCTGTACGTAAGATCTACTAAACGTTTCTGTGGTTTGCTTTGTTCTGCATGAATGTTGTGGTTATGATTTCCCAATACATCAAATGAAGTTAGGATTGCGGAATTTAAGAAACTATTGGTCAATTTCTCATTTTTCTGCAATACAATCTTCTGTTTTCTATATCTTCAAAACATTACACAACAATCAAGAGCTTCGATTTTTTTTGTATATCGAAGTGGATAATAATGTTAGAACCTGATCCTTAACAGTCGTATCATGTATCGACAGAACAAATCTTGTAATGAAGAGCTTGGTAATTGGATCCTCAAATATCGAAAGTCTGACTGGTAAGAAATGTTATCATCTGAACAAGCTGGATTGCGCACTGAGGGCCAGAAGTTCCAGTGACCCATAATCGACTGTCCACTTGGTTGCTACACCTTGTAGAAAGTGTAATCAGTTTGAGGAAAAGAATATGCTCTATGCGGTTGTTGAAAACGACGATTAACCCCAACTTACAAATGAGGTGTCTATTTGTATTTAGGTCCAGGCCAAGTCACGGTGAACCTTTTACGGGACTATTTACATCCCTTGATACTTTTGCTCCTTGCTGCAAATACAGAAGCAGCTGATGGTTGGCTTTAAGCCACTGTACTTCTTTCATGCAAAGAATGATAACTGATATAATGCTCCCTCTGGCGTATTTAGCAACTTCAATAGCTAGTTCTTATGTTTTAACACTGTTTTTAACAGTTTCCATTTGTCTACAGAAATATTTAAATTTATCCTTTCAAGGTATCTACAAAAGGGTCTGACTACACAATCACAAAAAGGTGCCTAACATTTGCACCTTCCACTTTCAGCCAGTTGATCCAAGGGGAAAAAAAGGAATTGGAGCTGTTGATTTGGTTCTAACAAACATCATTTGGTCCAGCCAAAACTAGATTGGTCATAACGAAACCACCACTATGGGTTCACCAAGGTCGTGAACCATAACTCATAGCTAAATACCGCTCTGGGTCATAAGACTCGTAACCAATGCCACTGTAACTCTGTGAATCATGACCAAATACCACTATGAGCAGTGTTCTAGAAGTTGCTAGGCATAAGTCAGGTGGAGGAGGGGCGCATAGGGGCCGACTAGTAAGGCGCCTAGCACCTTGCAGCCGAGTCGGTCGCCTAGGCCTATTTTAATATAGGCGTTGGAACCCCGCCTAGCGCCAAGGCAGGCGGCCTACTTTTAGAACATTGACTACAGTTTACAAGCCACAACCACCCACAATTTGGTTTTAACATCATTCCCCAATTTGATTTGACATTTAGGTGGCCCCATAGCAGATCAACTCATACGGCTATGCCCCAATGCTAGGGGAACACGGGAGGGACACGACGGGTTAAATATGCATTATTGTTAAAAACATTTGGGGGTAAAATGTGTATTACTTCAAATATTTTGGGTTAAAAGTGTGATATGAGGTATATATGATGCTTGTTTATATACATTGAAGCTTCATGCTTATACATATAACTATGTTTTCCATTGGTATAAAATAAAGTTCTTATTTATTTTTG
>CM029277.1:14863091-14888097 GCA_016920895.1 Vaccinium myrtillus
CCATGCCCCCTGCCGTGTCCATGCCCCTTTTTTTTTTTGAAGGCCAAGCCATAGGAGCTAGTCACCCTTGTTCAGTATCCCATGCTCCACAACTGGCGGCTGATCCCTTTGGTATTTCTATAGGCACCGTTTGGTCCGACATGTGGGGCGGTAGTGTCTAGCTATGGTAATCTTCGGGAGTTGAATAGTATGAGATGTATTGTCGACGTCCCTATTGTCTTCTTCTAGAGAGAGAGGGAGAGAGTTGGGGGGGACACTTGGGTGGTGAACTTCTTGACCTAGCGAAGGGGTTCCCTCTATGTCCTTTGGAGCTAGAAATATAACGCACCTAGCAGGAGCTTCTATCTACTCAGTCAGGGCTCCTCGATCAGCCAGTTTGGAGACTGCTTTTTCCTTAGTGTATAGTCTTTAGGCTAGAGCACCAGGTGCGAGACTTAAGGATGCGAAAATTTACATAACCTTACCATTGGCGTTAGCCATCATGGATTTTTGAAACACTTTTACTGTGGGCTTTGAAAAGCCTATGAGCTCTTCTTCCAGCATTATTTGGTTGAATATTGGTAACACTTTTACGTATGCTGTCTACTTTCTTACAGCTATCTTCATTGTTTGATCACTAACACTCAAAACTACTGAATTTTGTTGACGATTATGATTGTGCCTCCAATATTGGGATTAAATACTTGTGCTTGCAGTCTTGCTATTTGACTTTTCTGTGTATAAACCAAAAGGCAGTAACTGAGGACATCATTGTTCCAGGTGACGAATGATATATTTACAAAAGAGGATGGTGAATTCTTGGTGAAGCATGGAGCACTTCCTGAGGAACGGATACGAGCTGTGGAAACTGGTGGCTGCCCACATGCTGCTATTCGTGAAGACATCAGCATCAATCTTGGTCCGCTTGAAGAGCTCTCTAACTTGTACAAAGCAGATATCCTTCTCTGTGAATCTGGGGGAGGTAATCCAGAAACATCATGATACTTTTTTTCACTTTTTATGAGACTGCAAAGCCCAGAATTTGAAAAGTTAGTGCTATGGTCCTATGAGCCAATGTGCTATGGAATTACCCAAATTAAATCATCACTGGTATCAGTTCAGGGAACTGGCAATGATACCATATCCGTGTCGTGAGACGCTTACATCAAGTACTTGTTCAGATATAATGGGATATGGATTGAAAAAATGGAAATCCCAGAGTCGATGGAAAATTGCAGCAGTGGTTTACTTCAGGTCATATCAATCTATATAGCACGGGTATGGACACGAACAGGGACACGGGAGTCCTAGAAAAATGGGGACACAGACACGGCTGGAGACACGGCGACACACACACACACGCGCGCACACACACACACACACACACACACACACAAACTAAGATATACAGCTGACGTAGGGTTTCCTGCTTGTTCTTCCTCTTTTTTTGGCTTCTACGCTGTTATTGATGTGTTCAGGATAGGTTATATAGTTTTTAACTTTTAATTACACCAAAACCCAAAATTTTGAAGTAACAACGGCTGTGTTTGGTTAGATAGTTTAGTTTAGTTTTGATGATGTCATAAGGCGTAATGAGTGAAGAGAGAGAAATGAGGGAAATGATGATGTCATCAAAACTAAAACTAAAACTAAACTGGGAAACGAACAGGGCCAACATGTTTAACCCTGAAAAAAAATTAAAAAATTCACACATCTGCCCCCGCCGTGTCCCCCACGTGTCTATGCCATGTAGCCGGCATGCCACCCCTCCAAAATTCAATTAAATTTAAGGGACACACCACATGGCTTGTCCATACATATTTGGTTGTGTCCCAACAACAATACGGCGACCTCCTCGGAGTGTTGGATGTCATTGTCAATCTAGACTTTGAGGGTGGAGAGAAACAATGCATGTTGGAATAAGATGGGTCCCGGTTAAGTTAAATGTAAATTTTGCAAAAAACGTATCATTACAATTAAATAAGGTTCCATTGAAGTTGCAGGATAGGAAGTTGGGGTCTATGGTATGGCTTAGGTTCATCACCTCAAGTGCTGAACTAGTATTTGCGTGTATGAAATGGATATGTAGATAGGCTACTCCACATACCAGCCAAGATGATTGCCCTTAGTACCACTTAGCCAAGGGACTCCACCTAAACACGGTATTGATTGAGAACGATCTGACTTATTTGAGCTTCCGGTTTCAGATAATTTGGCTGCCAACTTCAGCAGAGAACTTGCCGACTATATCATCTACATAATTGATGTGTCTGCTGGTGATAAAATACCTCGCAAAGGAGGGCCAGGCATCACACAAGCTGACCTTCTCGTATGTGATTTTGTCCTCATATCTTCTGTCTATGTATTGGCACCTATGATAGTTGTCTTGAGGAATTATAATATGAACAGTCTTGCATAATAATGACTTGTTTAATTATAGGTGATAAATAAGACTGACCTTGCACCAGCCGTTGGAGCTGATCTGGCAGTGATGGAGCGTGATGCGCTACGGATGCGGGATGGTGGACCGCTTGTTTTTGCTCAGGTGTATTTCCTTATCAGATTATTCAATCCATGTTGTTTTAATAAACTTATATTAAGAATTTGCATTGATTCATTATGACGTGGTAATAACTGTTCATTTTGTTTTTCTTTTCTCCCTCTGATTTTGGGTTGATAGCCACATATTTACTAGAGGAACGGGGATACACAAATGACATTTATTTTCTTATCAACCTTTAGACAAAAAAAAAGGAAGAAAAGAAATTTGAAACCATATAGAGACTATTGATAGGATTTGACCTTTCGCTTTCTCCATCCACATAACATGTACTCTATTGCATTGACTCAAGCATGCCGCTTAACCCAACAGCTCATGATGTGGACTAGAGGTACTCTCCCCAACCCAAAAGTAAAACGATGTATGAGTAGATAGTGAGGGCTAAGTGCAAACTATGCCATGACTCAAGTAATAGGAAACTTAATTATATGATTCTTGTTTCTTCGTCTGATTATTCGGGCCATATCTCTAGAGCATGACATTTTCCTTTCATCCTATGACCCTTGATTATCTTCTTCTCGAGAATGTTTTGAAGCTTCCTGTTTATAACGAGTGACACTAAACAAATGCAGGTGAAGCATGGCAAGGGTGTGGGGGAAATTGTCAACCACGTCTTACAGGCTTGGGAAGAAGCAACTGGAAAGAAGAGACACTGAACGTCTTTTACAGACCTTCCTTCGATGGCTTTGATCGTGCCTTGTTTTTTTTTTTTTTTTTGTGTGTTAATCGACGCTGTAGGTAGTGCCCGTTGTGCCTGCATTTATCGACATGGCTTTCTTAGTTGAACTTCTTTGCGGTGTTGGTATGGTACATTTTTATTTTTATTTTTTAGTTTATAAATATTTTGGCGTGAATCAGCACAAAAAAACAGGGATAAGGATTCTGAGGGGTAGGGATGGCAATGGGTCGGATCGGAGCCGGATTTTCCCTCCCCCGTACCCGCCCCGTTACTTTCGGAGGCGGACTCGGAGCGGGGGAAATCGGAGGTATGTCGGGTTTGGAGATAAATCGGGTCCCCATTTACCGTATAAATTTCTGATAACTTTGTTTTTTAAAATGTTTTGACAAGAAAACAAGATATTGATGAGTAGTAATGATAGTTAAAAAAATATCACAAAGTAAATAAAGACACAAAATAGTGATTTATTATTAGGTATTTTGCTCTTATAATATCAAACTAACGAAATGTATATAGATATATACATATAAAAATTAGTAATAACTATAATCGGAGTCGGATCGGGGGAAGCAAATACCATCCCCGCCCCATTTGCTTATAAGATCGGGGATTACCCGCTTGGATCGGGGCGGGGAGGTCGGAGGCGGGGACGGAGCGGAGGTAATTGTCATCCCTACTGAGGGGCCTTTTGCCATTGTAACCTGGAAAACTGATGAAGTATCCTGTTTACAACTAAATGTTTTCTTATACGTCTTTTTTCTCTTCTTTTCTTTTTTTCCCCAAGTTTTTAGTTGTACATTGTAGTACTGTTTCTTTGCGCCCTCTTTAAGGACATTGTTGACCTTTCACAAGATGAAATAGCCGGTGTGAGAGAAATTTCGTTCCATTAAGACCTTCAATCCAAATCGGCTATTTCTTTGTTCAGAAAAAAAAAAAAAAAAAAGAAGAGAAATAATCGGTGTGGATTAAGGGTCTTAATGGAACGTAATTTCTTCCACTGTCGAATTTTGAGCTTGCTTGATAATGCAGTTGCTAGCTTAATAGCTTTGTGACGTACCCAATTCGAGGATTATCATTATAAGGGTGGATTGCACAGGACAATGATTTTCACCGAGGCCCGGTTTCCCTAAAAAGTTCCTTGAAAAAGTCGCTTGACTTTTTGAACTTTTTTTAAAAAAAAAATTGTCTTTATGAAAAGAAAAAAAAAAATCGCATTTGTTAGTTTTGCGTCAAACTTTTATGGGTTGTTGATTCATATCGATGACATGAAACGGAAAAGTTAAAAATTATTAATATCGAAACCCAAATTTTTTAAGATCAAATTTGTGTAGAAATCCTGGACTTTTTTTTTTTTGTCTTTTTAGATTACTGTTAAAGAGCCAGTTTAATAGCAAAATCAGACTAAATATGAACGGTAAACCTACGCGTACAGAGAGTTTTCTGTACAGAAAACGTACAACGGCTTTTGGGGCCCACTTTTGGGTCTCACACGAATGATCCAAACCGTTAAATAATTTCAAAATAATTTTTTCTAGGGCCTTGCAAAAAATCAGCTCAATTGGATATGTGTAACTGGTCGATCCAAAACTCCAAGTTTTCATTCAAAAGGTGTGAACACAAAAACCAAGGCTGTTTTAAAATAAAACTCCCTTAGTGAATCTCATAAGAATGTGTGGTTGTGAAGTGGTCCGGAAGCACCACGTGGTGGTGCTTCCGGGCTATTGAATACTCCCTAAACTAACTAATTTGTTTGTCTGTTTTGGAGATTTCAACTTTTTTTCCATTACGTTTTGAGTTCATTAATTTCCTATTTTATCCTCAATCTCTCCATTTAATACTTCTTCCATTCCAATTTGATAGTCCACTACGAAACTACATGCAATTTTCAAACTCAAAAATAATGTAGTTGCAAAAATTATTTAAAACATTAATGCGGTGCAAAAAAAAATTCAAAAATGTAAACACATTATTTTAAAAAAAAAAGTTTTTGTGTTGTTATTTTAAGTTTTAAAAAAGGGGCAAAAAAGTAAAAATTTTCATAATTTATGCTTTAACTTTTGAAAATGGACAAACATTTTAGGATTTGAAAAAGTATGTTTGTGGACTAACAAATCCGGACGGATGAAGTAATTTCATAATGATGTGTGCTATGAGTGATTTGTCTTTTTACTTGTTAGAGTGGCTATGAAACATTTTAGATCCCAAGAGAAAAAAAGAGTAGGAAAAAACTCCCTCAAGCTCTCCAGATACCCAAAAAAACCCGAAAAACATGAAAGGGAAAAAGATAAATTACTTTAAACCCCCTCAAACTATAACTCATTTCCGAGTTACCCCTTGAGCTATGAAGTCAGACGTTTAACCTCCTCAACCCATTTGCATTTTTGCACTTACCTCCCAAACTCGAATGTTAAATGGCGACTCTATTTTCCAGATAACACTCCGAATAACAGTTGCAAAACTCAATATTTACAATTGTACGTCGCAGTTAAAAGTCACGATTTCAAAAGCGTCGCTATTTTTCCCAGAAAAGTTGGAAGGCGAAGGCAGACAAAACTGAGTTGTTTGTAACCCTGTAACGACACTCACCCACACATAAGGCACACCCCTTTTGTTAGGAGGCCCACGATCACCGGATCACGCACTCCAACCCCGAACCTACAAACAACTCAGTAGCATAGAAAAAACACAAACCTCTCACTTGAAATATAAACACCCTTGCAAAACCCAAACACACCCAAGTTCCCAACAGATACACAAACCCACAGTTGAAGACACACACCTACAACAAAGCATACACCCAACATTGCTTCATCATTAAGCATTTCCAGAGATTAACAACCAAAACTTCCTCAAACTTCATATAACTTCACAGCTAACATTGGCTTTCTTCCAATAACCTGCAAAGCACCAAACACCTACCAAATCAAACTTCTATTGTGCACACAAGCTGCTCAACCACACATCAAATTTGTTTTAATCGTCCTTGGCAGCAAAACCAAAACCAAAACCAAAACTAAAACCAAAACATAATTATAAGACAAATATAAACATACCAGTAACAGCTGCAACTTCACTAACCCCATTCAAAAAATGTTGCCAAAATATTATTAAAAAAAAAAAAAAAAAAAAAAAAAAACTAACTAACTAACTAGATGTTCAAGTACCATTTCTTCATCTCCATCTTCGTTGTTATCTTTATCTTTTGTTCGAATAATATTAGGAAGTATAATGTCATCATGTTTTTTAGGTTTTATTATCGTGTGTTTCCTGTTTAGACTAGGCTGTTATTTGTTAGATTTCTGTACATGTTTTACATGTTTGGTGGCTGAAGAAATCATTTTGGAATTGGCTCCAATTGAAGATAGCTCAAAGCCATCTTTGTTGACTTCATCAGATTCATCTGAGAAGTTAATGACCACTGATCCAAAATAGTGTTTTTCTCCCTATATAATATTCCTTTGTAAGCTTATAGTAGTCAGACAAGTGAGAAAAAAATACAAGCTTTGCATGCTTGTGGTGAGAGTTAATATGGTGTTTTTATCCTATTGTAATTTGTTCTTTGGGTAGTAAGAGTGGGTGTACAAAAGTGGGTTATGTTATTTAGCCTGTTCTTTGGGTAGTAAGAGTGGGTGTACAAAAGTGGGTTATGTTATTTAGCCTGGGGCATTTTGTACTGATTATTCTCATATAGTAAAGACGGATCTCTCCCGTGGACATAGGTTGTTTTTGGCCGAACTACGTAAATTCTTGTGTGTTCTTCTTTCAAGTTCTTTTTCATTGTCATTTATTTGTTGTCGGTGTGAATTATTTTCTTATCGAATCTCGGCTTTGGTTTGCTTCCGCTAAATTCCTAACATTATTCATGTTTCCTAATTAGTCTATGTTTCCTTGTTCTGCGTATTAATTTCCTTTGTTAGTTTAGGTTTCTTGGTCATCAAGTTTTGTAGCCTACATAAAAGAGTATGATTTTGTTCTTGGTCATCAAGTTTTGTAGCTAGCCTACATAATAGAGTGTGATTTTGTTCAACTTGACTAAATGATGCTAAACATTAAAACTTCACCTTGATTGGTAGAAAATATATAGGGTCCACTACAAACTAATATCCCATACTAATATCCCATATTATTAAAAGTTGTATTGATTTTGTGAGCCCCACACATTTCTTGAAACAAAAGAAGATCAAGACTTTCTTGAAACCAAGTACCGGTAGCATCTTCTTAAACATAGAAGATGGAAAAGGGATCAAAATGAAACACAAAAGATGAACAAATAAACTTAGTTCGAGAAAATTGTCAAGGCTTTTGTTCCCTAAAATTCTCCCTAAAATTGCTTCTATTCAAACAAGTTGGATCAATGACAAGTGGACTATTTTGTAAACCCCTTATTTGCTTTTTGTTTGTTACACGTTCTCTTCCTGTGGCCAATGCTCCGATCCTGCATTATTAGTTTATTACCAAACGGAAGGGCTTCACAGGTGATACCAAAGTAGTGACGTAGTGACATAAAGTGTAACGACCTGTCTCCACCTCGCACAATATTGTCCGCTTTGGCTGCCAAAACTCCAAGGAATTCCCAGTAGGGTCATCCATCCCGGGATTGCTCCCAGGGGAGTATGCTTAACTGCAAAGCTCCAATGAGCTTTGACGCCCGCACGGCTTTAAAAGACCTTAGAGCATCTCTAATAGCGTAACCAAATTTTTCGCCATATTGGCCAGAAAAAATGTCAAAAATTATTTTGACAAGCCACCCAAAAGATGCAACACCTAACAGCCTAGCCAAAATGCTCAACAAAAAAGAAAAAGAAACCCCAGAATCGTCTTCCACTTGGCGGATGCGACTCGCGCGAGAGTGGATCTAACTCTCCGGCACGCACCACCTTTTACTGGCGCGTGCCCGGAGCTCCGTCGGGGACGGATCTTGCACCAATTGAGTCATCTCGACGAGGGCTACATTGTGGGTGTCTCAAAACGATTTTTGCGTGATTATTCCGACGACCCATATATTTTTTCCACAGAGAGAGAGAGAGAGGGGTTGGTGATCTCGGATTCGGCGAGGATCCGGGGTGGGTGTTGTGCGGTAGGTGTAGTGCGACGTGTTGTGCGGTAAAACGACGTAGTTTTTGGCACACCTCTGAAGCTACCCAAATTGCCTAAACCCAAAGCGCCTAAACCCAAAGTGCCTAAATCCAAATGTCTAAAACCACTATATCCTACCACAAAGAGTCTAAATCCCTTAAAATTGAACCCTAAAATTGAACCTCATAATTAACTCTCCAAACAGTGCCTATTAAAGTGTACCAAGAAAATGAACAAAATTACGTCGTTTAGCCGCACAACACGGCGCACAACATGTACCGCACAACATCTCCCCCGGATTCGGCGAGGTACTATAGTAGCACGTTTTTTTTATGAGGCTGCTAGGTGCCGTTTTCGGGGAGATTCTCGTCATTTTGGTCTCGCCGAAGCTAACAGAATTCTGTTACATCCAAGTAGGTCATGGGCTGCTAGGTGCCGTTTTTTTGTTTTTGTTTTGTTTTTGTTGGCCCAGATAGCAACACAAGAGGGGGGGTGAATTGTGTATGTCAAAATATAATGCGGAATAAAATAACTAAATGCAACACCCAATAAAATTAAATAAATTCAAGCACGCAAACAATAATTATATGATAGTAAATAAGGAGTAAGGGAAGAGAGAAATCAAACACATAGATTTATAGTGGTTCGGTCCGCAACTTCACGGCCTAGTCCACTCCCCAAGTGTCCTACTCGGGAATTGCTGCACTATCTCCAATAGTAACACTTTCTAGCTTCGCGGGTGCTAGAGAAACCTTTACAACGAGCAATCTATCCCCAATCGCTCCAACTATTTTTTACTCCGGTGTTAGTCACACCTAAGCAACTAGTTTTGACTCCGGTGCTAGTCACACCTACCCGAGTAATTTTTCCTCACACAAAAATCACTCACAAAAGAATAACTCTCACAAGAGTGCGAACAAGGGTGTACAATCCCTTTTACAATGATAGCTCAAATAGAACACTCAAACTAGTGTAAATATGCAAGATAAGCTTGGAGTTAAATTATAAAGATCGAACACGTAATTTTTTCGTTGGTTGCTCTCACACCATCACCTATAATCTTCCTTGGCCTTATAGGCATCAGCACATGAACGTTATACTCCAAATTTGGAATATGTCAATCCAATATTGTCTTGATATAAGATAGCAAACTCATTCCTTGTTCATCACTAGCCGTTTAAAGCTTGAATAGGCAGCCATAAGAATTTATTCCTTTAATTACTCCACTAGCCGTTGGAACTTTGATTAGGAAATGATCTTCTGAAATAACCAACATTTTTGAACTGCCATTGGAACCAAATCAACTTCATTCCTTGTGATTCACTAGCCATTGAATTTCTTCCATAAGAACACTCGTAGCCAATCAAAATGTAGGAGAAGATTTGTCCTTAATCCTCCTCCTTTCAATTTGAATCTTGACTATTGGAGATAGGAATTTGGTGTAGAACATTCCTTTGTGTACCTCAACCAAATCCTACAAAATACACAATTAATTCAAGTGACTATCAAATATCCATTTTAATTATATTTCACTTTTAACTATATATGTTTGTTATCATCAAAATCAATAATATATTTCTACGAAAATATTTGGGCTCACAGTTTTTTTAAATCTTTGTTTGATGTCAAGACAGGCCACAGGGAAATGCCAATTAAGGTAGTCCCTATACAAACGTCGTCATTAATGACGACACATGATAAAAATAGTAAAGTCAAATCTTAATACTCTCTCTGTCTGGTTAAGGACTTGTACTCTATCGATTCCCTACCTTACGCCTCTATATATATAAATGACAGCCGCTTTTTGAAGCAACCGCAGTCAGCTCTGCTCCCATCCCATACCCTCGACCACCGTTAAAATGAGGGAGAAATGCATGGGTATCCTAAAGAAGAGCTGTGGGTCATTTCGATCCATTTTCATGCATTCGGATGGCTTTGATAAGCTGCTAATGGGCCTCGGATTTATTGGGTCAGTCGGCGATGGACTTTCTCTGCCCGTCATGTTGTTGATCTCTAGCAAGATTATGAACAATATCGGCGGCGCTTTCACCGTCGATAACTTCTCTCGTAGCATCAACAAGGTTCTCTCTTTCTAATGCATACATGCATATAGGGATTGAATTTTTCTTCAGTATTTGTCTTGTTCAATACGGGTGCAATAAACTCGTACAGGTCCATATATATATATGCATATGTGTATGCATGTATATCCCAGTTTTTACAGATTTTTTTGGTTTTATAATGATACTGATCTTTATATTTCAGTTATATTAAGGGACGTTTTGGGTACCAATTTGTTGAGAGTCATCACCGACCCTCTGAAAGTCTTTGAATATTTCCAAAATGTTTTGGACTTCATTATAATTTTCCATACTCTTCTAGATGTTCTAGCTAGACTTTGCCGGGTTGTTCTTTCAGAAACTTATGGAATATGATGGAGTTGTAATTATAAAGAAACGTCCTTTTTCTTTTATCGGCGAAAGAAACTTTATTAATTTTTTAAAACACATTACAAAGATTAAAAGGAACCTAAGAACGTCCTTTGTTTCCTACAAATAGAAGATGAGAGCTCATTGGGTGAAAGTAAGAGTTAGAGACTCTTGGGTAAAGTGAGTGAGTGTAGGAGACTAAGAGTAAAGGGTCTCAAGTTAAGTGTGAGTGAAAGTTTTGATAGGTGCTTGGTTTGTGTCCAATGAGAGTGTTGGGGTGCTTGCCGCAAAATGGGTATTGAGCCAATAAATCAAACCATAATCAAACCAAGAGAACACACAAGATTTTTACGTGGTTTGGATACATTTGGTTTTTAAGCCAAATTTCCTACTCCACGGGCAACCTCATCCATTCTCATTAATAAATCTCAATGAGTACACATATCCACTTACATATCAAGTAAATCACTGTGGATATTACAAAATTATCCATAAAAGTGGATTTTCGCAAATATCGGACTGAGGCATGGATATCTCGCTTTCTTTAAGGATATTCAAGCCCTCTGCGGCTAGTTGAATCTTAAGTCACTAGCCGATGCAGCAGAACTTCCACATGGTCTGTCTCCCCCAAGATACAACAGTCTGATTAACAAGTCGTGTTGCTTCAAATCACCCTGCACAAGTAAGTTAGAACCCAAAGCTCCACCAAATAAACACCGTTACATTTTGTTGGGTAATTTCTGTATACAAATACAAAATATAGTGAAACGTGAGAGAACCTTGATCACAGCCTTAGGCCTCATTGCCTTTGGCTGGCTTCTTCTCTCGCCAAAATGCATGCATATATAGATGCATAACTATTAGGCTTCTTCCTTACTCATCCTTAATTACATGTACGTATATGTAAGGAAGTAAAATGCACGGAAAGGAAAGGAAGAGCAAGACCTTATGGTCTCCCCCTGTCAACCCTTAGTCTCCTCCCAAGTGATGCATGAATCAATTAATTAGATACATGCCAATTCATAGCATGAGACAATTAGTCCAATACTTGGTCTCCAAGGATAAAATATGCCACCTCATGACATTTTAGAATATGCCCCCTTATTACTATTTCTAAATAATAATTGAAATACTTAAAAATCATATTTTTCAATATTAAAATATACCAAAACTCCAACATAGAGTATTTTATAATAATGTATTAATTTAGGGAGTTCAAACTCTAACATAATCATCAAAACTTTAACTTCTAATATCAAAGCTGATTCTTGAAACTAAGATATTTAATTAACAAAAATCATGCTTTCCACAATAAAAAAAACTTGGTTTAATTATAATTTTTGCCTCAAAATTAGAAATAAAAATTGTGTGAAACAAAATGACATAATTTTTAAGCCGTCAGAATCGCCCTCCAAAAACACTCACAAAAACTCCTATATATGCTTAGATTGGTAAATATCCATGTACCAAAAAAATAAATAAATTTCCGTATCGCCATTATATATTCTCGTATACAGATAAATTTATACTTGTTTTACGTATCCATGGTTTTTATGTTGATTGAATTACAGAATGCAGAGATTCTATGCTTCTTGGCGATTATGCAAGGGGTGGCTTGTTTCCTTGGTGGGTTTTTGTCCAAATACATTTGATTTCGTTTTTTTTTTCTTTACTTCCTTTTGTTTTTCCCAAGTGGAGATTAATCTAGGGCATGATTTTTTTTTTTTTTTTTTTTTAAATTTTTGCTTACTGCTTTGTTTATGTTATTGGGTTATTTTGTAGAGGGGTATTGTTGGA
The DNA here is from genome assembly GCA_016920895.1 of Vaccinium myrtillus. Lineage (NCBI taxonomy): Eukaryota > Viridiplantae > Streptophyta > Magnoliopsida > Ericales > Ericaceae > Vaccinium > Vaccinium myrtillus. The sequence goes on from CM029277.1 coordinate 14,875,612, forward strand.
CAAGAACAGGTGCAAGACAAGCATCAAGAATGAGATCAAGATATTTGAAGGCAGTGCTAAGGCAAGATGTGGGTTACTTCGATTTGCATGTCACGAGCACTGCCGAAGTCATTACAAGCGTCTCTAGTGACACTCTTGTTATTCAAGATGTCATTAGTGAAAAGGTTAGTAGAAGATTAACTTATGAACTCTCTATACAAGACAAGTTTTCAAAATTTACAACTCCTCATAGAAATTTAACTTTTGAATTTCTTTCGTCCCTGGTAAAAATTTTCAATGTATTTTTTTTCATGGTTTCCGACTTCTAATAAAGACAAATTGAGAAAGCAAATTATTTGTGACAGATAAAAAATACACTGAATATAAAAGTATGCGTAGAAAATTGATGTTTCAAGAGCTAGCTCCAAATGAAATCGCACTCATCGTATCTTTGTGCATGGATGCGAGTAGAATATTCAAGGTTATAGTTTATAATTTTATGAAAAGGGACAAAATTTCGATTCAAAAGGAGCTGAAGAGATAATGAAAATTGAACAGATAAAGGCTAGTGTATCACACTTTACGTCCTTAAAAGAAAATTCTCGCCCTAGTCCTCGGTGCTTCCAGAATTGGACATTTTGGTTCAGTGTGGCGGTGCACAATCGAGATAGATCAGATATTTTCATCCACTCGGAATTTATTTATTTTCTCGATGTGAGATAAACAAATTACAATCAATTCTTTTTTTCTTTTCTTTTTTGTCAAAATGATAAGAACATAATTCATTAATAGAAAACAAATGTACACAAGATAATCACCAATTCATTTTAGTTTGGAGCCAATTTCTAATTTCAAATTGAAAATGATTTTGATCAACCAAATATATAGACTTTGTAAGCCATTTTTCCAACAGTGGAATGCCTAATTGGTTTCAACATCATCAATACAGCTCCCGATGTTCTTGATGAACTTTTTCACATTCATTGGGGCCTACGTATTGGCATTTGCAGTCCTATGGAGGCTTGCAATTGTGGCCTTCCCCTTTGCGATATTTCTGTTAATCCCTGGTTTGATGTACGGAAGGGCATTAATGGGAATAGCCAGAAAAATGAGGGTGGAATACAACAAGGCCGGGGCAATAGCCGAGCAAGCACTCTCTTCTATTAGAACTGTTTATGCCTTTGTTGGAGAGAGCAAGACGATTGCTAATTACTCTGTTGCCCTTCAAGGGACTGTCAATCTGGGGCTAAGACAAGGATTGGCCAAAGGGTTAGCCATCGGCAGCAATAGCATAACATTTGCAATTTGGTCTTTCATGGCTTATTACGGTAGCAGATTGGTCATGTACCACAATGCTGAAGGCGGCACTGTTTTCGCGGTGGGGGCTGCCATCTGCACCGGTGGATTGTATGTTTTCCTACCTTCTTACGTACATTCTCTCATTGCAAATTTATTTGTAGAATTCTTTTTTGCATAATGTCATAATAATTTTCGTTGTCTTTGGCTTAAAATCTTTACGGGGTGGGGTATCTTTGTTTTCGGTAAGGAGTTTCAATAGTTTTAGATGTCATTATCTTACGTTTATATTCACCATAGACAAACGACTCTCCAGTAACTGTCCCGGATAATCCAATATCTTCTCCCCTGTAAGAATATGTTCTCGGAAAAATACTTTTACGGGAGCACACTTGTGAGACCGCTTCAGCAATTGTTTGGAACAGTTATGGGAGAAGATCCACCTTCTATTTCTTTATTGTCCCTAGTTTATTGTAAAGCCAATTTGGTGAGTGACTTTGGCAAAATACATCTCAACGGAACCCCAGATATCCTGTGATCTCTATACTGTAATGAATGTATTAATCCATAAAAATTCTCTTGATTTTCTTGATCAGAGCATTTGGTTCCAGTTTATCCAACCTGAAGTACTTCTCTGAAGCATCTGCAGCAGGAGAAAGAATAATGGAAGTAATAAAAAGAGTACCCGAAATTGATTCCGAAAACATGGACGGCCGAATTCTCGAAAACATCTCGGGTGAAGTCGAACTAAAAAACGTAAAGTTCGCATACCCATCGCGGCCCGAAACCCCTGTTTTTCGAAACTTCAGCCTAAAAATCCCATCGGGATTAACAGTGGCATTAGTGGGAGGAAGTGGGTCTGGAAAATCGACAGTGGTGGCGCTTTTGCAGAGATTTTACGATCCACAGGAGGGAGAGATTTGTGTCGATGGAGTTGCCATTGATAAGCTTCAGTTGAAGTGGTTGAGATCTCAGATGGGGTTGGTGAGTCAAGAGCCTGCACTTTTTGCAACTAGTATTAAAGAGAACATACTTTTTGGGAAGGAAGATGCTGATATGGAAGAGGTTATCGCTGCTGCTAAAGCTTCTAATGCTCATAACTTCATTTCTCAGTTGCCTCAGGGTTACGATACCCAGGTTTGTTCACTGCTTGTTCTTTAACTCTCTTTTTACTAACAAAAATGATACAGACACACCCACTCGGACACACCCCCTCTCACATGTGGTGTGGGTCCCTCCCGGGTGGGTCCCCTCACATGTGAGAGGGGGTGTGGCAGAGTGTGTCCGAGTGGGTGTGTATGTATCATTGTTCTTTTACTAATGTGATAGCGTCCTCACGTGACTTAACAAATCCCATTTTTGGTTAAAGTATAGATCAAATGTTAAAAAACTCTCCCACGTCAGTTTTGTTACTCCAACTTAACAATTTGTTTTTGATGCTGTGACTTAACAAAGGAGAGGAGGCATTGTTCACTTAACAAAGCAAAAAATCCTTAAAATTTGTGAAGAAATAAAAGGTGGTGGGTATTTGAATAGAAAAATAGGAGTAGAATAGAGAGTCAGATTTTATAAGTTTTTGAAAAAGCAATTTTCTAAAGTATAAAAAGTATTTTTTAGGTTAAATTTGGTGCAAAATTGGGTACTCCTGGTAAGAATGCTATTATATTTATTTGTAGGGAAAAATTCAAAAAAACCCCTGACCTTTGGACCGAGTAGTATAGAGACACCTGACCTTCAATAAACGTTAACTAAACCCCCGAGCTTGACTCTCCGTTATCAATTTGCCCCCTCATTCGATTTTCCATCCAATTGATAACGGCGAGTCCTACGTGGACACTTATGGGACCCCCTGCCCATTAGTTGGCCTCCACGTGGACATGACACTACTTAAAAAAAACCCTGACTTTTGAACCAAATGTCCCATAAACACCTGAACTTCATAAAATGTCAACTAAACCCCTCACCTTGACACTCCAAAAAAAAACGACGTCGTTTTGTGCGTTTCTCATGGGCCTCCAAATTTTTTCGTTACACGTTGTCTGTTGAGCCAACTTCAGGGTCCCACACAAACAATCTGAACCGTTCAATAATTTTAAAATAATTAATTGAGTGGTATTGTAAAAAATGATGCCCATCAGATATTTATAAGTGAGTGATCTAATTCATTTAGAATTTGGACCCTATAATTTGAAAGAATTTTCTAAAAAGTTATGCAAATGTGTGCTTGTTATCCTCTTGATCAGAACTATAGATATCTAACTTGTTGAGAGGATCATTCTCTAATAAAATTATCTTGTTGGACATCGATATATATCAAAACAGTTCATAATTTTTGCGTTTTCATACCTATTAATGTCCAATCAAGACAATTTTTTAAGTGAATGCTAATCTCAACGAGCGCTATGATATCTACAGTTTAGATCAAAGGGAAATTGATTACGGAGTGTCAAGGTGAAGGGTTTAATTGACGTTTTTTAAAGTTCAGGTGTTTATGTGACATTTCGTTCAAAGGTCAGGGTTTTTTTTAAGTACTATCATCTCCACGTGGAGGCCAACTAAAGGGCATCGGGTCCCACATGTGTCCACGTAGGACTCGCCGTTAGCATTTGGACGGGAAATGTGAGGAGGAGGTAAAATGATAACGGAATGAAAAGGTCAGGGGTTTAGTTAACGTTTATGGAAGGTCAGATGTCTCTATAATACTCGGTCCAAAGGTCAGGGGTTTTTTTGAATTTTTCCCTTATTTGTATAATAACTAGTGCATAAGCTTATGTAAAAGTATTCTTTATTAGCTTATGTGAGGATTCGCATCCTCTCCATTCTCTACACTAGGGGTGAACAAAAAACCGGATGAACCGAACCGAGTACAAGAACCGAACCGGTTGATTTTTTCGGTTCTTAAAATATTTAAGTTTGGTTCGGTTCTCAGAATTCAAATTTTTTTGAAACCGGTTCGGTTCCCGGTTCAAGGGAATTTCAGGCGAACCGAACCGAACCGAACCGGAAATTTACATATATACTAAAAAGTGTAAGGGGTGGGGATCGAACCCATGACCTACCGCTAGGTGAGCATACACTTATCCACTTGGACAGCCATTCATTTGTTTATCATTGAGGTAATAAAAATATTTATTAGATCCTAGGATTCCCTTTACTATATATACTCCTTAAGTGTGTATCCACACCAAATCTGATCATTTTCCCTGCCGTCCCTCTCTCTCTCTACCACTCTCCAGAAAAATCCCCAACTCCCACCGCCTCTCTCTCTCTCTCTCCCACCCTCACACCTCATCCCCCATAGCGCCGACATCTCTCTCTCTCGCTCGTCGCCGTTGATGCCTACCGCCGGAGTCAGAGATCGACCCCAAATCGGGAGAATCACAGATCGACGTCGTTGATGCATGTCCGTCGTTCGTCGGCATGTAAACGTATGCTATCTCCGTCGTTCGTCGGCATGTAAACGTAGATCTCTTTCATGCTTGTGTATGTATAACTTAGATCTGTGTATCTTAGATCTCGTTCATTTTTTTGTATGTATAACTTGGATCTGTATATGTATATATATATTTAGTAGTCTTATTCGTGTATAGTGTATACCCAGAAATCTTTTGTGATTTCCTCTCTCTCTCTCTCTGATCTCTCTCTCTCCCCGAACCGACCGAACCGGCAGAACTGAACCGAACCGAGAACCGCACCGACCTTCAAAACTCGGTTTCGGTTCCTGGTAGTCCCTGAACCGGTTTCATTCGGTTCACTGAAAATCCCCTCCGAACCGAACCGAACCGGTTACACCCCTACTCTACACCATTTAATGAAGAATCGATACTTCATCTATTTTACAATGAACGGGCAAGATGAGCTTGGCCTGATAAATTCAGTAGTTACTCCGTCGTTTTAATTACCTCAATAAATTTGAAGCTTACGTTATTACGTATGCATTTTGAAGTGCTAAAAAATGATCTGACGGCTAAAACCTTAACATGAAATATGATCGAACGGCCATGCTTTGTTTGCATACTAAGACATTTTCCGCTCCATTCTATGTTGTCCCTTTGAGGACAACATGCTTGTTGTCCGATCTAGGTCGTCTGTGCTCGGCGATGGACGGCTCGGACCACATCTTGTCCAAAAACATCTGAGCCGTCCGCTACCAAACAAATCCGAGCCGTCCATTACCGAGCACGGACGGCCCAGATTTCTTTAGGGACAACACCATCCCCCAATTCTACTTCTATAACACATATGTGATACGTTAGGTTAGATGTAGTTTATTTATTTTTTATTTTGAAACAATACGTTAGATGTAGTTATTATATTCGTTTGTCTAATAACTACTAGAACATTTAAATTATTGTATTTACTGTATTACGTATCATGAATAAATTAAGATACTTTCTTAAGATGTAAGGTAAATCCATTTGAATTTTGAAGGAAGACAAAATAAATGTTTTATTTTGTATGATGTAAGATAAATTCATTTGAATGGAAGACAAAATGAATTTGTATTATGTTGCATGACATAAGATAAATCCACTCGAATTAAGATAAGATACTTGCATTACCATCACAGAAGAGATGATGTTAAGATAAGATTGGTCGTGATGTGCATCACCACTCATACACTACTCCTATTCCACACATCCTCCATATAAAAATTTGGTATCTAAATTTGTTCTGATGATGTTCGGTCTTTGGACCGTGATTTGCATTAATAATATTCAATCGCTCTTTTTCCTTGAAAAAAAAAATCTAGGGTGATTAATTTAGCCTATCTTTTTGGAACTCGGGACCTATAATACAGGGGTGTACTATAAAAATGTAGTGTGCAATTTAAACCGTAAGGGGTTTTTAATGGTAAAATAATGCAAGTCTCCTATTTGTACACTTTTTGCAAATTTTGACAATTGATTCTAGAGTTGGACGGCTCGGATTTTGTTACATTCCTGTTTCTAACATTTTGTGGCTTATTTTTTTTTCTTGAGTCATTTTTTTTTGTTAGTTTTTCACTAATTTTTTTTTTGGATTTATGACCAACAGCTCATAAAATTCACTAAAGAAAAAAATGCGTTATAAAAAATAGACCGTATTGTGAATTCTTTTGTCTTTCCTGAATTCCTAAGTTTTATTTCAATTTTTTTATACTTTTATATTCCTCTCATCGAGATGAATAATAAGCAATAGAAACTTAACGGAAAACTAACAAAAGAAAAAACATAATTATTTGAATAAAGATAAGAAAGATAATTTCAAGAAAAATGTTTAGGCCAAATCACCCCTCTGTCGTATTATTATTCATGAGAAACTATTTTCATGATTTCTATTAATAGTTATATACTCTTTTTGTGAAATCCCATTTGTTGAATCAACGATACTATTATCGCTAATTGGAAAAACGTTATTCCAAAATGATGTCGCGTATTTCCATTTCACTATGTCCAAATTTAAAACTTGTGAGCAAGAAAATTCAAACTGGCTTCTTTTTCACTCGAAATGAAGAAGCTGCAAACTGCTACCAACCATTATGTATCAGAACTGCTATAAAAATAAAAATAAAAGCATATTGTTTACGGATCTGGCACGCAATTTATCTATCGCTTGCAAAATTATAATTATAATTATTCTGTCATTTAGGTGGGTGAGAGAGGAGTTCAAATGTCCGGGGGACAGAAGCAGCGAATAGCAATCGCTCGTGCTATAATTAAGGCACCACGCATCCTTCTACTTGACGAGGCTACAAGCGCATTGGACTCAGAATCAGAACGAGTCGTGCAAGAAGCACTCGACACTGCCGCTGTTGGCCGCACCACTATCATCATTGCTCATCGCCTTTCCACCATTCGAAACGCCAATGTCATTGTTGTCGTTCAAAATGGCCAGGTACTCATGACCTTTAAAGCAAACCCTAAGACCCAAAATATAATTAATTTCAGATAAGTAACTAAAAGTTACATCGGATGGTATGATGAAAAAATCTTCTTGTGTGATGAATGCTCGTGTGATTGTCAGGTGACACAATTGCATTCTAACAATCAGAGCCGTTAATTTTGTTAGTGTTGAGGTGTAAAACATGCAAAATTTCTAATTGGATATCGATATAAACAGGGAAAAAGAAAAAGATATCAATATTTATACTTGGTCTAATAGCATTTTCCTTTAGAGCAAAGTTATCAAACTCGTACCGTACCGGCTGAGATGTACGTACCGGAGAGAAAACAGTACAGTCAATACAATGTTCTTTGTCGTTGGTTATGAATAACAGAATTGATAAAACTTAAATAAAAATTGATGTAAATATCTCATTCCTATAGCTGGTGCCTATACATTAGTTACGATAAATTTGAAATGGTACGCCGAAATACATCAATAGGAAAAAACCTTACGCTGTCTAGTACGAGATTGATAACTTTGCTTTAACATAATGAATGATAAGACTCTCACCTTCCTTGCTCTTAGAAGAAATATTGTAGAGCCAAATCAATACAAATGTCCGATAAATTACCTTTTTACATGAATACTTGCAAATGGAAAGTTCAAATCTGCGAATCGTATGTGTAATTTTGCGTCCAGCATGATATTTATACAAGTACGGTAATAGAAAATTGCAAACAGGTAATGGAAACCGGCTCACATGACGAACTAATCCACTACGAAAATGGCGCTTACGCATCCCTCGTCCACCTCCAACAAACAGAGAATTGCAGAGAAGCAATTACATCAAATGGGGCCTCAACTTCTTCAAATAACCAAAAAATGGATTCAAACAACAATAGTCGAAGATTGTCTATTCTAAGTCGATCCAGTTCGGCGGACGAACTCGCTCATAGCAAGAGACTCGACAATTCATCTACAGTTGGAGCAAACCAAGATTTTCCAGTTCCCTCATTCCGAAGACTTTTGGCGATGAATTTACCAGAGTGGAGGCAAGCAATAATGGGGTGCATAAGTGCGGTCCTATTCGGTGCAATTCAACCGGCTTATGCTTTTGCAATGGGATCGATGATTTCAGTTTACTTTTTGAACGATCATAATGAGATCAAGTACAAGACGAGGATTTATGTCTTGTGTTTCATTGGGTTGGCAATTTCGTCGCTGTTGATTAATATTATTCAGCATTATAATTTTGCGTATATGGGGGAACATTTGACGAAGAGGATTAGAGAGAGGATGTTGTCCAAGATATTGACGTTTGAAGTTGGGTGGTTTGATCGGGATGAAAATGCTAGTGGTGCTATTTGCTCTCGGCTTGCTAATGATGCTAATGTGGTATGCTCTCTCTCTCTCTCTCTCTCTCTCTCTCTCTCTCTCTCTCTCTCTCTCTCTCTCTCTCTCTCTCTCTCTCTCTCTCTCTCATACTCAATTGGTCAAATGGATTGGCATGATTTCTCCACAAATAATCAATTCGTAAAACTTTTAAGCCATTTAATCATGGATGCTGGTTTTGCATGACTTTTAGTGGCCTGATTGCCTATAACATGTTTGTTAAAATGACTCAAAAGACAGAACATGGTTAATTATTGGTAGTTACTCTTTCTGAATTGTGGAAGGTTTCATATAATTGTGTATATAAATTAACTAAGTGAGAGCTCAGAACTCGATGGGTACATTGAACTCACAGGAGAATTAGCGAAGTGATAGTTGAGAATTAGCATCCTGCTTAATGTGGAGTGTTTTGGTTTGAATGAAATTAACTGCACGAGGCCCATACAGCGGACTTGGGGGGCATGCTGTGCACAGCCGTGCTGTGCATGGTGCTGTGCACCCCTCGGCCGTTGGATTGAGTTTTGGACGGCTCGGATGCGTTCGGCAATTATCCTTTAATTTTGATTTTTTTTTACGGTAAAAAATCAAAACACATCCGAGCCGTCCAAAACACGATCCAACGGCCGAGGGGATGCACAGCACCATGCACAGCATGCCCCCCATTTCCACATACAGCTTTCTCTGCGAACATTTTGCTCAAACTCCTATTTTGTATAGCAAAAATACAAACCACCAAAACTGGCCCCCGCAATGAATACATATTATTGTTATGAAATCTGATTCCACTTTTATCTTCACAATTTTGCAGGTGAGATCACTCGTGGGCGATCGGATGGCACTGCTTATCCAAACTTTCTCAGCAGTAACCATAGCTTGCACCATGGGTCTAGTCATCGCATGGAGGCTCGCATTAGTCATGATAGCAATTCAACCCCTCCTCATCGTCTGCTTCTACTTCAAGCGCGTCCTTCTTAAGAATGTGACCCAGAAAGCCCTGAAGGCCCAAGAAGAAAGCAGCACGCTGGCTGCGGAAGCAGTCTCCAACCTCCGGACTGTCACCGCCTTCTCTTCCCAAGCTCGAGTCCTCCAAATGCTCGAAACGGCCCAAGAAGGCCCACGACGAGAAAGCATCCGACAATCATGGTTCGCAGGTATTGGGCTTAGTACCTCACAAAGCCTGATGGCATTCAGTAGGGCTTTCAACTTCTGGTACGGTGGAAAGCTCATCTCCCAAGGCTACATCGGGTCCAAAGCCCTGTTTGAGACCTTCATGATCTTACTAAGCACAGGCCGAGTTATTGCTGATGCTGGGACCATGACCAATGACCTTGCGAAAGGCTTTAATGCAGTTGGGTCAGTTTTTACTGTACTGGATCGGTATACAAGTATTGAACCCGACGAAACAGAAGGCTACAAGCCCGACAAAATAACGGGTCACGTGGAGCTGCGCGACGTCCAATTTGCATACCCTGCTAGGTCTGACGTTGTCGTCTTCAATGGCTTTTCAATCGATATTGAAGCGGGAAAATCTACGGCGTTGGTAGGACAAAGTGGGTCTGGAAAATCTACCATCATTGGATTGATCGAGAGATTCTACGACCCGCTGAACGGCATAGTGAAGATCGATGGTCGCGATATAAGGTCATACCATCTGAGGTCACTAAGGAACCACATTGCACTTGTTAGTCAAGAGCCAACTTTATTTGCAGGGTCTATTCGAGATAACATCGTTTACGGTGCATCTGATAAGATTGACGAGTCGGAGGTGATTGAGGTAGCTAAGGCGGCCAATGCTCACGATTTCATTGCAAGCCTAAAGAATGGGTACAATACATTGTGTGGGGACAGGGGATTGCAGCTTTCAGGTGGTCAAAAGCAGCGTATTGCGATAGCCCGTGCAATACTGAAAAACCCAGCAATTCTGTTACTGGACGAGGCCACAAGTGCACTTGATAGCCAATCAGAGAAAATGGTACAAGATGCGCTCGAACAAGTGATGGTGGGGAGAACTAGCGTGGTGGTGGCCCACAGGTTGAGTACAATACAAAACTGCAATATGATTGCCGTTTTAGATAAAGGAAAGGTGGTGGAGAAAGGGACCCACTCTTCTTTGTTGGGTGTAGGACCCGCTGGAGCATATTTCTCTCTGGTTAGCATTCAGAGAAAGCCAAACATGGCCCACAATCAAGAGTTAAAGCAATCCTTTGCTTGAGCAAAAATTTCCATCTTTAAAAGACTTGACTAACAACTACTGCACTCACTCAAAAGCTAAAAAACAACATATGGAATTCATTTGCACAACCTAGCACATAGGCCATGAATGTGCCAACCAAAAGAGAACTCGGCCTTTGAAGCTTACACTTGTCAAGCAAAATATTGGTTTTTAGTACACCGAAAGGTAGTGCAGCGGTTGCATGCTTTGCGTGGGATCCAAATTGAACCACACCATGACATGAAGCACCGATATATCTGGTTTGAGAAAATGATCATCTGTTGCTTTAATCCCATTGACGTACAATGCCTTCGCAATTTCAACCTTATCTGCTAGATCAATGCCATGCAAGAAGGGACATTGCTTTTCATCATACAGTTAGGATGGTCAAGCTCTAAAAACTCTGCATTACTTAGGTATCGGTAATGAAAGCAACAGAAGAAACAAACATCTAACATATCAACATCAGTAGTTCATAGCCCGCAATAGAGGGGACCATGGCAAAGGCCGTCAAAAATAATATTAATTGAGCCAGATTATTTTTTGTCCTCATTGAGAATTTTTTTTCTCTTTTTTATTAGATTATTGACTTGTTTTGATGAAAGAAATCTAAAAAATATAAAATTATAATCAAAATCTTAAAAAATACACTAAAAACAAAAATAATCCAAAAAAAACATGACTTTTTTTATTTTTTTTTTTTCTTTATTCGCAAAATTTTTAGTTTGGTTTATAATTTTTTAGTTTTTAGAATCCTCTCGTCTAAATGAACTAATAATCCATAAAAAATTTGACGCAAAACTAACAAATACGAAAAAAAAAGTTTGAATAAAAACGAAAAATAATTTAGCTCAATTATTTAACCTAACACCCAAAGTAGCATGAGAAACAAAGTTGGCCCAGGTATTGGTAGAATCAAAGTAGCATTAGCTCAGATTTTTTCAGAATCGAAGTAGGATTAGGTTTTGGAAAAGCTTTCATGAGGCATTAGGAACAGAACTTCAGCTGAGTACAGTCTTTCACCCCAAACAGATCATGGCCAGTCTGAGAAAACAATTCAAACGCTGGAAGATATCTTGCAAGCATGCTCTATGGATTATTGAGGGAATTGAGAGCAGCACCTACCTCGGCCGAATTTGCCTACAACACCAGCTATCAAGTAGAAAACAGTTGAAGGTAGCTCAAGATCGATAGAAGAGTTCTGCTGATTCTAAACGAAGGGAGCTGTGTTTGTGGTCGGGGATCGAGTCTTCTTGAAGGTATCACTTATGAAAGCCGAAAGGAGTCTTGAGATTCGGAAAGAAAGGAAAATTGAATCCGTGTTATATAGGTTCTTTCGAGATTCTGGAAAGAATTCGACCAGTTACTTATCGTTTAGCACTGCCTCTAGAGCTAGAAAATGTGTGTAATGTATTTCATGTGGAGTGATGCTACGGTGTGCACCATGCCTTTTGGCATATGGTGTGCACCTCATATGGAGATTCAGAAAGTCTCATATGAACCCACAAAATTTCATATTCAATAAAGTAAATTCTCATATCTTTAATCACAAAAATAAATATCAGAAGACCAAAACACAATAAATGAGACCACAAAATCTCATATGGATATGAGAAAGTTTTGCAGTAAAAAAATAGAAAATACTTGCAACCGGTGGTCACTGGGCCCACACTTGGCAATTTAAAAAAAAAAAAAAAAACCACAAAACTCTGAACCATTCGTTCTTCTCTTCTTCTTGA
>CM029277.1:14889097-14907754 GCA_016920895.1 Vaccinium myrtillus
CAATGTTGAAAATGATCTTCTTAGGACATCTTTATCAGCCTCAACAAAATTTGGATCAAATTTAACCCACAAAACACCTTTTATACTATAGCTAGCCACTTTTCCAAAAACTCACAAAATCAAACTCTCTATTTTAATTTTATTTTTCTACTTTTTAAAATAATTACAAATAATCTATTCTTTTTTGCCTCATCAATCTTTTCAGAATAGCGTATTGCCAAAAAGTAATAATAAAATAGTAGTTAACCTGTGAATAGTGTCTTGTCAGAAATGTTGAGGTACTGTAGCAAAGCTACAATTTTTGCAAATTATCCAAGTACTTGTTGAGGCTGATTTGGGGATGTTTTTTTGCCTTTCACTCAACAAACTAACTATCGGGGGATTTGCCCCCTTATGTTCCGTGACAACTCGTTTTTGGTTATCACCAAAAGGTTTCTTTGGTTGTGGCCAAAAGTGTTTTTTCTTGTAGTGAGGATGCTCTAACCACAAGATTCCTTCATATTCATGTATGCAAAGATGACTGGAAATGAATTAAGCTTCCATTAATTATTTGAGTAAGAGATAAACTTATTTACGGATATATTTTTCGATCAAACTGATTTTCTGCGTAGATACATTTTTTCCAGGCCCTACAAGATGAATAGTTCAAATTATTACAATGTATGCTCTGTGGGACCCACAAAAGCCGGTGGCGCAAACCCCATGGCTTGTGCTCAACCGTAAATAAGTTTATCTCAATAAGATAAACCTTTCCATGTTTTCATATGCTCAGGTTCGCTTTGTCGGATTCAGTAGAAGTTTTTTTTTTTGTTTTTTTTTTTTCTCTTTTCTTTTTGCCAAACATATATGCCATGGCTAAAATGGCTCCTAGTGACAGGTACTTTTGCTTTGTGTTAATTTATTCTACCCCGGTAATGACATTATTATTTGTAGCTTTGTCCTCATCTTTCTCAGACGTAGATCAAATTATAACTTGTGATGTGGACAGTGGCGGACGTAGAATTTATATTACACTAATAACAAAAGTTATAGTCTATGAAATAAATATTGTTACTTAGTAGTTCTGAGAGCAAATCCAATGCTAGATGCAAAATGGCTATAGCCATTGTCATATTTTGACACCAAAAAGTGGTTTTTGATGTCAAAACAGAACCCATTCTCTAATGGTTCTATTTTAGATGCAAGCAATTTCAAATTTAACTAATTTTCCTTTCACTTCACTTTTCACTACTTTCAACCCCAATTCAACTATCTACGTTATTTTCAATCCCGTTGTGATCTAATTTTTTAACCCTCGTTCCCAACTAATTTTTCAATCCCCCAGTCTGCCTAATTTATGAGAGAAGGAAATAATTGGTGAGTAATTTGTGAGAGCTTTACACATATTTATAGAGATTAAAGGAAATAAATAATAACAAAAAAAAGGAAATCAAGCCGTTGGAAAAAAATAGCCCGTTGGAGACCCCTTGGAAGCAAATATGTCCGTTGGGAGCAAGTAGCCAAGTAATAACTTACCAAATCAAGATATATAATTTTGTACATGTATAAAAATATTGATATATAGTATTAATGTTATACGGTCCTGTTCGGTTCTAACCTTGGTTCTTAAATCGAGAACCTGTAACTGAACCATAATTACCGGTTCTTAGTTTTTTAGAACCATAATCAGACCAATGAACCGTAGAACCTAACCAAATAGACCAGTTCGGTCCGGATTAGATCGGTTTGGCGGTTATATCGGTTTTCTTGTGCACCCCTACCAGGTGGTGGGTAAGACCTTCTGGTGGAATGAGCATCTGGTGTGAGCAGAGGGTTGCCGTTTTGACAAGATGACGAGGATTGAGCCGCCAAGCAGTTCAAGCCATGTTCAGACCAATGTTCGACTTGTGGAACAAGAGATGAGGCTCGAGGAAAAAGAGATATAGAGATGCATTTAAGATATTCTAAATCACCCGGAATCCTTCGAAATTATTTTCGTTCGCGCTTTCAATACTTATCATGTACTTGCATTTTCAATCTTCCCTTTTGCTTATTTATGTGATTTGAGATGTAATTCAAAAGCATTTTCATGTTTTGACTTGCACATGCACACACGTATTATGTGGCTTTTAAAGAATCACCTCAAAACTAGAAACTAAGGGGTGATTTGACAAAAAAGAAAAATGTGGTTTTTTCGTTGTCTTTATTCTTTTTCTTTTTTTTTGCATTTGTTAGTTTTGCGTCAAGTTTTCGTGGTATATGGATTCGTCTCGTCGAGATAAATCCAAGTATTTTCGGCTTTATTCAAAAAAATATTTGGTTTGACCATAAATTTATATTTGTTAGATTCGTCCGTTGAGAACTTGAGATAAATCCAGAAACCACAAAATCTTGACGCAAAATTAACAAATGCAAAATAAAAATTGATTAAGGACAAAATAAAAAAACCCAAAAAATCGTTTTTGGTTTTTTTTACCAAAGGAGCCCTAAGGAGACATAAATGACAACCATACATAACGTATGATTGAATTAATGCGCATTTGATGTCACGATAGAAACACATTGCCAACTGGTTACTTGTTTTATTAATCACTTTTTCTCTTGAAAAGTGTGTGTTTGAGTCTTTGAGAGCTAATTTCTCCTCCCCGTAATTTTCATTCTGTTACGAAAATAATTGTGTTTGCATTCTTCCCCCCGGACCTTGGGGGGTGCTGTGCATGGGATGCACAGCACCGTGCTCCGTGCTGTGCAGCCATTGCGCGGCTGTGCCGGCCTCGTTCTGACGATTGGAGAAGTTCACCGCTTATAGTTCGTCGAGTACTATACATGTACCAAAAATCAACTCGATCGGATATCTTTAAGTACTTCATCGGAACACAAATAACTTGAAAAGAAATGGAACACAAATGGACACAAACACTGGATCACAACCACTTTTTCAAGTAATTTGTGTTCCGATGAGGCACTTAAAAATATTCGATCGAGTTGATTTTTGGCACGCTTGTAGTACTCGACGAGCTCTATGTAGTGAACGTCTCCGATCGTCGGAAAGATGCCAACGCGGCCTCTCCATAAGGCTGCACAACACGGTACTGTGCATTGGGGTGAACTTGAAATTTTTTACGTATCTTTCAATACGAATCTCAAAAAATATGTAATGTAGATTTTATTTGATAAATCTCAATTAATTTTATCATATGAAAATTTCAAAATTATAAAACTCGTTGAAAGATATAAATAATTTAAAGCATGACACGAATGTCAAAAAATGGACCAACAAAACACGGAGGGACGGAGGGAGTACCAAAAAACTATTGAGGCTAACGGACGGATTTGCCTCCCAAAACTTGAATCCATTTCCAGGTCAATTCCATGTTCTTCCCTTCTTTGCTGTTGGGTAGATATATTATTTTATAAAGTACTGAACTTTCATATTTTGTGCAAGTTTATAGTGTTTTTATCTGGGGTCTGCATCTTTCGAGTTATTTATTTATTTATTTGTTCTTCGTTATTCTTAATCTATTACATGGGGAAGGAGGAATGAGACTTGATTCCGGGATACAGTGTGGGACATCTAAGATCTCTACTGCATGAGCTAGCCACCACTGGCGCTTTGGAGTTGTTCATTGACGCACTAATGCCAAAAAAAAATTGTGGCAATAACATCCACCATGAATTGTTTTAATTTTTGTTCGAAGGGTCTTGCTAACGTGTGCCCAATGAGCACACAATAAGCACACAAACAAATAAAAACAACACACACTCCAATAGATCTTTTACACTTTTCAATACACTTTAACATATTCTTATACGCTTTTACACTTTTCAATCTTAACGTGTGTGTGCCTATTGAGCACATGTTAGCATTTTCCACAAGTTGCAGTGGGCTTGGCTTGCACATTGTGGCCACGAAAATTGCGGACATTATTTGTCATGGATTTAATACATTGTAATCGTAATCAAATTCATTAATATTCAACTAAGATATGAAACTAAAAAATATTGAATTAGGAGTAATGACATCCATATTGATGGTTCCCAAGATTGTTCCTGTAGAGGTCCATGTTTAGTTTTGAATTTCAAGATCAGTTTTTTTCATTATTCCCCAATCATTACTCATATTTCTCTCTAATTACTCTGTCCGTCACATTTTGATAGTCCAGTTTAGTCTATCATATGAGAGTCATATCACACATAAAATTTATTATAGATTGAAAGATATTACTCCCTCCGTCCCTTTTTAAATGTAGACATTTCCATTTTGGGTTGTCCCTAAATAAGTGTGTGGTTTGAAAAGTTAATGGGTAAAAGTTTGTACATTATCATTTTGCCCTTTGAAAAGTTAGTAGGTAAAAAGTTAATGGGTAAAAGTGGAGGATAATTTTGGAAAGTAGGGATAAAAGTTGATGTGAAAAGTGTAAAATGGAAGAAAAAGTTGATGTGAAAGGTGTAATGATGATGTTTCTTTAATAAGTTGGATTTACGAAGTAACACATTTAAAAAGGGACGGAGGTAGTAACAATTTAAAAATTAGATTAGAGACCAAACTGGACTACAAAATGGGACGGAGGGATTATTATCCTAATTTTTATTTATTTCTATATATCTCTCCAATCATTATCTCATATTTCTAATTATTAGCCACATTTATTCCTCAAATAATTACCCAAAAACCAAACTAATGATCGTAAATTTTTGGGTTTGAAAAGAAATTTTGAAATCTTGAAAGTTGGGTGCCATTAATGACGAGCATATCTACCCCATGTACCTATAAATTGCAATTTAAATTTGGGGTGACAGGAGAGGTGTGATGTCAATGTTAAGCATTTACGCCATGTGAGGGCATTCTGGGAAATTCAAAAAAGGCATATAAAAAATAAAATTAACTTATCAAATGCAGCGTTGGAAACAGTGCCAATGGAAAACAAACAAACCCCATTTGGGGTACAAAGAATCTTCTTCCAGGAGTTAAAAACAAATTTGAGTGGATGAATGGATGTAAAGGGGGGAAACCCATTCAAAGAGGGGACCCTTAAATTTGGTACTGAATTCATGTGATGTAGTGACGAATTATTAGAACTTCAAGTCCTGTTCGGTTGGTTGGTGGATTTACTACTCGAACAATATTGTGGTTTGTCCATAAAAAATAATTTATTTTTAATCTCCTATTTCTATCGTGGATGGCCTGTCTTTAACCAAATCAGAAATAGAGATTGGTCAAGGTACACAAAAGCTGGCCAGGACAGATCTAACTTTCAAAACAAAAAAAGTGTGAAGCGGATCTGCTGTCCCGAACTCCTTATTCCGTCCATCTGAGTTGTACATCCGTGCAATCAACGGCATGGATTCCATGTTACCCCAAACAAATCTGAGCCAAATATGTTCATCTGAGAATTTGAGCCGTCGCTTGCTCAAATGAATGAGACACGGAATTGGGACAGAGTTTTCGGGACAAACTTTGCAACCAAAAAAGTGAACCTTATACCAGCTCTTACTTTTAAAACCATAAAGTGACGTATCATTGGACAAAGGGCATGCAATTTGTATGGGTTCCACTAGTAGGAAGATGGTTTGGGCCAATATTTGAGGTGGATGGGTCACATTTTCTCTTTAATACCACTGCCGTAATTATGGCCTTAATCTCGTTCAACTTTAGGCTTTAGCCCGAGTTTGACTGATGATGATACTAGAAAAAGGTGATCAGAGGGATTTCTGTCCACTGCTGAGAAAATAATCAAAGCTAATTTGTGCTGTTGTTCATGCTCTTGGTTTATGTCTTTCGATTATTGTTGTTGTTATTTTGTGGTGCTTGTGGATCCGGGTTATTACACTTATACGTTAAAGTAGAAGCGTACTTTTAAAGTGTAATTTTTTGTACTTTTAATGGGTGCACTATGACACCTGTTAACATTTCCGTTTTTTAAAAAGTGGGGTAACTTATTAAGGGAACCCAATTGTTATACTTGTGTGAAACGTCATCGTTTGGTTGTAAAATGGGTGGGATGGTTGTGTGGCTCATTTTAAGCCATTCGATTGTTTCCTTAATAGGTTTGCGCTTTCTGGTTTAAGATCTTGAGAGGGAATTTCTGGACAGAGGATCCGGATCCGAGAGATAGTGCAATTGGTTTGGGCTTTCATGGTATTTTTTAGAACACTGCTCCATTTTGTGGGTGGTCGGGTGGGGTTTTATAGGTATGACTTGGCTCCTATTCGACCTGTTTATATTTAACCCATCTACTATTGACTCACATTTAACCTGCCTATTTTCAACCATGACCCATTTCAATCGGCTCAAATGCGCCTTTGTGCCACCTCTAGTAATAGCCCTCATCATGTACAAATCTCTCGTTTGTGTTAGATTCAAGTTAAACAACCTTTTTTCCACATAAAGCTTAAGGGTTGCTCTCCCTTTTGGAGTCTGCTATTATTATGCACTCTGTATGGCCTTTGCTTTACACTTTGCATGGGTTGATCTGTGTGATTGATTGTTAATGATGAATGGAACATTTCAAAAAGGTTTTGTTGAAAAGAAGTGAGCCAAAAAACCATGACCAAAAGAGCACAAAACTCATGGGTAATGCATGCAAATAGTTAAAGAAATAAGGGCAGGCACCCTGCACAAGGGAAGAAAAAGGGTTGAAGTTTTCCACAACTAATGAGTATTCCACACACTTGGAGCATTCAAAAAGGCAGATTTAGTCAACCTTCATTATCTTTTCTAATTGGATCTTGCTAACGGTTGCACCATTACACCCGTTAATAATACAAAAAATATATTTGCTGGGTTTCATTTGTACTTTAAAGTACACTTGTACGTTAAAGTACACATAAAAATGTAATTTAAAGTACAAGTGGAACTCACAAGTGTATTTTTTTTGTATCTTTTAATGGGTGCAATGTTGCACCCGTTAGCATTACCCTTTTTTAATTAGTACTTCTAAATCAAATACAACATGCATCTTGTTCGGTTTGGGTCTCAAGAACCACCCTGCACGGTCCCCAATAAAATTTTCTTTCTATCTCTCTCTACTCATTACCTCTAAAACCCTCCCTCAAAACCCAAACCGAACAAAGCTATAGCTCCTGCTAACAGGCATCCAAAGCACCTTTAAGCTTCCGTATTACTATCTGCACCCAATGAAGGCCAACAAACCTAAGTAGACAAACACGAACTCTCTCATTTTGAAATAATCAAAAAATTATAGTATTTCATTATTGTCGTTATATTTTTTTTGTTTAGTTTGTTGGTAGTAAATTAAGCCCACGTGGCTACTTTTGGATTTTGGTCTGTTCCCATCTTTAATATCTTGAATCTAGTACACTTTTTTTTTATATATACTCAAGTATCTGGGTCAATTTACGCATACTTCGACGATTTAGAATGATAAAAAAATGGAAACAAAATGATGTACACAAAGCAGTCTAGAAATGCTGCCATTTTTAATTAATTTCACAGTAGTATTACGATTACATATTTACAAAAAAAACTATGAAGTTAATCCTTTTGCGTAAGCATCTGTGTCGCTTATTCTGTTTGTTGTATCTTACTTCAAATGAAATTAGTAGTCGAGCTGAGTAGTTGCACAGTCAATTAGTGTAATTTGAAAACTTAACGAGCTTTTAGAAACATGTCAGAGTTCTTAATTATAATTAGCAGATCTAATTATAAGCAAAAACTAGTCCAAACAGCTTGAAACCTTTTGAATAAGTTCTAATTTTGTGGCATGGCAGAGTTCTAAATATCGGCATGGTAATCAGGGCGGAACTACAATGAGGGAGAGTGGCAAGGGGCACCCCTTGTTTTTATGAGTAGTGTTAATATATGCTACTGGATTAGGCACTTATTGGTACCCGAACAATTTGATTTTTCATACAACTGATGAAAAAACAGCGATTTAGATGATGAACGTTTCGGATCATAATTTTTTTTTATATCAATGGCTTTCCTCTAAAGGTCATAGGAGAGTTGAATCAAACATTTATTCTTTTTTAACTAAGAGCAAAGATCAGTATTGTACTCACTTTATACTTGACTTTTCTATCTGTATTTTTACAAATAATATTTGACAATACAAGTGGACTCCCGTTAGCTGCCAGAATGACAACCCTAGACCAAGAGCGCGCGACACATGCAGTGCTTCCCTCAATGCCGCCGTGAAGGGTGGTCGGGTGCTTGCCACCACCACCACATGAATACTTCCCTCATTGCCTCCACCATCGTTTCCTAATTTTTTGCTCTACACAAACAGGAATTGACTTTGAGATTTGCTGGTGGCAAAAGTGAGTGAGTTGTCTCACTTCTTTTTATCCATTTTCAGTCGTGTAAATGGCAACTCATTTACTTTGATAGAGTTGATCTTTGTGCGTGTCTACGAAGAACTCTAGTGGTATATTTTTGAATTTTAGCTTCAAAAGCAGTCACGAGTATTTATCGAAATCCTTATCAACAGATTTGGGACTCTTTGAGTTCCCTAGAAACTGAATACGCCCGGTTTAAAATCCGTGATTAGAATAGGCGGGGTTTGAAAAAGGTCGCGGGGTTCATAGCCAAGCCGGTACCATTGTGGCTCCATCTTGGCATTCGGTTGTAGTTTTGGACACTCGGATCTTCCAATTCTGAAGGTGAAAATCAGCTTCTGTCCACAATTGAAAACTAGTAGTATTTGTTAGTTGTAGTTAGTGAGGTCCGGAACAATATTGGATGGAACATATATTTAGCACTCTTTTGGGTGGAATGAAATCACCAAAACTTGGTAGGTTTTGAGAGTGTAGGTTGTGACTTTTAGCAGGAGAGTGTAGAGATTTTGATTGGAGTGTAGAAATTTTAGGTGGTAAATGACATAATTAGTTAAATTTTTCAAAAGAGTATTCCCAGTAAGTCAAAAGGATCTCCTGCCTCATTCCTAGAAAATACCATCTGAGAAGCTATAATGTTGATTATGAAACGAAGACAAGAAAAAAGAGGGCTTTTTATTGGATCACAGATTCACAGTTAGCCTATTTTTCTTTTTTTTTATAAGCAGGTGTTTAGGTCAACTTACGTGCACCCCGACTAATTTTGGGAGACTAATCTCACCGTCTACTAGTGGCGTCCCTTTTAAAGGCAAAACAAAGCACACGTATGTTTTTGTCATTGGTTCAACTTGTTACATTGTTTCTAAATTCGAAAATGCTTTAGGCACAAATGTCTGGACACAGATCCTCAGAGGCGAAGACGAATGCCTGCAATTATTAATTCGTGTGGAAGACAAATAAATACTAAAGGTTTGTTCCAATATAGTGAAAGTGACAAAAAAAAAAAAATGCAAGAAAAAAAGAAGAAAAGAAAATGACTACTTTTTTAGCATTAGATTAGCATGACGATCGAAAAATATATATATACTCATATAGTACGGTAACATAGCTTTCCTTGCCAGCTAAAAACACAACAAAATCTTTATTTCCTCATGAAAGTAACTGATTGTTGTGATAATTTTCATTCTGACCACGATCTTCACTTTCTGTCTACATATGCCTAAAGGAGAGGAATGAATGGTTTCTTTCTTAACTGTGTGTTGCCTAATTTGGATTTAACTCTTACCTAATTAGTACAGTACTAAAATAAAATAGTAATTTGCCCACATCTTTTGTATGTAGATGAGTTTTCTTTTTTCTTTTCAATTAAAAGCAGGAATCGTCGAGGAAAATTAAGAATGGGTAGAGCAGCATTCGTCATGTATTCTAATTAGATGACATGACAAAACAACAGAGAAAGAAACTTTAGATTGATAGCCAAAACCGCAGATAAAGTTTAAGCGTAATTGTTGAACTAATATTTGAACTGAACAATATTACAGGCAAGCATCATAGCAGCAAATCAGCAGTTTGATTTAAAGCCAGTATAGTCTACAAGCTCATACATCGGCAACAGGAAAACATGCCATATAGAACACTATCCGGTGCCCTAATTCAGACTCCAAGACTCTAGTTAACTGTGTAATGAGCACCAGCAACGATCTATTACCATCCATAAGAAAGAAATTCAGATGCTAACCTCATTTCGCAGCAATAAACATGACCCAAAAACTTGTAAGAGTTTGCCCCCAAAATGCACGAACTGCAGGATGAAATACCTTAAGAGGCCTTGCCATCAACTTTATCTCCTGTGGGATCTAATCCTGTTTTTTTCAACGGGCTTGAGTCTGTCGTTATCAAGTTCATTATAACTCGCTTGACTCCTCTTCCCACCACCCCTAGATTTGTAACACCAGCAGCTCCATTCGTTTGAGCACTGGAAACGGTGGGGTTGTTGAGATTTCCACTGCTGCTGGGAACCACCAGCTGTGAAGAGCTCATAACTGAAGGAGGAGCATTCTTCTCAGTGCCTCTTGCCTTGGCAGATATCATCTCCAAGATATCTGAGAGGATTGATGTTGGGTTCGAGACAAGTTGCTGGAGATCTTCAAGCTGCAAACACAAAGTACCTATCTAATAAAAGCACATGAAGACATTCAGGTCTAGTTTGTTTGCCCGGATTAAAGCATCGGATTCGATATTGTGGATGCTTTATATCCAACTCAAAACCAATTGGCAATGAGTGAAGAGGTCCCAAATGTTATTAAGTGATCTCCCATTACATACCCTAGCAAAGTGGGAAAACTTCTCTAACACCTCCTCACGTGTATCCGCATTTTAAGTCTGTCACGCGTGGCCACTTTTTTGGTCCCATCATCATGCAACCTTTCTGGGTGTCATTGTGGGGTTTGGGCTTGATTTAATTTTTATTTTGAGATGGATTGGACCCGCTCTAATATGATGTGGAAACTTTATATCCAACTCAAAACCGATTGGCAAAAAAGTAGGAGCGGTCCCAAATGTTATTAAATGATCTCCCATTCCAAACCCAAGCAGCGTGGGACAACTTCTCTAACAGATATAAATTCATGGGGACCATATATCCCACGTCAAGTTGAAATTTTTGCGACTAGGACTAAATACCATTGGATATGATATCCCACAAAACATGGGATATAAATTACTAATCACCTCACTATTAACCCTACAGGATTATATCTCCCTTGACCATTAGTCATATGAAGTGTAAACTTGGATAAGAAGTAACACTTGCCTTCTTTTCCAGCTCACTAGATAGGTCATTGAGTGTTTCAATCTCTGCCTCTTTCTCTGCTACAGAATCATTGGACTGAAGCTTTGATGAAAGTTGGAAAGTATGGTCTGGCACAGTTGATTCTGGCAAACATTTCAAATCACTCGAGAGCCGCTGCACCCTCGACTTACAGATTGATATAGCCTTTTGGCAATATGGTATGGCCTCTTGAGCTCTCGACCCCATCTCCAAACACAAACATATCCTAAAATTTCTGGATTGTATAATTAAAGAAGTGACTCAACGAAAAGATAAAGAAAATACAAAGGGTGAAACAATAACTATTTATGACTTCAGAACCAGCTTATCAATACACAGGTAATCACGGCTAAAAATCATCCCATGATTTAGTTTACAACCTGAAAAAGGATACAGTTCAGCTATTCGTCGACTGTCTGGTTCAACCAGACTTTCCAAAATGTCCAGTGCTTTCAGATAATCACCGAGGGAAGTTTCAATATCCTCTGCATTGAGCAAAGCAAAAGATGTTTTAGATGGATAACAGGCTTTTAAAAAATGAGCAGAGTACATCCCCAAGAAACTTCATCAACCACAAGTGCTAAAATAAGTTCTAAAGTATTTTTAAAAAAAT
Organism: Vaccinium myrtillus; assembly: GCA_016920895.1. NCBI lineage: Eukaryota > Viridiplantae > Streptophyta > Magnoliopsida > Ericales > Ericaceae > Vaccinium > Vaccinium myrtillus. Next base: position 14,900,815 of record CM029277.1, read on the forward strand.
CCAAAAAGCGAACCTCTTTCCAGAGCAACTTCGGCCAAAGCGGACAATATGTCCACTTTCTCCACTGTATCACCTGAGTGTTTTTCAACAATTGCCCTTGCAACATCCAGCATTTTCCATGCCAAATCCAGGTCAGACTCATCATCTCCTTCAGCCGACTCAGCCTCACTTTCCTCCTCACTGTCTTCTTTATTTTTCCCACTGCAAGCTATTACCAAGAGACAAGAAAACAAACTGTGTGAGGAATTTCTGATCTGTGCTTGCATACAGAAGCAAATGTTTTCTGAAACTGCAGTAATTCATGACTGTTCACTGTACATGTTAACATTGCCCATGCAAAGATGCCAAATTCGCAAAACTGTTATAGTTACCCAGATTATTTTCACTGATGGATACAAGTAACACTCTGTTTTTGGATGGTTAGGACTTAGGAGGATTTGTTTACAGATTCAAGGACTAGAACAAAAACTAGAGGAGCCTGCAGCACCAATTTACTTCAACATTTTACTCAATCATTGGACCCATAATCAGACATGGGTATAGGATGTCTTTCCTGCTATATTCCTCAAATCCAGCAGGGCAAAAGAATTGAATAAAGAACACGGCATTCTGAAGCATACAGGCTTCCATATAAACTGAACTCCCAAAGCATTATCAAAGATGCTCATAATCCCCTGAATAGACAAGGCAAACCACCCAAATTGAAGTACTGGGAGTATAAAGCGTGTTTGGATGAAAGACAAGGGACAAGACCCTCGTTCGTTGACTGTTACAATAACGAGCAAGAACTTCCTTCCCACAATTCTTGAATAAGTATCTGCGGATGTCGCCACAAAGGTTGATGGCCAGCGAAAGCTAGACTGATACTTTTGATTGGATGTAGAACGTAGTAACTAGATATCACAAGACTTAATCATGACTGTAAGGTCCATAGTCCATCATATATGTTTGCAAAACCAGTACACAGACACATAATGAGTTGTAACTTTCTTTCCTGATCGAGTTTTATTTCTATTTATGTGTTTCTAGGAGTTGAAACTGTGGAGTCGCACCCTAAGACCTCAGTTTTCAAGGCAAATTCAGGATTTAGCATTTCTGCAGTTTCAGCTCAAGCCTGCATCAGTCTGCAGTTGCAGCAGTTGGAATAGAATTCAGAGTTTCTGGAGCAAAATGGAGTTCGCCAGAGTGAAAATGGTGTATCTTGAGTGAAATGTCGGCCAGCAGTTGCAGCAGTTTCGTCGGTCTCAGATTTGCAGAACTCGCTGAACTGAAAATAAATAAGATCAAGCAAAATGTCGGTAGTGTACAAATGTGTATACATAGATCTTTATACATTTCCTGGACTAATCCGAGCATCACACCCTACATCAGAGCTGCGAAACACCCAATCCAGATTCCCATGTGATGGTATAACTTGCATAACCTGTACATGAAAATGTTGCTTAGATCCAAGCTTCTTGCACATCATTAAAAAATCTCCACGGATATTTGATTGAAGCTTTGATTTGCAGTTTGTTGATGACCTTTGGTTGAGAACCAAGGGCAAGTCGAGGATCCTCGAGGAGGTGTCCAAGTAACAGCTGAAGATTGGAGGCTTGTTGGACTCCGAGTGGTTGGACTACCGGAGAATAAGGTTTCGAAGACATGCAGGGTTTAACTAGCTCAGTAAGAGGAGCTTAGGCCTTAGGTGTGGACTCACAAACTGATCTGTAATGTCTCTAGCAACTATGCAAGTTAGTAGGTCTTGATTCTCTCAGGATGTGGACTCACGAACTGATCTGTAATGTCTAGCAACTGTGCAAGTTAGTAGGTCTTGATTCTCTCTCCCGAGATTTTTGATGAGTCATGGGATTTCCTACGTATATCGCCTAACGCAGTTTGATTACTTGTTTGTTATTAGTTACTACTTACTATTACTCATCTAGCTCTTAAGCGAAGCCCATAATGTGGCTTACTGTAGATTTATCGAAGTTCTAGTTGATAGGCATACAAAGCCTTGAGTTAATTGGCAATATATAGTTTTGAATTATTGATTGCCCATTTCAGCAATCAAACGCTAGCAAAGGTTAGCGTTTTCAATAACCATAGTTTTACATCATAGTTCATACCTACGAATGTTCATCCAGATCTGGCATATTCGAAACCAACAAGCAACTTTTAGCTTGATGTCCATAGTATACACTATACAAATCGATAAAATTCATAGATCTCCAAAAACAGAAAGAGAAATGCACGCCGTTAACTTCAAATTTCGATCAATCATACTCTTCAAGTGCATCAACCTACCAGTTTATTATGCAGAAAAATTCACGCTAAATAAAGGTAACCAATAAATTTAGCTAATAGGGAAAGAGTGAGCAAATAACATAGAGAGCACATGTTCCATTATGACTGAGCTCATGCAAAATTTCAATACAAATACAAAAACAAGGACCTCAATGCCAACAGGACAAACTTTTCTCTGGACCAACTTAATGTTTTGAGAAATGTGCAACTCCTAGCCAATGTTCTAACTTCTACTGTACCCAAGGACTAAGATCCCGCTGTTTTGAATTCGCTTACAGAAGTTCTTACAAGAGGTACTAGGCACTAGGCGGCAGCCTCGCCCCCACTATTTTTGTGAAGAGACTGATTATTCAGAGTTCCTCACTCATATCCTCACCGTAGCACGAGAACAGATAGCACTTGTCAACAGATCATATCACAACCTATGCACTATTTATAAACAAAAAGCATTTTGTAAATTTTTTAGATGCCTTATAACTCTCTTCTACGCTTCTCCTTCTTCTTGTTATTTATTTATTGGCTGTGGGGTATTAAGAAATTACCCTTCAGACAAATTAAAAACCAACTTTATCAAAGAAAAGTGGAAATAAAATAGTAGATACAAGCCTAATAGTTCACCAGAACTAAAGCAATCATAACATCCAAAAAGCCAGCCAAATGCAAAATGCGATAGCTTAAAAAGTTGATGGAAACAAATGGAAAAAAGGTACTTGGCGTAACCAAGTCATCTCAATTGAAAGGGAATTTCTGTAGTTATCTAGAATGCATCACTAACCAAATGACCAAAAATAGATAAACAAGGCATAATTTGAAACACACTAACCACTCATGCAAGGAGTGTCCTGGTGGCCCATCTATAAGCATGAGAAGAAAAGCAATATATCACAAAATATCATGAATTTGTATGCTAACCATTATCAGGTACACCTTCACGATATGAACTTCCCTCTAGTTCACCATTATTAGAAAAAGGTCCAATTTTAGAAGAGACTTGTTGAGATTCACCGTCTTCCTTTGGCACAGTGCCCAATGGATCAGCCTCTTCTTGAGCTTTGTACAGGAGCGCACATCCGTACTTGTAATATGCGTTTACACATTCAGGCGCAAGTTCACCATAATGAGCAGCCCTGAATAAACAACACGAACAAATTGTCCGGGGATGGAAAAACGATGAAAGAAGAGGCCAAAAGCATTTCGTAAGGTACTTTTTCCATAACTGGTGATTCCAAAAACTGGATAAATGCTTAAATAAACATTGCCAACAATTAATAAAATGTATGTTAGCTTTTTCTACACAATAAATTCCAGCATTTGAGATAGTAGGGAAATTGATCTAACATATAAAATAGCAAGAAGCAAATGTTGCATGCTTTCCTGAAATTTCAGATCACAAGTTCCATAAAGAGTTTTTACATTGAGATGAGAAGCCAATATTATATACGGCAACAAATTATACTAAAGGCTGAGTTTTCCATTTGATTTTATCAAAGATAAAATCAAAATTTGATAAAATCACCCTTAATTTTATCAAATGAGGAGGCAGGTTGATAAAATCTCAGCTTTTTATCAACCCTACTCCTCATTTGATAAAATCAAGGGATTGATTTTATCAAATTTTGATAAAATCTTTTGAGAAACTAGGCCTAACGGTATTTCCTTACAGAAATCCACAAGTGCTGGATCATATGTCAGCAACCAAAGTAAAAAATTAAATGCTATGCTTAAGAATTGGCAAAGCATATTTCACTTTACCTGAATACAGAGAAATCGGATGCCTAATATTTATGTGCTATCAAAATGCACACCAGGGACGACATCCACTTTTTGTGGATGAATTCCGCACGGAGTGAGGACAAATAATACCACATCCATGAAGAAGCGCCTTCATTAGAAGGCCTGCAACATGAGCCAGTCTGACTGCTTGAAAATCAGTCTCTCCATTGATGAAGGCAGAGACAGAGACAATGCCTGATTGTATAGAAGAATCTTATCGAAAACCACCAACACCACATGACTCAAAATCACTAGCACAAAATTTGTTTTTAAACAAAGATCTGTACACATTTGGGACTGGCAAGGATACCAAGACAAGGTCGTGCCATTTCCACCACAAAGAAATGAAAGTTGATTTGCTGGGTTTTGTAGTCAGTCCACAACTCTTTGGTGGGTTCTATAACTTGGAAAGACCATTTCAATATATTTTTTAAGTCGCCATAGTTTGGCCTCCCCTTGGATAAAATCTATGTTCCTTCCTGGATGAAGTTATACCTCCAAGCAACAACCCCATTCAATTCCGGACCAGCCATGGACCGTTTCTCCAACTCTAGCAGACATTCTACCTGGCTAGACAATGTGCCTCTTTGTCTTTTACTCTAGATGATGGGTAGACTAAACAAATTAAGCCATCCAATTGGAAGAATACCACATAATCAGCCATTTCATCAACTTTTTTTTGGTAAATTACTTTCATTGAAAACAAACATTACAAGAACAAGGCATACCCCTGAAAAAAATTACAACCCGAAGAAAACTAGCTAAAGCCAGTGCAAACTACCAATAACAAGGCACAACCATTTCATCAACGTTCTTGAGGCAACCTTGTTCGTTTTGGGTTTTGAGACCGGTTTCTCATATTTATCTCATATTATTACCCCTATTTTCAATTATTATTCTCATTTCTCTCTCTATATCTCTCCAATCATTACCCCCTATTACTAATCATTACCCTCATTTCTCCCTACAACGAAACCCAAAAACCTAACCAAACAAGTTCACAAAGATCGGCTTTCTTGTGTACTTGGACTAGGCAAAATACACTGTACTGTTAGACATGCTCTAATAATTCAGCAACTTATTCTAAACATTTCAAAATTCGTTCACGAATTTCCCTTCCACAGACTCTCATTATTCTAAACCTTCAAAACCCTAAGCTAGCTTCACACTGACAAAAATAAAATAAAAAGACTACACTGGTACACTGACAAGCAATGGTGTTACTAAATCACGAATCACCCCGTATTTCAGTAACTTCTCCTTCAAATTTTGTAGCACGTACAGAGAGAAATAAGAGAATGAAAGCAAAATCACACACACAAAAAAAGGGGAGCACTAAACCCTAACCTGATTTCTAGGGCGCGGCTGTAGCATTCAGTGGCTTCGGTGTAATCGTTCTCCTTGGCAGCCTTGGAACCCCTCTCCATCAAATCTTCCGCCCCTTCCAACGATTTGTCGCCATCAACATCAGACGCAAGACAAGAAGTTTCAAGATTGTAATGGTTGCACGACGACTCTGCGCCTCCGTGAGCGGTCGATTCAACGGGTGCTTCCACCGTAGCTTGTTCAGCCTTTAGTGGTGGGGTTTCTGGGTTCAGAGCGTCGTCGGCCATTGATGACTTTTGTTGGGACAAAAATGAAAACAGAAAATATTCCGGGAAAAATGCCGGAAACACTTCAAAAACGCTACTGGCGGAAGAATAGAGAGACAGATTTATACTATAAGGGGTAAATTACAAAGACACCCCCTCGATTTACTAAAATCATACTATACACCCAATTATTCTCTGAAAATCCCGTTGACACCCCTGTAAGATAATAGAGTTTAACTCCTTCTAATGAGCTATAAAGTTACCAAAATGCCCTCCTTCTAATTCTGATTTCCCTGGGGTAGCAACAGGGACACGTAAAACATGGCGGTAGCGCATATCCAAAATAGCATGCCATGGTTGATGCTGTTAGAGCGATAGTTTTAGGTATGGATACTGTTGAAATTAGTAATAAAGTGAGGTAACAAGGCTGCTTTGATGGCCTAATGCATGTGAAATTTAGTATGAATGCTTACAATTTATGCTTCATTAACTAATGATAAATTTTGTGGAAAAATCATACAAAGTCACAAAAAAAAATGGAGTTTATGTAGTTAAGACCACATAGGTACAATTCATGATTAAATCTTGGTCCTATGTGTTTTATTAACTACTGCTAAAAATCTATATCATATTGAAGTTAAATTTTTGTTAAAATTCTCCATGTGGTGAATGAATGAGATGTATGAGAGATGATTAAATAAGTGAAAACCAACTAGTAATTGTTAAGAATTCTATACTAGATCTCCCAATGAGTGGAAACCATTTCTTTAGTTAATGACAATTAATTAAATCTTAAGCTATTTACATTGAGAATCTCAATCATATATCCCCCACTCAATTAGGTAGCTAGCTTTACACATGCTAGTGTTTGGGCAATTTTTGTTCAATATTTCCACAAATTAATTTTGACCTTCTAATATATCCCCTCAGGACACGGACACGGGGTTGGTGTTGTCCCTTCGGAGACAGCATGGATATTGCTGGCCGATCATGGCCGTCCGTGGCCGGCCATGGACGACTTAGATCACATCTTGTCCAAACAAATCTAAACCGTCTACTAACAAACAGATCTAAGCCGTCCATGGCCGACTACGGACAGCTGTGATCTAGCACCATCCCCCGTTCTGAAGGACACATATTAACATGACCCTTCATTATAATTCTCCTAGGCATATATTGCCTCATGACCAATTCAGTGAGTTCGTCGAGTGAAATTAAGCATTATCTGCACCATCCACCGATAGCAACAAATATAGTTATTATTAGTTAACAAAAAACAACTTCAGATG
>CM029277.1:14908754-14966551 GCA_016920895.1 Vaccinium myrtillus
ACATAATTGTTTTTTGATAACTAATAATAACTATAGAATCCTGCCACAGGCACACAAGAAGGCACACCACAAACCACACAAATCCCATCCCATGTGGTAAGTGGGCCCCACCCTTTTCCAATTAAAAAAAAACACAAAAGAAATCTTCTTCTGAAGCACACGAAAGAAGATGGAATCAACCCAGGCCCCGCAGCCGCCGTCCTCCACCACAGGCAACCACCACCGCCGGCGGCCACCACAGCCCCGACGCAACCCAATTCCGCCCCTGAGGTTGGCAATCGGACTGCACTGTAGACCCAAAAAATACGAAAATAAGACCCAAAAAAATCCCCAAATTCACAGTAATTCAATTCAATAACATTCCATAACCTTCATTTTGAGCCCATCCTTTGATTGACGTTGCACAGTAACTCACTGAAATTCAATTCAATAACATTCACAAAAAAAAAAAAAAAATCCCCAAATTCACTATATACAAACCCTAATCCTTCCTTCTACGCGGCACTGTAATCACTACCTCCGTCCAGGCGACACCGTAATCCTTCTTCTACACGTCCAACCCACCTCTGTCCTCTACGGTGACGATTGGGCGCCGTTGACGACCAAGAGTTCCAGCAGAAGCTCGAAAATGATGAGTTCGATACTTTTATCGTTACCAAATCGACGGGTGTCACGTGGTGGAGATGGTGGCGGTAGGGAAGGTAGGTCCAGGTACTCTAGGGTGGTGATGGTGGATGACAGGTGGTGGTGGTTGTGGTGGGGATAGGCGGAGGGGAGCGGATTGGGTTTGGCTGTTTGGGTTTCATTTTGGGGGAGAGGATGAAGATGAGGGAGGAGAGAGAGAATTTCAAAAAATTTTTTGGGTCAATTAGTGGTGGGCCCATGACACTAATTGTCACGTCTCTTAGCGCAACATGTGTGTTGTGTGGTTGGAGGTGTGGTTTGATTGTGTGCCTCTAGCATTTTTGAATAACTATATTTGTTGCTATCGGTGGATGGTGCAGATAATGCTTAATTTCACTCGACGAACTCACTGAATTGGTCATGAGGCAATATATGCCTAGGAGAATTATAATGAAGGGTCATGTTAATATGTGTCCTTCAGAACGGGGGATAGTCTTCAGATCACAATGTCCGTAATGGCCACATTTGCCAGACCGCTTGTTAGTAGACGGTTTAGATTTGTTTGGACAAGATGTGATCTAAGCCGTCCATGGCCGGCCACGGACGGCCATGATCGGCCAGCAATATCCATGCTGTCTCCGAAGGGACAACACCAACCCCGTGTCCGTGTCCTGAGGGGATATATTAGAAGGTCAAAATTAATTTGTGGAAATATTGAACAAAAATTGCCCAAACACTAGCATGTGTAAAGCTAGCTACCTAATTGAGTGGGGGATATATGATTGAGATTCTCAATGTAAATAGCTTAAGATTTAATTAATTGTCATTAACTAAAGAAATGGTTTCCACTCATTGGGAGATCTAGTATAGAATTCTTAACAATTACTAGTTGGTTTTCACTTATTTAATCATCTCTCATACATCTCATTCATTCACCACATGGAGAATTTTAACAAAAATTTAACTTCAATATGATATAGATTTTTAGCAGTAGTTAATAAAACACATAGGACCAAGATTTAATCATGAATTGTACCTATGTGGTCTTAACTACATAAACTCCATTTTTTTTTGTGACTTTGTATGATTTTTCCACAAAATTTATCATTAGTTAATGAAGCATAAATTGTAAGCATTCATACTAAATTTCACATGCATTAGGCCATCAAAGCAGCCTTGTTACCTCACTTTATTACTAATTTCAACAGTATCCATACCTAAAACTATCGCTCTAACAGCATCAACCATGGCATGCTATTTTGGATATGCGCTACCGCCATGTTTTACGTGTCCCTGTTGCTACCCCAGGGAAATCAGAATTAGAAGGAGGGCATTTTGGTAACTTTATAGCTCATTAGAAGGAGTTAAACTCTATTATCTTACAGGGGTGTCAACGGGATTTTCAGAGAATAATTGGGTGTATAGTATGATTTTAGTAAATCGAGGGGGTGTCTTTGTAATTTACCCCTTATAGTATAAATCTGTGTCTCTATTCTTCCGCCAGTAGCGTTTTTGAAGTGTTTCCGGCATTTTTCCCGGAATATTTTCTGTTTTCATTTTTGTCCCAACAAAAGTCATCAATGGCCGACGACGCTCTGAACCCAGAAACCCCACCACTAAAGGCTGAACAAGCTACGGTGGAAGCACCCGTTGAATCGACCGCTCACGGAGGCGCAGAGTCGTCGTGCAACCATTACAATCTTGAAACTTCTTGTCTTGCGTCTGATGTTGATGGCGACAAATCGTTGGAAGGGGCGGAAGATTTGATGGAGAGGGGTTCCAAGGCTGCCAAGGAGAACGATTACACCGAAGCCACTGAATGCTACAGCCGTGCCCTAGAAATCAGGTTAGGGTTTAGTGCTCCCCTTTTTTTGTGTGTGCGCTTTTGCTTTCATTCTCTTATTTCTCTCTGTACGTGCTACAAAATTTGAAGGAGAAGTTACTGAAATACGGGGTGATTCGTGATTTACTAACACCATTGCTTGTCAGTGTACCAGTGTATTCTTTTTATTTTATTTTTGTCAGTATGAAGCTAGCTTAGGGTTTTGAAGGTTTAGAATAATGAGAGTCTGTGGAAGGGAAATTCGTGAACGAATTTTGAAATGTTTAGAATAAGTTACTGAATTATTAGAGCATGTCCAACAGTACAGTGTATTTTGTCTAGTCCAAGTACACAAGAAAGCCGATCTTTACGAACTTGTTTGGTTAGGCTTTTGGGTTTCGTTGTAGGGAGAAATGAGGGTAATGATTAGTAATAGGGGGTAATGATTGGAGAGATATAGAGAGAGAAATGAGAATAATAATTGAAAATAAGGGTAATAATATGAGATAAATATGAGAAACCGGTCTCAAAACCCAAAACGAACAAGGTTGCCTCAAGAACGTTGATGAAATGGTTGTGCCTTGTTATTGGTAGTTTGCACTGGCTTTAGCTAGTTTTCTTCGGGTTGTAAATTTTTTTCAGGGGTATGCCTTGTTCTTGTAATGTTTGTTTTCAATGAAAGTAATTTACCAAAAAAAAGTTGATGAAACGGCTGATTATGTGGTATTCTTCCAATTGGATGGCTTAATTTGTTTAGTCTACCCATCATCTAGAGAAGACAAAGAGGCACATTGTCTAGCCAGGTAGAATGTCTGCTAGAGTTGGAGAAACGGTCCATGGCTGGTCCGGAATTGAATGGGGTTGTTGCTTGGAGGTATAACTTCATCCAGGAAGGAACATAGATTTTATCCAAGGGGAGGCCAAACTATGGCGACTTAAAAAATATATTGAAATGGTCTTTCCAAGTTATAGAACCCACCAAAGAGTTGTGGACTGACTACAAAACCCAGCAAATCAACTTTCATTTCTTTGTGGTGGAAATGGCACGACCTTGTCTTCGTATCCTTGCCAGTCCCAAATGTGTACAGATCTTTGTTTAAAAACAAATTTTGTGCTAGTGATTTTGAGTCATGTGGTGTTGGTGGTTTTCGATAAGATTCTTCTATACAATCAGGCATTGTCTCCGTCTCTGCCTTCATCAATGGGGAGACTGATTTTCAAGCAGTCAGACTGGCTCATGTTGCAGGCCTTCTAATGAAGGCGCTTCTTCATGGATGTGGTATTATTTGTCCTCACTCCGTGCGGAATTCATCCACAAAAAGTGGATGTCGTCCCTGGTGTGCATTTTTATAGCACATAAATATTAGGCATCCGATTTCTCTGTATTCAGGTAAAGTGAAATATGCTTTGCCAATTCTTAAGCATAGCATTTAATTTTTTACTTTGGTTGCTGACATATGATCCTGCACTTGTGGATTTCTGTAAGGAAATACCGTTAGGCCTAGTTTCTCAAAAGATTTTATCAAAATTTGATAAAATCAACCCCTTGATTTTATCAAATGAGGAGTAGGGTTGATAAAAAGCTGATATTTTATCAACCTGCCTCCTCATTTGATAAAATTAAGGGTGATTTTATCAAATTTTGATTTTATCTTTGATAAAATCAAATGGAAAACTCAGCCAAGTATAATTTGTTGCCGTATATAATATTGGCTTCTCATCTCAATGTAAAAACTCTTTATGGAACTTGTGATCTGAAATTTCAGGAAAGCATGCAACATTTGCTTCTTGCTATTTTATATGTTAGATCAATTTCCCTACTATCTCAAATGCTGGAATTTATTGTGTAGAAAAAGCTAACATACATTTTATTAATTGTTGGCAATGTTTATTTAAGCATTTATCCAGTTTTTGGAATCACCAGTTTTGGAAAAAGTACCTTACGAAATGCTTTTGGCCTCTTCTTTCATCGTTTTTCCATCCCCGGACAATTTGTTCGTGTTGTTTATTCAGGGCTGCTCATTATGGTGAACTTGCGCCTGAATGTGTAAACGCATATTACAAGTACGGATGTGCGCTCCTGTACAAAGCTCAAGAAGAGGCTGATCCATTGGGCACTGTGCCAAAGGAAGACGGTGAATCTCAACAAGTCTCTTCTAAAATTGGACCTTTTTCTAATAATGGTGAACTAGAGGGAAGTTCATATCGTGAAGGTGTACCTGATAATGGTTAGCATACAAATTCATGATATTTTGTGATATATTGCTTTTCTTCTCATGCTTATAGATGGGCCACCAGGACACTCCTTGCATGAGTGGTTAGTGTGTTTCAAATTATGCCTTGTTTATCTATTTTTGGTCATTTGGTTAGTGATGCATTCTAGATAACTACAGAAATTCCCTTTCAATTGAGATGACTTGGTTACGTCAAGTACCTTTTTTCCATTTGTTTCCATCAACTTTTTAAGCTATCGCATTTTGCATTTGGCTGGCTTTTTGGATGTTATGATTGCTTTAGTTCTGGTGAACTATTAGGCTTGTATCTACTATTTTATTTCCACTTTTCTTTGATAAAGTTGGTTTTTAATTTGTCTGAAGGGTAATTTCTTAATACCCCACAGCCAATAAATAAATAACAAGAAGAAGGAGAAGCGTAGAAGAGAGTTATAAGGCATCTAAAAAATTTACAAAATGCATTTTGTTTATAAATAGTGCATAGGTTGTGATATGATCTGTTGACAAGTGCTATCTGTTCTCGTGCTACGGCGAGGATATGAGTGAGGAACTCTGAATAATCAGTCTCTTCACAAAAATAGTGGGGGCGAGGCTGCCGCCTAGTGCCTAGTACCTCTTGTAAGAACTTCTGTAAGCGAATTCAAAACAGCGGGATCTTAGTCCTTGGGTACAGTAGAAGTTAGAACATTGGCTAGGAGTTGCACATTTCTCAAAACATTAAGTTGGTCCAGAGAAAAGCTTGTCCTGTTGGCATTGAGGTCCTTGTTTTTGTATTTGTATTGAAATTTTGCATGAGCTCAGTCATAATGGAACATGTGCTCTCTATGTTATTTGCTCACTCTTTCCCTATTAGCTAAATTTATTGGTTACCTTTATTTAGCGTGAATTTTTCTGCATAATAAACTGGTAGGTTGATGTACTTGAAGAGTATGATTGATCGAAATTTGAAGTTAACGGCGTGCATTTCTCTTTCTGTTTTTGGAGATCTATGAATTTTATCGATTTGTATAGTGTATACTATGGACATCAAGCTAAAAGTTGCTTGTTGGTTTCGAATATGCCAGATCTGGATGAACATTCGTAGGTATGAACTATGATGTAAAACTGTGGTTATTGAAAACGCTAACCTTTGCTAGTGTTTGATTGCTGAAATGGGCAATCAATAATTCAAAACTATATATTGCCAATTAACTCAAGGCTTTGTATGCCTATCAACTAGAACTTCGATAAATCTACAGTAAGCCACATTATGGGCTTCGCTTAAGAGCTAGATGAGTAATAGTAAGTAGTAACTAATAACAAACAAGTAATCAAACTGCGTTAGGCGATATACGTAGGAAATCCCATGACTCATAAAAAATCTCGGGAGAGAGAATCAAGACCTACTAACTTGCACAGTTGCTAGACATTACAGATCAGTTCGTGAGTCCACATCCTGAGAGAATCAAGACCTACTAACTTGCACAGTTGCTAGAGACATTACAGATCAGTTCGTGAGTCCACACCTAAGGCCTAAGCTCCTCTTACTGAGCTAGTTAAACCCTGCATGTCTTCGAAACCTTATTCTCCGGTAGTCCAACCACTCGGAGTCCAACAAGCCTCCAATCTTCAGCTGTTACTTGGACACCTCCTCGAGGATCCTCGATTTGCCCTTGGTTCTCAATCAAAGGTCTTCAACAAACTGCAAATCAAAGCTTCAATCAAATATCCGTGGCGATTTTTTAATGATGTGCAAGAAGCTTGGATCTAAGCAACATTTTCATGTACAGGTTATGCAAGTTATACCATCACATGGGAATCTGGATTGGGTGTTTCGCAGCTCTGATGTAGGGTGTGATGCTCGGATTAGTCCAGGAAACGTATAAAGATCTATGTATACACATTTGCACACTACCGACATTTTGCTTGATCTTATTTATTTTCAGTTCAGTGAGTTCTGCAAATCTGAGACCGACGAAACTGCTGCAACTGCTGGCCGACATTTCACTCAAGATACACCATTTTCACTCTGGCGAACTCCATTTTGCTCCAGAAACTCTGAATTCTATTCCAACTGCTGCAACTGCAGACTGATGCAGGCTTGAGCTGAAACTGCAGAAATGCTAAATCCTGAATTTGCCTTGAAAACTGAGGTCTTAGGGTGCGACTCCACAGCTTCAACTCCTAGAAACACATAAATAGAAATAAAACTCGATCAGGAAAGAAAGTTACAACTCATTATGTGTCTGTGTACTGGTTTTGCAAACATATATGATGGACTATGGACCTTACAGTCATGATTAAGTCTTGTGATATCTAGTTACTACGTTCTACATCCAATCAAAAGTATCAGTCTAGCTTTCGCTGGCCATCAACCTTTGTGGCGACATCCGCAGATACTTATTCTAGAATTGTGGGAAGGAAGTTCTTGCTCGTTATTGTAACAGTCAACGAACGAGGGTCTTGTCCCTTGTCTTTCATCCAAACTCGCTTTATACTCCCAGTACTTCAATTTGGGTGGTTTGCCTTGTCTATTCAGGGGATTATGAGCATCTTTGATAATGCTTTGGGAGTTCAGTTTATATGGAAGCCTGTATGCTTCAGAATGCCGTGTTCTTTTTATTCAATTCTTTTGCCCTGCTGGATTTGAGGAATATAGCAGGAAAGACATCCTATACCCATGTCTGATTATAGGTCCAATGATTGAGTAAAATGTTGAAGTAAATTGGTGCCGCAGGCTCCTCTAGTTTTTGTTCTAGTCCTTGAATCTGTAAACAAATCCTCCTAAGTCCTAACCATCCAAAAGCATAGTGTTACTTGTATCCATCAGTGAAAATAATCTGGGTAACTATAACAGTTTTGCGAATTTGGCATCTTTGCATGGACAATGTTAACATGTACAGTGAACAGTCATGAATTACTGCAGTTTCAGAAAACATTTGCTTCTGTATGCAAGCACAGATCAGAAATTCCTCACACAGTTTGTTTTCTTGTCTCTTGGTAATAGCTTGCAGTGGGAAAAATAAAGAAGACAGTGAGGAGGAAAGTGAGGCTGAGTCGGCTGAAGGAGATGATGAGTCTGACCTGGATTTGGCATGGAAAATGCTGGATGTTGCAAGGGCAATTGTTGAAAAACACTCAGGTGATACAGTGGAGAAAGTGGACATATTGTCCGCTTTGGCCGAAGTTGCTCTGGAAAGAGGTTCGCTTTTTGGATTTTTTTAAAAATACTTTAGAACTTATTTTAGCACTTGTGGTTGATGAAGTTTCTTGGGGATGTACTCTGCTCATTTTTTAAAAGCCTGTTATCCATCTAAAACATCTTTTGCTTTGCTCAATGCAGAGGATATTGAAACTTCCCTCGGTGATTATCTGAAAGCACTGGACATTTTGGAAAGTCTGGTTGAACCAGACAGTCGACGAATAGCTGAACTGTATCCTTTTTCAGGTTGTAAACTAAATCATGGGATGATTTTTAGCCGTGATTACCTGTGTATTGATAAGCTGGTTCTGAAGTCATAAATAGTTATTGTTTCACCCTTTGTATTTTCTTTATCTTTTCGTTGAGTCACTTCTTTAATTATACAATCCAGAAATTTTAGGATATGTCTGTGTTTGGAGATGGGGTCGAGAGCTCAAGAGGCCATACCATATTGCCAAAAGGCTATATCAATCTGTAAGTCGAGGGTGCAGCGGCTCTCGAGTGATTTGAAATGTTTGCCAGAATCAACTGTGCCAGACCATACTTTCCAACTTTCATCAAAGCTTCAGTCCAATGATTCTGTAGCAGAGAAAGAGGCAGAGATTGAAACACTCAATGACCTATCTAGTGAGCTGGAAAAGAAGGCAAGTGTTACTTCTTATCCAAATTTACACTTCATATGACTAATGGTCAAGGGAGATATAATCCTGTAGGGTTAATAGTGAGGTGATTAGTAATTTATATCCCATGTTTTGTGGGATATCATATCCAATGGTATTTAGTCCTAGTCGCAAAAATTTCAACTTGACGTGGGATATATGGTCCCCATGAATTTATATCTGTTAGAGAAGTTGTCCCACGCTGCTTGGGTTTGGAATGGGAGATCATTTAATAACATTTGGGACCGCTCCTACTTTTTTGCCAATCGGTTTTGAGTTGGATATAAAGTTTCCACATCATATTAGAGCGGGTCCAATCCATCTCAAAATAAAAATTAAATCAAGCCCAAACCCCACAATGACACCCAGAAAGGTTGCACGATGATGGGACCAAAAAAGTGGCCACGCGTGACAGACTTAAAATGCGGATACACGTGAGGGGAGGTGTTAGAGAAGTTTTCCCACTTTGCTAGGGTATGTAATGGGAGATCACTTAATAACATTTGGGACCTCTTCACTCATTGCCAATTGGTTTTGAGTTGGATATAAAGTATCCACAATAACGAATCCGATGCTTTAATCCGGGCAAACAAACTAGACCTGAATGTATTCATGTGCTTTTATTAGATAGGTACTTTGTGTTTGCAGCTTGAAGATCTCCAGCAACTTGTCTCGAACCCAACATCAATCCTCTCAGATATCTTGGAGATGATATCTGCCAAGGCAAGAGGCACTGAGAAGAATGCTCCTCCTTCAGTTATGAGCTCTTCACAGCTGGTGGTTCCCAGCAGCAGTGGAAATCTCGACTACCCCACCGTTTCCAGTGCTCAAACGAATGGAGCTGCTGGTGTTACAAATCTAGGGGTGGTGGGAAGAGGAGTCAAGCGAGTTATAATGAACTCGATAACGACAGAGTCAAGCCCGTTGAAAAAGACAGGATTAGATCCCACAGGAGATAAAGTTGATGGCAAGGCCTCTTAAGGTATTTCATCCTGCAGTTCGTGCATTTTGGGGGCAAACTCTTACAAGTTTTTGGGTCATGTTTATTGCTGCGAAATGAGGTTAGCATCTGAATTTCTTTCTTATGGATGGTAATAGATCGTTGCTGGTGCTCATTACACAGTTAACTAGAGTCTTGGAGTCTGAATTAGGGCACCGGATAGTGTTCTATATGGCATGTTTTCCTGTTGCCGATGTATGAGCTTGTAGACTATACTGGCTTTAAATCAAACTGCTGATTTGCTGCTATGATGCTTGCCTGTAATATTGTTCAGTTCAAATATTAGTTCAACAATTACGCTTAAACTTTATCTGCGGTTTTGGCTATCATTCTAAAGTTTCTTTCTCTGTTGTTTTGTCATGTCATCTAATTAGAATACATGACGAATGCTGCTCTACCCATTCTTAATTTTCCTCGACGATTCCTGCTTTTAATTGAAAAGAAAAAAGAAAACTCATCTACATACAAAAGATGTGGGCAAATTACTATTTTATTTTAGTACTGTACTAATTAGGTAAGAGTTAAATCCAAATTAGGCAACACACAGTTAAGAAAGAAACCATTCATTCCTCTCCTTTAGGCATATGTAGACAGAAAGTGAAGATCGTGGTCAGAATGAAAATTATCACAACAATCAGTTACTTTCATGAGGAAATAAAGATTTTGTTGTGTTTTTAGCTGGCAAGGAAAGCTATGTTACCGTACTATATGAGTATATATATATTTTTCGATCGTCATGCTAATCTAATGCTAAAAAAGTAGTCATTTTCTTTTCTTCTTTTTTTCTTGCATTTTTTTTTTGTCACTTTCACTATATTGGAACAAACCTTTAGTATTTATTTGTCTTCCACACGAATTAATAATTGCAGGCATTCGTCTTCGCCTCTGAGGATCTGTGTCCAGACATTTGTGCCTAAAGCATTTTCGAATTTAGAAACAATGTAACAAGTTGAACCAATGACAAAAACATACGTGTGCTTTGTTTTGCCTTTAAAAGGGACGCCACTAGTAGACGGTGAGATTAGTCTCCCAAAATTAGTCGGGGTGCACGTAAGTTGACCTAAACACCTGCTTATAAAAAAAAAGAAAAATAGGCTAACTGTGAATCTGTGATCCAATAAAAAGCCCTCTTTTTTCTTGTCTTCGTTTCATAATCAACATTATAGCTTCTCAGATGGTATTTTCTAGGAATGAGGCAGGAGATCCTTTTGACTTACTGGGAATACTCTTTTGAAAAATTTAACTAATTATGTCATTTACCACCTAAAATTTCTACACTCCAATCAAAATCTCTACACTCTCCTGCTAAAAGTCACAACCTACACTCTCAAAACCTACCAAGTTTTGGTGATTTCATTCCACCCAAAAGAGTGCTAAATATATGTTCCATCCAATATTGTTCCGGACCTCACTAACTACAACTAACAAATACTACTAGTTTTCAATTGTGGACAGAAGCTGATTTTCACCTTCAGAATTGGAAGATCCGAGTGTCCAAAACTACAACCGAATGCCAAGATGGAGCCACAATGGTACCGGCTTGGCTATGAACCCCGCGACCTTTTTCAAACCCCGCCTATTCTAATCACGGATTTTAAACCGGGCGTATTCAGTTTCTAGGGAACTCAAAGAGTCCCAAATCTGTTGATAAGGATTTCGATAAATACTCGTGACTGCTTTTGAAGCTAAAATTCAAAAATATACCACTAGAGTTCTTCGTAGACACGCACAAAGATCAACTCTATCAAAGTAAATGAGTTGCCATTTACACGACTGAAAATGGATAAAAAGAAGTGAGACAACTCACTCACTTTTGCCACCAGCAAATCTCAAAGTCAATTCCTGTTTGTGTAGAGCAAAAAATTAGGAAACGATGGTGGAGGCAATGAGGGAAGTATTCATGTGGTGGTGGTGGCAAGCACCCGACCACCCTTCACGGCGGCATTGAGCTGGGGAAGCACTGCATGTGTCGCGCGCTCTTGGTCTAGGGTTGTCATTCTGGCAGCTAACGGGAGTCCACTTGTATTGTCAAATATTATTTGTAAAAATACAGATAGAAAAGTCAAGTATAAAGTGAGTACAATACTGATCTTTGCTCTTAGTTAAAAAAGAATAAATGTTTGATTCAACTCTCCTATGACCTTTAGAGGAAAGCCATTGATATAAAAAAAAATTATGATCCGAAACGTTCATCATCTAAATCGCTGTTTTTTCATCAGTTGTATGAAAAATCAAATTGTTCGGGTACCAATAAGTGCCTAATCCAGTAGCATATATTAACACTACTCATAAAAACAAGGGGTGCCCCTTGCCACTCTCCCTCATTGTAGTTCCGCCCTGATTACCATGCCGATATTTAGAACTCTGCCATGCCACAAAATTAGAACTTATTCAAAAGGTTTCAAGCTGTTTGGACTAGTTTTTGCTTATAATTAGATCTGCTAATTATAATTAAGAACTCTGACATGTTTCTAAAAGCTCGTTAAGTTTTCAAATTACACTAATTGACTGTGCAACTACTCAGCTCGACTACTAATTTCATTTGAAGTAAGATACAACAAACAGAATAAGCGACACAGATGCTTACGCAAAAGGATTAACTTCATAGTTTTTTTGTAAATATGTAATCGTAATACTACTGTGAAATTAATAAAAAATGGCAGCATTTCTAGACTGCTTTGTGTACATCATTTTGTTTCCATTTTTTTATCATTCTAAATCGTCGAAGTATGCGTAAATTGACCCAGATACTTGAGTATAAAAAAAAAAAAAAAAAAAACTAGATTCAAGATATTAAAGATGGGAACAGACCAAAATCCAAAAGTAGCCACGTGGGCTTAATTTACTACCAACAAACTAAACAAAAAAAGTATAACGACAATAATGAAATACTATAATTTTTTGATTATTTCAAAATGAGAGAGTTCGTGTTTGTCTACTTAGGTTTGTTGGCCTTCATTGGGTGCAGATAGTAATACGGAAGCTTAAAGGTGCTTTGGATGCCTGTTAGCAGGAGCTATAGCTTTGTTCGGTTTGGGTTTTGAGGGAGGGTTTTAGAGGTAATGAGTAGAGAGAGATAGAAAGAAAATTTTATTGGGGACCGTGCAGGGTGGTTCTTGAGACCCAAACCGAACAAGATGCATGTTGTATTTGATTTAGAAGTACTAATTAAAAAAGGGTAATGCTAACGGGTGCAACATTGCACCCATTAAAAGATACAAAAAAATACACTTGTGAGTTCCACTTGTACTTTAAATTACATTTTTATGTGTACTTTAACGTACAAGTGTACTTTAAAGTACAAATGAAACCCAACAAATATATTTTTTGTATTATTAACGGGTGTAATGGTGCAACCGTTAGCAAGATCCAATTAGAAAAGATAATGAAGGTTGACTAACTATACCTTTTTGAATGCTCCAAGTGTGTGGAATACTCATTAGTTGCGGAAAACTGCAACCCTTTTTCTTCCCTTGTGCAGGGTGCCTGCCCTTATTTCTTTAAGGGAAAATGACCAAAAAATGGTATTTAAAAGTAATAATACCAATCTCATGGGAAGGTTTTTAGAAATGACCGGATCAATGATAAGGAAAAAAATAATTCCACATAAGTGGTAAGCCTCATGTAAATAGTCCAAAATACCCTTGACCTTTGAAGCCCTAACATTTTCCCTCCCTCTCTTACACCAGCCGACCTCCCTCTGTTATTACTCTGGACAACGACGAAGACAAATCTGCCTTGGAAACTCTTCGCTCCACACCATGAAACTCAGACTCAGATCGCTCGCATCCAAAGAAACCCTCAAAATCGAAGTGCCCAATCCCTGTTTGCTGCAGCACCTCAAAGAAGTCGTTTCTCAGAGAATCTCTTCTTCTTCGTCTGCTTCGGCTTCTGTACATCTCTCTCTCAATAGGAAACACAAGCTTCTAGGTCCTTCACCTGAGGGCTCTCTCCGGTCTTTCGGTATTACTTCAGGTGATCTAGTCTTCTTTACTCTCAACCCTAATGGTTTTTCCCTTAACCTTTTGTGTTTTTGAATTTTCCAGTGACCTAGAGTTGAAGCCTGTTGGAGTTTTAGAGGTGAAACCCGTGCAAAGCGAAGGAGTTGAATAATAAGGACCTCATTGGGAAATCTGATCCTCTTGCTGTTCTATACATACAACCGCCATGTGATAGAATGAAAACTAGCAAAATACTTGTAAGACTTGTCTCTGAAGCATTTTGAATAATCATTTGATTAAATTAAAGAAGGATTATCTGCTGTTTCCTCCAGGACAATCAGTTGAATCCAGCATGGAATGAACACTTTGAATTTATAATTGAAGATGTATCCCCACAAAATTTGGTGGTAAAAATTTACGATGATGAAGGACTTCAACAGCAGAACTCATCTGATGTGCTCCAATGCGGGTAAATGAACTTGAGCCTGGAAAAGCAAAGGATGTGTGGATGAAGTTAGTGATATATAGATAGGAGTAGTGAGGAGAAGAACAAGATAGATAAGAAATCCAGCCAAATTAGAATGGAAACAATTTGTTTTGGAGACCCTTGCTCCTTGTATTGAAAGTTGTCGCATCTTGCAATAACAGGAGTTGCTCTCAATTTTTCCTAACTAGCACCATAATGGTTACGATTTGTTTTGCGGATCAATAACATGCTCCTTGTATGAAACATCGTTGCACTTTGTAATAACATGAGTTGTTCTTTGTTTTCCCAAACTAGCACCATAATTGTCTAAAAAAAAATTCAATGAAGCAATGTTTCTATCAAACAATGCACTCGAATGAGAACAAATGGGTTACTTGGGTGGTCTAAATCCAACTTTGTACGTTAGGAAAAGTATCCATTGCTCTTTAAATGAAACAATGTTGCACCTTGAGCGAATAAATTTGGTAGTCTTTTATAATAACTTTGCCCCCAATCAAATCTTTTTCAAAATATTGCACCGTGCATGAAAGAGCATTGCACTGTAAATGAAAAACACTTGCACCTTGCAATAAAAGCAATGCACTCACGTTAGTCTAACTTGTCTTGCTAGTTGAGATCAAATCAAATCTTTTGGGAGGGTTTTTTTCAAAATTGCACCGTGCATGCAACAACATTGCACTGTAAATAAAAAATACTTGCACCTTGCAATAAAAGCATTGCACTCACATTCGTCTAACTTGCCTTGCCAGTTGCAGTTGAGATCAAATCAAATCTTTTTGAATGGTCTTTTTCAAAATTGCACCGTGCATACAACAACATTGCACTATAAATGAAAAACACTTGCACCTTGCAATAAAATCATTGCACTCACGTTAAGTGAATAGTTTTTGCACCATTTGAGAATAACATGAGTTGCTCTCTATTTTTCCTAACTAGCACCACAAATGGTTATGAATTGATTTGCACCTCGTATGAAATAACATGCTCCTTATATGAAAAATTGTTGCACCTTGTAATAACATGACTTGTTCTTTGTTTTCCCAAACTATAGCACCATAATTGTCTTAGTAATGTTTCTGTCATTGAAAGAGAGTTGGGCTCTTTGCATTATATGATGTTGCTCCTTGTATGAATCTCAGTTGCACGGTATGTCAGAAAACAAGCACCAAGGAGGCTTAATTTTTGAAGTGTCATTTGTCTTTCATTTATCTTGAGTGAATTAAGCTTAACACACACACACCCTTCCCATTGTTCCTGGAAATATTAGTTGCCCAGAGTTGCACCGTGTATGTAACAACATTGCACTATGAATGAAAAACCGTTGCACCTTCCAATAAAATAATTGCACTCACGTTAGTTCAACTTCCCTTGCCAGTGTGAGATCAAATCAAATCGTTTTGGACAGGCAATCTCAAAATTGAACCGTGCATGCAACAACCTTGCACTGTAAATAAAAACTCTTGCACCTTACAATAAAAGAATTGCACTCACTTTGAAAGTAAATTGTGCACCTTACGTGAAACAAAATGGCACCATTTGACAATAATATTGCACCGGAACAAGGACGATTGGGTTGCCAATGTTCTTTCTCAATCCCACTTTTTGTATTAGGAAAGCAACATTTGCTCCTTTTTTTTTGAATTGCAGAAATTTTTATAAAACTAACAAGCCTCAAGAGAGGCATCCAAGGTACAAATCTGGGAAAGAAGGGGAGGGGGATTGAACATCCAATCAGACAAGATTACATCATTTAAAGTATGGGATGCAACCCAGTGAGCCGCTCTACTGCATTTTCTATTTACCCAAGAGAAAGACAGATTTAAGGTAGTAGCTAGGCTTCGGATATCTTCAACAACTGTATGGCAGTCCCATGGAGGGACATTTTCTGTGGAACAAAGTTGAATCAACCTTTTGCTATCGCTCTCAATGATTGCCTCAGAGATATGTGAATCCTTAAGAACAGCGCCTGCTAGGCGAACAACCAAAGCTTCACCTTGAAGTACCGAGGAGGCATAGGACTTAAAAGCTCGACCGCTCACAATTTTACCTTTGGCATCTCGGAGAATTGCTGCAATTGCAACTCTGGAGCTGCCCCTCCTAGTAGCCACATCACAGTTTACTTTGAAAGATCCTGGGGGAGGAGGAGACCATTTAGCATCTACTTGACTTGGGATGCCCATATGCCGCTGGGGATTTTGAAGTAGTTGAGTGAAAGAAAATTCTTGGGAAAAATTCTTCCCAAGCTAGTGCAGCCCTCTTAATAGTCTCCCCTGGATTCACAGGGACTTGGTTAAAAACCCAATCGTTAACAAATTCACAAGCAAATTCGTTTGCCCTTATCTAAATCGTAAAAAGACACAATAACGCAAGTTTACATTCCCTATAATTTTTCAGAAATCAAAAGATAATCTTCTCAACCAAATGGATAGTACTGGCAAAACTCACAATTGTCGTCTGGAGATGAGCCGATCCAGTGGACAGAAACCGATCGAGGCGAGACCTGGTGACGGAAATCGCAGACTCTAGGGTTTCGTCGACGGTCTGCTGCGCCAAACGTGCCTGCTGGACCGCGTAATGAATCCACGGTGTGGTGTCGATTGGGGTTTCGGATTTCGATAACGGCGTGGAGTAATGGCTGTGTGAAGGTGGTGGTGATGGAGGTGGGATTGTGTTTTCGTCTAGTGATTCCACCATTGTTGTCGCCATTGTTTCGAAGCTCTTCCCGTCCCTTTTGAGTTTTTGGAAGAAAAAACACTCGGGGTATTTTGGACATTGCAACTGAAAATTACCATTTATCTGTCATTTTTTTTCTCCTTCTCATGTCTTGGGAATTTGCCAAACCATGACCACCTTTTGGTCATTATTTGCTCCTACCACCATGTATTGGTCATTTTCCCTTTCTTTAACTATTTGCATGCATTACCCATGGGTTTTGTGCTCTTTCGGTCATGGTTTTTTGGCTCACTTCTTTTCTAACAAAACTTTTTGAAATGTTCCATTCATCATTAACAATCAATCACACAGATCAACCCATGTAAAGTGTAAAGCAAAGGCCATACAGAGTGCATAATAAGCAGACTCCAAAAGGGAGAGCAACCTTAAGCTTTATGTGGAAAAAAGGTTGTTTAACTTGAATCTAACACAAACGAGAGATTTGTACATGATGAGGGCTATTACTAGAGGTGGCACAAAGGCGCATTTGAGCCGATTGAAATGGGTCATGGTTGAAAATAGGCAGGTTAAATGTGAGCCAATAGTAGATGGGTTAAATATAAACAGGTCGAATAGGAGCCAAGTCATACCTATAAAACCCCACCCGACCACCCACAAAATGGAGCAGTGTTCTAAAAAATACCATGAAAGCCCAAACCAATTGCACTATTAAGGAAACAATCGAATGGCTTAAAATGAGCCACACAACCATCCCACCCATTTTACAACCAAACGATGACGTTTCACACAAGTATAACAATTGGGTTCCCTTAATAAGTTACCCCACTTTTTAAAAAACGGAAATGTTAACAGGTGTCATAGTGCACCCATTAAAAGTACAAAAAATTACACTTTAAAAGTACGCTTCTACTTTAACGTATAAGTGTAATAACCCGGATCCACAAGCACCACAAAATAACAACAACAATAATCGAAAGACATAAACCAAGAGCATGAACAACAGCACAAATTAGCTTTGATTATTTTCTCAGCAGTGGACAGAAATCCCTCTGATCACCTTTTTCTAGTATCATCATCAGTCAAACTCGGGCTAAAGCCTAAAGTTGAACGAGATTAAGGCCATAATTACGGCAGTGGTATTAAAGAGAAAATGTGACCCATCCACCTCAAATATTGGCCCAAACCATCTTCCTACTAGTGGAACCCATACAAATTGCATGCCCTTTGTCCAATGATACGTCACTTTATGGTTTTAAAAGTAAGAGCTGGTATAAGGTTCACTTTTTTGGTTGCAAAGTTTGTCCCGAAAACTCTGTCCCAATTCCGTGTCTCATTCATTTGAGCAATCGACGGCTCAAATTCTCAGATGAACATATTTGACTCAGATTTGTTTGGGGTACCATGGAATCCATGCCGTGATTGCACGGATGAACAACTCGATGATTGACAGAATAAGGAGTTCGACACAGCAGATCCGCTTCACACTTTTTTTTTTTGTTTTGAAAGTTAGAGCTGTCCCGCCAGCCTTTTTTGTCTCGACCAATCTCTATTTCGATTTGGTTAAAAGACAGCCATCCACGATGAAATAGGAGATTAAAAATAAATTATTTTTATGGACAAAACCACAATATTGTTCGAGTAGTAAATCCACCAACCAACCGAACAGGGCTTGAAGTTCTAATAATTCGTCACTACATCACATGAATTCAGTACCAAATTTAAGGGTCCCCTCTTTGAATGGGTTTTCCCCCTTTACATCCATTCATCCACTCAAATTTGTTTTTAACTCCTGGAAGAAGATTCTTTGTACCCCAAATGGGGTTTGTTTGTTTTCCATTGGCACTGTTTCCAACACTGCATTTGATAAGTTAATTTTATTTTTTATATGCCTTTTTTGAATTTCCCAGAATGCCCTCACATGGCGTAAATGCTTAACATTGACATCACACCTCTCCTGTCACCCCAAATTTAAATTGCAATTTATAGGTACATGGGGTAGATATGCTCGTCATTAATGGCACCCAACTTTCAAGATTTCAAAATTTCTTTTCAAACCCAAAAATTTACGATCATTAGTTTGGTTTTTGGGTAATTATTTGAGGAATAAATGTGGCTAATAATTAGAAATATGAGATAATGATTGGAGAGATATATAGATATAAATAAAAATTAGGATAATAATCCCTCCGTCCCATTTTGTAGTCCAGTTTGGTCTCTAATCTAATTTTTAAATTGTTAAGTAATATCTTTCAATCTATAATAAATTTTATGTGTGATATGACTCTCATATGATAGACTAAACTGGACTATCAAAATGTGACGGACAGAGTAATTAGAGAGAAATATGAGTAATGATTGGGGAATAATGAAAAAAACTGATCTTGAAATTCAAAACTAAACATGGACCTCTACAGGAACAATCTTGGGAACCATCAATATGGATGTCATTACTCCTAATTCAATATTTTTTAGTTTCATATCTTAGTTGAATATTAATGAATTTGATTACGATTACAATGTATTAAATCCATGACAAATAATGTCCGCAATTTTCGTGGCCACAATGTGCAAGCCAAGCCCACTGCAACTTGTGGAAAATGCTAACATGTGCTCAATAGGCACACGTTAAGATTGAAAAGTGTATTGAAATGTGTAAAAGCGTATAAGAATATGTTAAAGTGTATTGAAAAGTGTAAAAAATCTATTGGAGTGTGTGTTGTTTTTATTTGTTTGTGTGCTTATTGTGTGCTCATTGGGCACACGTTAGCAACCCTTCGAACAAAAATTAAAACAATTCATGGTGGATGTTATTGCCACAATTTTTTTTTGGCATTAGTGCGTCACTGAACAACTCCAAAGCGCCAGTGGTGGCTAGCTCATGCAGTAGAGATCTTAGATGTCCCACACTGTATCCCGGAATCAAGTCTCATTCCTCCTTCCCCATGTAATAGATTAAGAATAACGAAGAACAAATAAATAAATAAATAACTCGAAAGATGCAGACCCCAGATAAAAACACTATAAACTTGCACAAAATATGAAAGTTCAGTACTTTATAAAATAATATATCTACCCAACAGCAAAGAAGGGAAGAACATGGAATTGACCTGGAAATGGATTCAAGTTTTGGGAGGCAAATCCGTCCGTTAGCCTCAGTAGTTTTTTTGGTACTCCCTCCGTCCCTCCGTGTTTTGTTGGTCCATTTTTTGACATTCCTGTCATGCTTTAAATTATTTATATCTTTCAACGAGTTTTATAATTTTGAAATTTTCATATGATAAAATTAATTGAGATTTATCAAATAAAATCTACATTACATATTTTTTGAGATTCGTATTGAAAGATACGTAAAAAATTTCAAGTTCACCCCAATGCACAGTACCGTGTTGTGCAGCCTTATGGAGAGGCCGCGTTGGCATCTTTCCGACGATCGGAGACATTCACTACATAGAGCTCGTCGACTACTACAAGCGTGCCAAAAATCAACTCGATCGAATATTTTTAAGTGCCTCATCGGAACACAAATTACTTGAAAAAGTGGTTGTGATCCAGTGTTTGTGTCCATTTGTGTTCCGATGAAGTACTTAAAGATATCCGATCGAGTTGATTTTTGGTACATGTATAGTACTCGGCGAACTATAAGCGGTGAACTTCTCCAATCGTCAGAACGAGGCCGGCACAGCCACGCAATGGCTGCACAGCACGGAGCACGGTGCTGTGCATCCCATGCACAGCACCCCCCAAGGTCCGGGGGGAAGAATGCAAACACAATTATTTTCGTAACAGAATGAAAATTACGGGGAGGAGAAATTAGCTCTCAAAGACTCAAACACACACTTTTCAAGAGAAAAAGTGATTAATAAAAGAACAATGATACATACACACCCACTCGGACACACTCGCCACACCCCTCTCACATTGGAGGGACCCACCTGGAGGACCCACCCCACACGAGAGGAGGAAGACAGAGCCAAGTCTGAAATGCACGATGCTCTGTATCATTTTTGTTAATAAAACAAGTAACCAGTTGGCAATGTGTTTCTATCGTGACATCAAATGCGCATTAATTCAATCATACGTTATGTCTGGTTGTCATTTATGTGTCCTTAGGGCTCCTTTGGTAAAAAAAACCAAAAACGATTTTTTGGGTTTTTTTATTTTGTCCTTAATCAATTTTTATTTTGCATTTGTTAATTTTGCGTCAAGATTTTGTGGTTTCTGGATTTATCTCAAGTTCTCAACGGACGAATCTAACAAATACTAAATTTATGGTCAGACCAAATATTTTTTTGAATAAAGCCGAAAATACTTGAATTTATCTTGGCGAGTCGAATCCATATACCACGAAAACTTGACGCAAAACTAACAAATGCAAAAAAAAAAAAAAAAAAAAAGAATAAAGACAACGAAAAAACAACATTTTTCTTTTTTGTCAAATCACCCCTTAGTTTCTAGAGAAGAAGTGAGGTGATTCTTTAAAAGCCACATACTACGTGTGTGTGCATGTGCAAGTCAAAACATGAAAATGCTTTTGAATTACATCTCAAATCACATAAATAAGCAAAAGGGAAGATTGAAAATGCAAGTACATGATAAGTATTGAAAGCGAGAACGAAAATAATTTCGATGGATTCCAGGTGATTCAGAATATCTTAAATGCATCTCTATATCTCTTTTTCCTCGAGCCTCATCTCTTGTTCCACATGTCAAACATTGGTTTGAACATGGCTTGAACCGCTTGGCAGCTCAATCCTTGTCATCTTGTCAAAACGGCAACCCTCTGCTCACACCAGATGCTCATTCCACCAGAAGGTCTTACCCACCACCTGGGAAGAGGCTGACTGTTTCCTCTTTTTGCATAATCTCGTCTATATTCAATCACGAAATTCTCTCATCCGTTTTACCAAATCTCGTCTTATTTTTGGTATTTTCCTCCTTCTCTCGAGCCTAATGGGCCCCTCTTGTCAACTTTTCATCTTCGGTGTCATGGTAACACGTCTCACGCCAATATTAAGATGGAGGGGAGTACTTAATTAAAAGGAAACCCTAAATCTCAAGCTCGAAAGGAGCTACGTGGCCCGTGATGGGGCCTAGGTACGCCCAGTAATTTTGGGTCCGTGGTCCCTGTACCAGCCTCAAGTCCTCAACGGAGGACTGTAAATGTTGTCACGTTCGATGAACCAATGTTTACCTTTTTGGTTTATTAGAAAATATATCCCAAAATAGTAAGGAGTACAAATATGTGACAAGTAATTAATGAAGGTACACCTTATAACAACATTGATAATGATTGTAATAAATTAAGGAAAGATGGTTTCTCGCTCTGTACGAGTACGAGCGAAGCTCTCTCGATGTTTTGTTTTTAATTTTATTTATTTGATAACCAGATGTTTGGTTTATCTTATCGCACCTCGACTAATTTCAGGGTTTTGGAAGTAACGACTGAGTATAAATCGAACTTGAGACATTCGGTGGGAGCAAACCACCAAGTCTCAAGGCAAGGAGAAAATTTGGGTGCATGTTAGGTACCGCTGACGTGGTGCCTAGCGCCACATCCTAGCCGTACAAAAGTATTTTGGAATGTTTGGATTTATAAAAAAACTCTTCAGTGGAAGAGTTAAATTATTACATGGACGAGTTTGTTTAAAATTTGTGCAAAACACTTTTGGACAGCCGGATGCGCGCTAAATACATACCACCACGTGGTACCCAGGTGTTACCCAGTCGGCACCAAATTTTTTTCCAAGGCAAAACTACTTTGGCATGTTAGATATTTTGGCACTTTCCGGGATTGTACAAAAACCATCATTCGTAAATTTATTTTGAATTGTAATGGGTAGATTTTTTAGGGTGTAGTTGCTCGCTCGATGCTCCTCTCATTATCTGCACCAAATTGACCGCTGCGAAATCAATCTATTTGTGTGAAAGGTAAATGCATTGCACAACATATCATGCATATTTTTTTTAATAAAAGATTATATCTCTGCATGTTTGCCTTTACTATAAAACTCTCCGAAAATTCGCTTTCCATATCCATATATACATATTGATATCAATCAAACAATTTTCTTTTAACTTGCCGAAAATTCGCTTTCCATTCTCATAAATATATTGCTATCAAGAAAATGATTCTGTTTTAAATCACCGAAAATTTTGTATCTATATATGAATTGATATCAAACAAATAATTCTCTTTTAAATCAACGAAAGTTTCTTGTCCATATATGCATCATCAGAAGATTGTTTTGATGGGTAACAAATAAAGGAGATACTCGTTTTTGGAAAAGAAAGATTTTCCGCAATAGGCTTGAAAAGGAGTTGGTGGTTTGTGCCTATATAAGGGTGCACCAGTGACCTTAATCGTAGCACATTTTTTGGACGACTAAAAGGAGGGAAACTATATATTTCCATTGTGCTTTAGTTTTAGTTTTTTTGAAAGAACAATTTTCATAGCACATTTTGACGGAAAAAATCGAGAGAGATTATATATATTTGTATTGTGCTTTTGTTTTTGTTTTTAAGCAAACACTTCATATCATATCATTTGGTGTTCGTGTTTCGTGGTGCCGTACACTGCCGTTTTTGGAGATTGATTCGAGCCGGTTGAATCCGAGATCAAAGCGTGAAGTCTCGTGGTTCATCTATTGAATTTTGAAGAAGCTCGAGCATCGGAGATTGGCGAGAATAGGTAAAGGCTTGGGGTAAGGTTTTTTACTATTTCGCAATCTGTACTTCTTTTTAATTAATAGAATAAAGCAGTAGTGTTAGGCCGTGGTTTTGGCTTAGGGTTATTTAGGACCCTAAGTTTTTCCACGTAAATCGTGCGTATCTTGTCTCCATTTTATTTTCATTGCACTACTTGTGGTTTGGTTAAATTGAATTAATCAAGATAATTAACTAGTTTTTTATTCAATATTTTTAATCGGTTATTCAACTTAAAAACTGGTAATTTTTATCAAAACTCCTATTCACCCCCCCTCTAGGAGTAAATTAAACGCTTCCGCATATTTTCAATTGGTATCAGAGTCCGGTTGCTCTGTTTAGGTTTAACCACCTGAGTTTTTTTCTGGGTATAAATGGACATGAACGCACCACGAGAGGGTGCCTCAAACTCGAGGCCACCCTTTTTCGACGGTAACGATTATCCGTATTGGAAAGCCCGTATGACCACACATTTGAGTTCCCTAGGAGTTAGGGTTTGGAGATCTGTTAGGTACGACTATGAGACCCCAACCATAGAAGATGTTACAACTAAAAAAATGAGGCCGAAGGAGGACACTGAGTGGATTTCTGCTGACAATGAGAGTTTTGAGGCAAACTCCAAGGCCTTAGGAGCCATCTATGGTGCTTTAAGTAAAACTGAGTTTAGTCGTATTTCTGCATGCACCACTGCGAAAGAGGCTTGGGATATTCTCCAAGTTACCCACGAGGGCACTAAAACTGTTAAAACTTCGAAACTCCAAATGCTTACGACACGTTTTGAAGATTTGAGAATGCAGGAAGACGAAAATTTTGATTGTTTTATCACTAAATTAAGTGACATCGTTAATTCCTTCCATGCTTTAGGAGAACCAATCCCAAATCTCAAAGTTTGTCGAAAAGTGCTTAGGTCCCTACCTGAGAGGTTTAGGACTAAGGTAGTCGCTATTGAAGAAAATGATAAAGTTGATGATATTCTTTTTGAGGAACTTGTAGGTAAACTTCAAACGTTTGAATTGAATCACCTTTCGAAGAAACCTACAGTCAAGCCTAATAAAAGCATTGCTTTTAAATCTTCTAAAGAAGAATCATCTATGACACAAGAAAGTGACGATGACTTTGATGAAGAAGAACTTGTTTTCTTTGCTAAAAAATTCAGAAAATTTGTCAAATTTCGTAAATCTGGAAATTTTCCGTCTTCAACTAGTAGGGGTAAGAATTTTAATTCTGGAGATAATGAAAAGAAATATTCTATTGATAAATCCAAGAAACCCCATGGTATACAATGCCACGAGTGTCACGGTTTTGGGCATGTTCAGGCAGAGTGTGCAAACACTCGTAAAACGAAAGAGGCCAAAGGGTATAAGGCTTCGTGGGATGATGATAGTGACAAAGGTAGTGATGGGGGTTTTGAACCCTCTAGATATTCTGTGCTTGTTGCCAACATTAACTCTCCCACATCCCCTAAAACAGTTGATCTTTCTACAACTATTAGCGATGATAGTAAATATGTTTCGACTGATGAAGATTGTGAAAATAGTGAAGATGATATAGATTCTATTCATGAGGCCTATGATCAATTGTTTAAAAAGGCTGTCAAATTAGAAAAGAAAAAGAAGGAACTCATGAGTGTCATCGAAAGAGTTAGTGGTGAGAGGAACAAACTTAATGAGGACATCGAATCTAAGGACATTGAGCTTGAAAAATTAAAAATCTATAACTCTAATCTGGCAGACAAGTTTGCCAAAATAGAGAGAGAGCGTGTGGATGCCTTAAAAGCCCTTGAAGGGTCTAAGGATAGGATTCTTGAATTAGAGCATGACCTTAGGGAGGCCACTGAGGCTATAAAGCGTAATGAGTGTGGCGCAATCCGTATTGCCGAGATGACACGTACATTTAGAAATAGAAACGGCTTAGGGTTTGTTGATCCACCTTCCCTGACACCTAAGGCTAATGAGTCTGCACAGAGAGAAATCAAGTTTGTGAAATCTGAAACTTCTAAAAATAAGGTGATGAGCGATAAACCCGAACCTTCTACTGAATCTCCAACCATCACTAACAAGATTTCCAAAAGTAATCAATTTCAAAAGTTTAATCCTATGATTTGCCACTACTGTGGTGTCCAAGGTCATATTCGACCTTTTTGTTATGCACTTAGAAAAGACAATCAGAGAACAAAGGGGAATTCGTTTGTATCCCCTGTTAATAAAAATGTTCGGTATGGTCAACCCAATATGGGGAGACCTCAAGTTGTGCAACAGTCTCCCAAAAACAATAAAAATGAGAATTTTCAAAACAAATTGGGTCAGTTGGCAATTCAAACTTCTAAACTCATCGAGGAAATAAAGAATTTGTCAACTTTGGCTAAAAATAATGGAGAGACTGATAAATTTGTTGAAACATCAACCACACACGGTCACTTCTCACGTGCGAGCACTAAAACAAAACAAATTTGGAAGAGAGTCGACGTCGTTTGTCATGTAGCACACACTGCTTTTAGAGCACATGATGATTGTGCTTGGTACTTAGACAGTGGTTGTTCTAAACACATGACCGGAGATAAATCCTTATTTGGTATGTTTGAAAAATATGATGGTGGTCGTGTCACTTTTGGTGATGGTAATACTGGTGAAATTATAGGACGAGGAACTATAAACACACCCGGTATCCCTCCGTTAGATAACGTCTTATATGTTAAGGGTTTAAAGGCTAATTTGCTAAGTGTAGGACAATTTTGTGATAACTTGCATGAAGTAAAAATTTTCAAAAATAATTGCTCTATTATTGATGCATCGGGTGTGTGTGTGGTTAAAGGTATTCGATCATCGGATAATTGTTATTGTGTTGAAACTGCAAGTCCTAGTGTGTCATCGTGCCTTGCTTGATGATGTTGAAATTTGGCACCAACGATTAACTTCAATTGATTAAGTTTGGTAACCCTAGTGTGCTGCATTGCTTATACTAGTCTAGAGTGAACATGTCTTTCTAGTATTTGTTTTCCTTTTTTTTTTTTTTTTAAAAAAAAAAAACCCTCCTTTCAATTTTATTTTTGTTTTCCTTTTAGCATTTTCATGTATGTGAGTTTTAGGGTCATTATCTTATATGTTGATACTTTTATTTTCTCCAAATAAAAAAATTATAAAGATTCTTATATAAAAAAAAAAAAATTTGGGCTTCGCATATTTTTTTGAGGATGGGTAGTCATTCATGAGACTCACGCAGATGCACATCTTTGGGACTGCATGCACGTTTCTTATTAACTCCACTCATGAGATGCATTCGGCCATTTGGTGTAGCATGTTTTATGACTCTATGATCGCCACTTTTACACGTCTGGGTTAGAGAGATTTCTTAAAGAATAAAGTTGATTCTCATGCACCTCGGTTTGTCTTGTCTTTACCCTAGGCGATTGACTTTTTTGGCCTCATAATTGGATACAAAGTTTTATATGTCATGCTACGCAAAAAAAAAAAAAAAATCTATATATATGCTTATCCGGGCGTTCATTGAGTAACCGGGCAATCGGGGTGAGGTACTCTCTCTCTGAGTATTCGCGTCAAAAGATGGATAGACTCTGTGAAAGCATTCGTGATTGGACCATTCGCTTAGTAACCGGATATTGGGTATGAGGTACTCTTACTCCCAATATTCGCGTCAAACAGCAGTGGGGTAAAAGAGAATACTATACAAAAAAATATATATATATATATCCTTTGTTGAGGGGGAGTTTATATTTTCTTTGGGGGACATATTTAGTATCGATGAGTGCTCAGTTTGACTTTGCTAGGGGGAGAGTGCTTGACGGTCCTATGGTACATGAGAATTGACGAATATTTGGATAGTGATCTTAATATCTTATGACGTGTCACACACTCACTTTGTCATAGATTCATCTTGTGTGTTACACTCTATCTTCGAATTCTCTCATTGAATTGGTTTAATACAAATTTGTTCATGCACTCTTGAATTTTGTCCTATCGTCTGAGCCTCATCTTTGAATACTTGTTCGTCGGATTATATGTTGCATTGCCACTTTGTTTTCTTTACAAAACAAAAACATGGGTATCTTTGGTCATTATGGTCTTAAATTCCATTCGCTGCATTTCTCTTATAGCCATATTGCCTATGTCATTCTTGTTTTTGCATATCATATCAGTCTCTCGTATGCTTTCTAGTTGCCCGTGTCTCACCTTGGACCTGTCAATTCCTTTGTTTTTCCGTGACAAAAAGGGGGAGAATTTATTACATATGCTGACCCATTCTATTTTTTGTAACATATACTTGGTCGCATAGTTTTTGTTGAGCTGTCTACGCAGGTATTGGAAAATCAACTCAAGTTTCATTGGATAGACCTAGTTTAGGCTAGTGTTTGATTCTTTCAGTTGTAATTTTCGGTTTTGTTTTAGTGCAATTGGTTTTGTCCCGGAAATGCCAAAGGGGGAGATTGTTAGATATTTTGGCACTTTCCGGGATTGTACAAAAACCATCATTCGTAAATTTATTTTGAATTGTAATGGGTAGATTTTTTAGGGTGTAGTTGCTCGCTCGATGCTCCTCTCATTATCTGCACCAAATTGACCGCTGCGAAATCAATCTATTTGTGTGAAAGGTAAATGCATTGCACAACATATCATGCATATTTTTTTAATAAAAGATTATATCTCTGCATGTTTGCCTTTACTATAAAACTCTCCGAAAATTCGCTTTCCATATCCATATATACATATTGATATCAATCAAACAATTTTCTTTTAACTTGCCGAAAATTCGCTTTCCATTCTCATAAATATATTGCTATCAAGAAAATGATTCTGTTTTAAATCACCGAAAATTTTGTATCTATATATGAATTGATATCAAACAAATAATTCTCTTTTAAATCAACGAAAGTTTCTTGTCCATATATGCATCATCAGAAGATTGTTTTGATGGGTAACAAATAAAGGAGATACTCGTTTTTGGAAAAGAAAGATTTTCCGCAATAGGCTTGAAAAGGAGTTGGTGGTTTGTGCCTATATAAGGGTGCACCAGTGACCTTAATCGTAGCACATTTTTTGGACGACTAAAAGGAGGGAAACTATATATTTCCATTGTGCTTTAGTTTTAGTTTTTTTGAAAGAACAATTTTCATAGCACATTTTGACGGAAAAAATCGAGAGAGATTATATATATTTGTATTGTGCTTTTGTTTTTGTTTTTAAGCAAACACTTCATATCATATCATTTGGTGTTCGTGTTTCGTGGTGCCGTACACTGCTGTGGCCGAATCTTTTGGAGATTGATTCGGAGCCGGTTGAATCCGGAGATCAGGCGTGAAGTCTGTGGTTCATCTATTGAATTTTGAAGAAGCTCTGGGAGCATCGGAGATTGGCGAGAATAGGTAAAGGCTTGGGGTAAGGTTTTTTACTATTTCGCAATCTGTACTTCTTTTTAATTAATAGAATAAAGCAGTAGTGTTAGGCCGTGGTTTTGGCTTAGGGTTATTTAGGACCCTAAGTTTTTCCACGTAAATCGTGCGTATCTTGTCTCCATTTTATTTTCATTGCACTACTTGTGGTTTGGTTAAATTGAATTAATCAAGATAATTAACTAGTTTTTTATTCAATATTTTTAATCGGTTATTCAACTTAAAAACTGGTAATTTTTATCAAAACTCCTATTCACCCCCCTCTAGGAGTAAATTAAACGCTTCCGCATATTTTCATGGCAATCCCTTGGAGATTTTCTTTTTAATTTTCTTTTATTCATTTTTTTTTATTCCTATGATGAATGAAAGGTTTCTCTCCCGATGGGAAGAAGAAGAAGAAGAAGAAGAAGAAGAGATGGTTTAAGGTGTCTCTGTAATTGGTAATCCATTTATTACTTACTTAAAATATGTGGGATAGAATTGTGCTATAATTTCATTCTAATCATTTCGCACTAATTGTTAAGTGATTATAATCTTTTATATTTCAAAAAATAAGTGAATTTATTTGAACCCAAAAAACATAATTAAGTCTACCCCGTTAATTACACACATTCAAATAATTTTGACCAAATTTAAAAATACTTCTTAAATGTCATAACTCCGAATTTTGATGACACTAGTGAATGGTTTGCGCGCAAAAAATAGGCCCAATATAATAAAATTTTGTTATTTGAAGTGAAAAATAAAATATATCTAAAATTGAATATCAACATCTCATAAAAGAAATTACATCCCTCATTGAAATATTGTATGAATTACACGTGGTTTGCATCTAACTATGTACGTGCATTTTTATGTAAAGCTGTAACATTGTTAACTTCTATAATACCTATCCCTCATTGAAACTATTCGAAATTGCTTAATTTGGTTTTCGCCACCAAAACTATTCTCAATATCCCCACCAAAATTTATATTACATAGTCGAACTTAAAATTTGACTTCGAATACATGGATCTGATTTGTTTATTAATTTTAAAATAATTTTTTGAATTGAAACAGCTCCATTGAATCATTGTAATTGGTTGATCCAATTATCTAATTTTTTCCCCCAAAATTTTGGATCCTGAGTAATATATTAGAAAATGCGTGAATTTCAAATAAATCTGTGGTTAGAGTCTTGGAAAACTCCTACATAAATACTCCATGAAGAAGGGGCATGGAGCACTGAATCATTTTTTCCAATAACGGTACCCTTACAGAGTTAATTTTGAACCCTTACAGAGTTGATTTCGAATTCTAACATCACCCCTGACATTCGAAATTTAAACCCAGACCTATTTATGCTCTTTTTCTGTCAAAATCACATAGTTGGTGCTCGTAGTCGACATCCTTCTCTGGTGTCTGAAAACAATACCTCAGTGCTCGCATAGCCTGATCGATCAATGTCTATTTTTGGTGGATGCATGTCTAAGCCATGATTCGGTGATCTATACTCTATGTTTCTCGCTCCTGCTGTTTGGTTCATTCCACGGTTTGTTCTGGACTGTTCTCTGCATCATTGTGATACATTACTGCTGGCTCTATATCGGTTGCTGCTCGGATTGCGATACAGTCTACACTCAGATTTGTTACTCTCTATCTTATGTTACTGCTTTGTTGATGGAAGTTATGTTGATCGAACCAGTGTTGCTAGTTTGAGCAGTGACATGTTTGTTTAAATTGGCCGGTTGATTATTTCGGTTGTTTAGTAGTTGTATTGCTCGGTGATTCACTGCTAGTTGTTACGTGGTTGGTAGACCAAGTTGATTGGTGGGTTGATTGATTGGTTGGTGCTATTTGATTTGAACAGTCAGGGTTCGTCACTGTTAGTTTGGTCTATTAATGTCTATTTCGTCAATCATTGGTGTTCTTCTCAGTCATTGGTTGAGGCATGTGTTGCCTGGTATATGGTTGTTGGTGGTCGATTAGTTGGTAGACAAGGCTTGATTGGTTGGTTGGTTGTAGTTGTTATCTCGATTGTTCAAGGGAGTAATCGGTTGTGTTCAGTGTTTGCAGTTGATTTTTTGTTGATTGTTAGGATACAATTTATCATTGTACGGTGGTTTATTTGTAATGGCTTCCGTTGTTTCAAGTGGATTTGACTCATTTTCTTGCCATGGAAAAGCATCCAGCTCAAACAATTTTAGTCGTGGTCATGATTCTGGGTTCAGTGGTGATCATGGTCGGGGTCATGGTTCTAGATTGTGCACAAATTGTGGAAGGACTAGTCACACAGTGGAGTATTGTTATGATCTTTATGGCTTTCCTTGGTCTCATTGGGTTACTCCTTCTGCGGATGTTACTCCCTCTGTTCCTACCACGGTGACTATTTCTGCAGAGGAGTGCCAACGCCTCCTCCGTCACAAGATCCGGTAGCACCTGTCCCAACACCTCCTCCATCACAAAATCCGGTAGTTTCTTCTTCCTTATCTGACCTTGATCTTCCTATTGCTCTACGTAAAGGTACTCGTACTTGCACTTCTCATCCCATTTCTCACTATGTCGCGTATAATCATCTGTCTCCTTCCCTTCGTGCCTTTACTTCGTCAGTTTCTTCTATATATGTTCCTAACACTGTACAGGAGGCCCTTTCTTTGTCTGCGTGGCGGACAGCAATGGAGATTGAGATGACTGCTCTCCATGAAAATGGCACTTGGGAGTTGGTTCCTCTTCCGCCAGGAAAGTCTACTGTTGGTTGTCGGTGGGTCTTTACGGTAAAAAATAATCCGGATGGCACTGTTGAGCGGTATAAGGCTCGCCTTGTGGCCAAAGGCTATACACAAACATATGGGGTTGATTATGCAGAGACTTTTTCCCCCGTTGCCAAGATAAACTCTGTCCG
Source organism: Vaccinium myrtillus (assembly GCA_016920895.1). Classification (NCBI taxonomy): domain Eukaryota; kingdom Viridiplantae; phylum Streptophyta; class Magnoliopsida; order Ericales; family Ericaceae; genus Vaccinium; species Vaccinium myrtillus. The sequence goes on from CM029277.1 coordinate 14,940,363, forward strand.
AATTCTTATTTCTCTTCCTGCTAATCTTGGTTGGCCATTGTTTCAATTGGATGTCAAGAATGCCTTCTTACATGGTGATCTCCTTAAAGAGGTCTATATGTAGCAACCTCCTGGGTTTGTTGCTCAGGGGGAGCGTGCTCAGGTTTGTCGTCTTCGCAAAGCTTTATATGGTCTAAAGCAGTCACCTCGAGCTTGGTTTGGTCGGTTCAGTGATGCTGTGATACAGTTTGGTATGCGTCGATCTCATTCTGATCATTCTGTCTTCTCTCTTCAGTCAACGTGGGAAAATAGTGTTAATTGTGTATGTGGATGACATCATCATTACTGGGGATGATCAGAAAGGCATTAATGAGTTAAAGCAGTTTTTACAGCGTCAGTTTCACACTAAAGACTTGGGTAAGCTACGGTATTTCTTGGGTATTGAGGTGGCAAGATCCAAGGAGGGAATCAATTTGTCTCAACGAAAGTATGCATTGTATATTCTTGAGGAAACAGGTTTATTGGGAGCAAAACCTGTGGAGACTCCGATGGACCCTAATGTGAAGCTTTGTGTTGATCAGGGGGAGATATTTCCACATCCGGACCGATATCGTCGCTTAGTTGGCAAGTTGAATTATCTTACCAATACACGTCCTGATATTTCATTCGCTGTTAGTATGGTGAGTCAGTTTATGTCAACTCCTCGGCTTCCACACTGGGAAGCTTGTCTTCGTATTGTGAAATATCTTAAGGCTCATCCTGGACGAGGTTTGTTTTATCAGTCTAATGGTCATTTGCGTGTTGAAGCTTTTACTGATGTTGATTGGGCAAGATCACCATCTGACAGACGGTCCACTACTGGGTACTGTACTTTTGTTGGCGGCAATCTGGTCACATGGAAAAGTAAGAAACAAACGGTTGTTGCAAGGTCCAGTGCAGAAGCAGAGTATCGAGCCATGGCACACACGACTTGTGAGATCGTCTGGTTGAGAGCTTTACTCATGGAGTTAGGGTTCGGTGTGGAGTTACCTATTCCTATGTATTGCGATAATCAAGCAGCAATCCATATTGCTTCAAATCCAGTGTTTCATGAAAGAACAAAGCATATTGAAGTGGATTGTCACATTGTTCGTGAGAAGATAGATGGTGGTGTGTTATCTACTCCATTTGTTTCTACCAGAGCTCAGTTGGCTGATATCTTCACCAAACCACTGTTTAAACCACGTTTAGAGTTTATATGTAACAAGCTGGGATTTTGTGATATTTATTTTCCAGCTTGAGGGGGAGTGTTAGAGTAGCTTATTAATATTGCTCTATAATGTCTTTGTCCCACATTGACTAGTCAGGTAATGTGTCTAGTCCTTTCATAATATAAATAAATGTTCTATGTGCATGTGATAGTAATTTAACACCCTACACACTTCTCTCTCTCTCTCTCTCTCTCTCTCTCTCTCACTTCTAACATACTTCAATCTCCATTTCCTCTAGCTCTTTAATCAACTTGGGTTGGGTGGTAATTAAATAAGCAAGATTTCCCGAAGACTTTCTACTCAAAGCATCGGCGACCACATTAGCTTTACCGGGGTGATAATTTATGCTCAAATCATAGTCTTTCATCAACTCCAACCATCTCCTTTGTCTCAAATTCAACTCCTTTTGCGTAAATAAGTACTTCAAGAGGTAATGATGCCATTTGGGTGATTGTGGATAGATTGACCAAGTCTGCCCATTTTCTGCCTATGACGATGACTTTTTCATTGGAGAAACTTGCATTGTTGTATATTAAAGAGATAGTTCGATTGCATGGGGCTCCGGTATCCATTGTATCGGATAGAGATCCGAGGTTTGTGTCGAGATTTTGGCAAAGTTTACAAAAGGCTATGGGTTCGGAGTTGAGATTTAGTACAGCTTTTCATCCACAATCCGATGGGCAAAGTGAGCGGACAATATTGTGCAAGGCGAGGGCGGGTCATTACAGTTGGTAGAGCACAACCCCGGACTACGGGGTAGGAGCCACCTCTAGAATCTGCAGGAGCCACCTCTTGAATCCCGGAGTGGGAACAAAGTGATATGCAGAACTAAGTGCTATACCTCCCGGGGGAAGGTCTCTGGGCCAATATGCAACGAGGACGTTGCATCATAAGGTGTGGAGAATGTGACAACCCAGGACCCACCTGGATGCAACAGAGGTCTATGGTATAAGAGAATAGATCATGCCCTAACTTGCACAAGACCTTTTAAAGCCGTGCAGGCGTCAAAACTCGTTGGTACTTCACAGTTAAGCGTGCTCACCCTTGAGCAATCCTGGGATGGGTGACCTTCTTGGAAGTCCAAGGAGCTTGGGCGGCTAAAGCGGACAATATTGTGCAAGGCGGGGGCGCATCGTTACATTAATGGTAATAAACTCTTCTCTTTTTTTGATAACCAGATTGCTTTCTCTTGGAATTATCGAAAACAAAAAAAAGAGATCACTTGGCTACTTGCTCCCAACGGACATATTTGCTTCCAAGGGGTAACTCCAACGGGCTATTTTTTCCCAACGGCTTGATTTCCTTTTATTTATTTATTTATTTCCTTTAATCTCTATAAATATGTGTAAAGCTCTCACAAATTCCTCACCAATTATTTCCTTCTCTCATAAATTAGGTAGAATGGGGGATTGAAAAATTAGTTGGGAACGAGGGTTAAAAAATTAGATCACAACGGGATTGAAAATAACGTAGATAGTTGAATTGGGGTTGAAAGTAGTGAAAAGTGAAGTGAAGGGAAAATTAGTTAAATTTGAAATTGCCTGTTTCTAAAATAGAACCAACCATTAGAGAATGAGTTTTGTTTTGACACCAAAAACCACTTTTTGGTGTCAAAATATGACAATGGCTATAGCCATTTTGCATCTAGCATTGGATTTGCTCTCAGAACTACTAAGTAACAATATTTATTTCATAGACTATAACTTTTGTTATTAGTGGAATATAAATTCTACGTCCGCCACTGTCCACATCACAAGTTATAATTTGATCTACGTCTGAGAAAGATGAGGACAAAGCTACAAATAATAATGTCATTACCGGGGTAGAATAAATTAACACAAAGCAAAAGTACCTGTCACTAGGAGCCATTTTAGCCATGGCATATATGTTTGGCAAAAAGAAAAGAAAAGAAAAAACAAAAAAAAAAAACTTCTACTGAATCCGACAAAGCGAACCTGAGCATATGAAAACATGGAAAGGTTTATCTTATTGAGACAAACTTATTTACGGTTGAGCACAAGCCATGGGGTTTGCGCCACCGGCTTTTGTGGGTCCCACAGAGCATACATTGTAATAATTTGAACTATTCATCTTGTAGGGCCTGGAAAAAATGTATCTACGCAGAAAATCAGTTTGATCGAAAAATATATCCGTAAATAAGTTTATCTCTTACTCAAATAATTAATGGAAGCTTAATTCATTTCCAGTCATCTTTGCATACATGAATATGAAGGAGTCTTGTGGTTAGAGCATCCTCATCAGGGGGGCAAATCCCCCGATAGTTTGTTTGTTGAGTGAAAGGCAAAAAAACATCCCCAAATCAGCCTCAACAAAGTACTTGGATAATTTGCAAAAGTTGTAGCTTTGCTACAGTACCTCAACATTTCTGACAAGACACTATTCACAGGTTAACTACTATTTTATTATTACTTTTTGGCAAGACATTATTCTGAAAAGAGAGATGAGGCAAAAAAGAATAGATTATTTGTAATTATTTTAAAAAGTAGAAAAGTAAAATAAAAAAGTTTGATGAAACAATTCCTGTGCATGAACAATTGAATATCGAATAAGGCAAGTTACGTATTAATTCAATCATCTACATGTGCATGAACAATTGAACATCGAATAACCTATGGTTAACAGGTCTCATTCAAATTAATACCTGAGATTTGCAATTCTTTTGTACTAGTAGAAAGGTATACACTCTAGAGATGAAATCAAATACGTCATGTCTTATTTTACAAACCCCTTCTTCATATTTCAAAAGAGTGAAACGTCTCCCCATCTCCCACAATGCTTGCAACAATGCAAATTGAAGTATTGTCCAAACTAGGGAGAGAAATTTGATTTTGAGATTGCAAGCTGTAAAAAGCCAAGCTCTTTTGTAAAAAGCCGAGCTCAATAGTTTTTTAAGTTAAAAAGTACATGACCGTCCGTTTTTTAAACCACAACTTTTGACATACCTATCGATGTCCGATAAAGCTGATTTTTTGTATGGATACATTATTTTGCTTGCCCCACAAGATGAATTGTTCAGACTATTGCAATGATTGCACGGTGAGACCCACAATGAGTTGCATGCATAAATAATTTTATCTCTTACCCAAATAATGCAAGTTTCGTTTCCAGTCATCTTTGCATACATGAATATATATGAAGGAATCTTGTGGTTAGAAGATCATTTTCAACATTGAGATTTGTGGTCCTCTTTTACTAGAAAATGTTATACACTCTAGAGATACAATCAAAGTACATTATGTTATAATTTATGATTTATAATTTCATAGTAAATATTTATTTGATTTTATTCTACATTTAATTTGCTGATTATATATATTAATTTGGTGTGTTATGTTCACCGGTTACATGTAGAGTCAATTGGCCATTGTCTCTTTAAATGCCTTTACTCAATATAGACGTTGGGTATAGGACTCATGTAACTGATGATAGAATGATTCACCTTCAATTAGCAAGTAATGCCTATTACTCTTTTGTATTTATATGAAGATAGGAAGAGACAAAACTGACATAGACTTTTGAGAGTTTCTGCTACTTACGTGTGGTTACAAATCAAAGAGAAAAACGCGTACTATTGCTACTAAGTGTTCCGTATTTCTTTTGTTTGAGCATACACTATATTTCTTTTGAGCATACGGGCAATATTCGATTCGCGGTGAAAGTTTTAGCTGCACACAAAACTTTCCGGGGATTGTTGTATCTTGGGAGTGGAGCGTCAATCTACCCGGTGCAAGAGGGGGACGTATCTTCTTTTAGGAGAGCGCTACACGCGTGCCTCAATCCACAGGCTTTTCTATACCCTTAATCTCTTGATTAAATTATTATCCTTGCTTATTATTTTTTGCATCTTCATTTGTTTCTACAGAAATTTCTGCGTATTTTTCTAACAATCTAAAAGAAGATAAGTCCGTTAGAAATTTCAGTAAAACGGAAAATGGAGTCTAATTCGTGCAAACCAGAAAAGTTTAGGGGACAAAATTTTAGGATGTGGCAACAACAAGTGAAATTTTGGCTCACAACTCTAGGTCTCTATTCTGTGATTAGCAAAGCGATTAAAGGGAAGGAAAAAATTTCAGAACAAGTAGGGACGTCAGTGGAAGTGGACAAAGACACTACATCTGCTAAACAACCTGTAGACGATTCTGATGAAAAAGATTTACTTTGTCATGGTAGAATTTTGAGTGCATTATCTGATACCATCTATCCTATTTTTTGCACTACAAAATCTGCTATTGAATTATGGGAAGCTTTAGAACAAAAATATGGGTCTGAGGAAGAAGGATTGAAAAGGTATTCTGTTGAAAAGTTTGTGGATTTTCAAATGGTCGAAGGCAAGTCTATTATGGAGCAAGTTCATGAGTTTGAAAATATTATATATGATATGAAAATGAAAGATATCACCGTGCATGAAACTATTTTGGTGACTCTTTTGATTAAAAGATTGCCATCTTCATGGACCGAATTTGGAAGGTCATTGAAGCAAAAACCTGAGAATTTTTCTTTTAATGATCTTTTGGTTTCTCTCAGGATTGAAGAAAAACACCGTGAGTCTCAAAAATTGCTTTTGAAACCCGTTTTTCAAGCTAAAGCGCTTATTGTCGAAAATCATCACAAACCCAAACCCAAGATTTTTAAGAAAAATAGCTTTGGCAAGAGCAATTTTAATAATAAGCCAAGAGATAAAAACTTTAATCAACAAATTGTGGGTGGATGTTGGGTCTGTGGAAAAACTAATCACAAGGCCAGAGATTGTCACTTCCGAAAGGATCAACCACCTAGAGGTCGTGGACCTTCAGTAATTCCCAAGCCACAAGCTAATATGATGACCGTAGGGGCCAGCTCCTCCAACCCTGCTCACAGGTATTTTGTTAGTAGCCCCGAAGTAAATGTTACTTTTGAAAATCATGATTGGTGGATTGATTCGGGTGCTAATGTTCATGTGTGCGCTGATAAAAAACTATTTTATTCCTATCAGGACTCAGGCACAAGAACTATGAGCATGGGAAATGGGAGCTTGGCCAGGGTACTAGGAGAAGGGCAAATAAAATTAGAGATGTCATCTGGAAATACCATTACACTAGACGCAGTTCTACATGTTCCCGATGTTAGGAAAAATTTAGTTAGTGCTTCTTTGTTAGTTCAACATGGTTATAAGGTTGTCTTTGAGTCTAATAAAGTTGTAATCAGTAGGAATTCCAATTTTGTTGGTAAGGGTTATTTGCTTGGTGGTCTTTTTAAGCTTAATGTTCTGAATTCATATTCGCATGATAATAAAATGCTTAGTTCTTCTTGTTCTGTTCAAGTTGTTGAATGTTCAAATACTTGGCATAGTAGGCTTGGTCATGTGAATTTAAACACCATTAGAAAGATGATGAATTTAGGGCTTATTCCCAAGTCTCCTATTGATTCAAAAGAAAGATGTGAAATTTGTGTTCAAGCTAAACAACCTAGAAAACCTTTTAAATCTGTTGAAAGAGAAACAAAAATATTGGAGTTGATACATAGTGATGTTTGTGATTCCAATAATGTTTTGACTCGTGGCGGTAAAAGGTATTTTATAACGTTTATTGATGATTTTTCAAGATATTGTACCACGTATTTGATTAATGCAAAAAGTGAGTTGTTTGATAAATTCAAAATTTACAAAGCAGAGGTAGAAAATCAACTTGAAAAGAAAATCAAGATTTTGAGATCGGATCGAGGAGGTGAATATACTCCAAATGAAATGGTTGATTTTTGTGAAACACATGGGATTATTCACCAATTAACTCCTTCTTATGCACCACAATCGAACGGAGTTGCCGAAAGGAAAAATCGCACATTGATGGATATGGTTAATGCGATGCTATTGAGTTCGGGCTTACCAAATAATCTTTGGGGTGAAGCTTTATATTCAGCTTGTCATATTCTTAATAGAGTCCCATACAAAAATTCAGCTGAGACACCTTATGAGAAGTGGAAAAATAGAAAACCTAGCATGAATTACCTCAAAGTGTGGGGGTGTTTAGCTAAGGTTAATATTCCTATCACGAAAAAAAGAAAGATTGGTCCTAAAACTGTTGATTGTGCGTTTATTGGTTATTCTTTGAATAGTCCTACTTATAAGTTTTTAGTTTTAAATTCAGAAACTCCAGAAATCTCGAATAATACTATAATAGAGTCACGTGATGTAGTTTTCTTCGAAAATATTTTTCCTATGAAAAACAAATAGGTGAAAGCCTAGAGGAGAATGTTTTGAGTTCTAACCTAGATAAGGGAAAGCAAATAGAAGTGAGAAAGAGTAAACGAGCCGGGATAGAGAAAAATTTTGGAGATGATTTTTACATGTTTTTGATAGAAAACGATCCAAAAACCTTTAGTGAAGCTATGATGTCTTTAGATGCTGCGTTTTGGGAAGAGGCAATTGATAGTGAAATGAACTCTATTATGAGTAATAATACATGGGTTTTAACTGATCTCCCACCCGGTTCTAAAACCATTGGTTGCAAATGGATTTTCCGGAAAAAATTAAGAACGGATGGCTCAATTGAAAAGTTTAAGGCAAGACTTGTTGCTAAAGGTTTTAGTCAAAAAGAAGGAATAGATTTCTTTGACACTTATTCACCGGTAACTAGAATTACTACAATTAGGATTCTAATTGCTATTGCCACCATTTATAATTTAGAAGTACATCAAATGGACGTCAAAACTGCTTTTATAAACGGTGAATTAGATGAAGAAATTTACATGGATCAACCAGAAGGATTTGTTGTGCCAGGACAGGAAAAGAAAGTATGTAAACTCGTGAGATCTTTGTATGGCTTAAAACAAGCTCCAAAACAGTGGCATGAAAAATTCGACAAGGTTATACTTTCTAACGGCTTTAGAATAAATGATGCAGACAAATGTGTCTACATAAAGCAAATAGGCGATTCTTTGTTTATATGTTGATGATATTCTTATATTTGGTACTGATATGAATGTTATTAATAAAACAAAAGAATTTTTGTCTAGTAGTTTTGACATGAAAGATTTGGGTCAAGCAGATGTTATACTTGGGATAAAGTTGATAAAAAATCAAAATAGCATTATTATGTCACAGTCCCATTTTGTTGAGAAATTGTTGAAAAAATTTGGTTATTTTGATTTACAATCAGTTTCTACTCCTTTTGATCCTAATTTACATTTGAAGAAAAATGAAGGAGAAGGTATTTCTCAACATAAATATTCACAGATAATTGGGTCATTGATGTATCTTGCTAATAGTACTAGACCAGACATCGCATATGCAGTGGGTAGATTGAGTAGATATACCAGCAGTCCAAATATTGATCATTGGACCGCACTGGAAAGAATTTTTAAATATTCAAAAGGCACTATAGATTATGGCATTCATTATTCTGGTTATCCTGCTGTACTTGAAGGATTTTGTGATGCTAATTGGATATCAGATTCAGATGAGACTAAGGCCACTAGTGGTTATGTCTTTACCTTGGGAGGTGGTGCAGTTGCGTGGAAGTCCACTAAACAAACTGTTATATCTAGATCAACAATGGAAGCAGAGTTCATAGCCCTAGATTTGGCTAGTACAGAAGCTGAATGGCTGAAAAGTCTTTTAGCAGACATACCTATACTGCCTAAGCCTTTACCAGCTGTTTCCATGCATTGTGATAGCCAAGCTACAATAGCAAAGGCTAAGAGTAAAAATTATAATGAGAAAAGGAGACATATTCGAATAAGGCATAACTCTATTAAGGAGTTGTTGACACATGGTGTGATATCACTTGATTTTGTGAGGTCTGAAAATAATATAGCAGACCCTCTTACAAAAGGTTTAGCGCGGAGGCTAATCTTAGAATCATCGAGGGGGATGGGACTGAAGCCTATAAAGTAGTCGTCACAGTGGACACCCAACCTTTGTGATTGGAGATCCCATGAAGAAGGTTCAATGGGTAACAACGAAACTGTAGATTGGCTAGAAAGATCACAATATTAATATTGAGGGGTTTTCCCTAGTCCCATTCCTATGGTGATAGTGATCTTTAATGTGACGGTTGAGGAAGAGCTTAGCTCTGAATGAGTCCGAGGCAGGTATTCTGCGGGGTATTGGTCACAAATAACCCTGAAGGTCTCACCTAAATGAGTGTGGTAGTGGGGTTGCTACTGTGGGAAAATAGGCTACTCCCTAAAGACACTCATGATACAAGACATGTGCGCATGACCGTAAAGCGCAAACCAGACTAGAACTGAAATAAATTGCCCGTACTGTGTGTGAGGTATGTTGATGTTTGGTTCAAAGACCCAGTTCAAGATTTTTTTTTAAAAATTCACTGTGGCTCTTCAAACGGAAATTTACCATCACTAAGTGTAGGTTCAAACCCGGAAGGTACCTACACCCATTGCGCAGTAAAAGTGCTCATGCATATATATATTTTTTTTTTTTGAAATTTAAATCATGTGGGGGATTGTTATAATTTATGATTTATAATTTCATAGTAAATATTTATTTGATTTTATTCTACATTTAATTTGCTGATTATATATATTAATTTGGTGTGTTATGTTCACCGGTTACATGTAGAGTCAATTGGCCATTGTCTCTTTAAATGCCTTTACTCAATATAGACGTTGGGTATAGGACTCATGTAACTGATGATAGAATGATTCACCTTCAATTAGCAAGTAATGCCTATTACTCTTTTGTATTTATATGAAGATAGGAAGAGACAAAACTGACATAGACTTTTGAGAGTTTCTGCTACTTACGTGTGGTTACAAATCAAAGAGAAAAACGCGTACTATTGCTACTAAGTGTTCCGTATTTCTTTTGTTTGAGCATTCACTATATTTCTTTTGAGCATACGGGCAATATTCGGTTCGCGGTGAAAGTTTTAGCTGCACACAAAACTTTCCGGGGATTGTTGTATCTTGGGAGTGGAGCGTCAATCTACCCGGTGCAAGAGGGGGACGTATCTTCTTTTAGGAGAGCGCTACACGCGTGCCTCAATCCACAGGCTTTTCTATACCCTTAATCTCTTGATTAAATTATTATCTTTGCTTATTATTTTTTGCATCTTCATTTGTTTCTACAGAAATTTCTGCGTATTTTTCTAACACATTATGTCTACTTTTACCAATTCATTCGTCATCTTTCAAAATAAGGCAAGTTACGTATTAATTCATTCATCTACTTGCATGTGCGTTAATATCACGAATATATTGTGTATGTAGACTTATTGAAGAAAATATCGCGAATATAAATTGCATCGATCCAGTTACCACCACCACCACTCACTCCCCCCTCCTCCACCACAAGCAACAGCTCAGACATTACCACCACCACCACCACCACCTCCTCTTCTCTCACCAGCTACAACAGCCTCCAAACCAACCTCTCTCTCCAAACCCTCCCCTCCCTTCCCTCCAAACCACCCTCTCCCCCCCGCCCCTCTCTCTCCCCACCACCCACCTCGCCCTCCCCTCCTCCCCACACCATCACCTCCCTCGCCCTCCACCACCCCCTGGCCTCTATGCCGCCTCCAACCACCAAATCAGCTTCTACGACCTCACCACCACCTAAAGAGAAATTGAAACCCTAACTAACTGAAAACCAAGAAATGAGAAAGAGAGAAAGATGTAATTGAGAAGAAGATCTTTTCATTTCACAACTAAATCAGATGATTACAATGAGAGGGAAAACTCTCCTTTTATACAGCATAACTGCCTCTAAGTAACAGAAGCCCCAATTGGCTTAACACCGTTAGAGCCTTCAACAGAACACACTTAACAGAGTTAACAGAGTTAACAAACTCTAAATAGAACTATAACCGTACCACTAATTACATTTCATATGAGATTAATGAGTCTTGCTTACATGCCCCTTCAAACTCATGGGAGTTGAAGCAACCATGAGTTTGGCTTTGAGCATACAAAACCTGTCAACAGACAGAGATTTAGTGAATATGTCAGCAATTTGTGCCATAGAACCAATATGATGGACAACAATTTGCTTACTTATAACCTTCTCTCAGATGTAGTGGTAGTCAACCTCCGCATGTTTAGTCCTAGCATGGAAGACATGGTTGGAGGCTAAGGCTATGGCAGACATGTTGTCACACCACAATAAGTGAGGCAGAACTGGAGTAACATAAAGATCTAGTAAAATTTGTTGAACCCAAGACACATCAGCTGCAGATTGAGCTAATGCTCTATACTCAACTTCTGTTGAGGATCTTGCAACAATATGTTGCTTTTTGGCACTCCAGGATACAAGATTGGAACCTAAAAACAAACAATAGCCAGATGTTGACCTCCTGTCCAAGCTGTCCCCAACCCAGTCTGCATCTGAGAAACCAGTTAAGAGCAATGGTCCAGGAGAAAAATGAAGACTTCATGCAGACTACCTTTAACATACCTTAGAATCCTTTTTACTGCAACAAAATCACTCTGTCTTGGAGCATGCATGTGTTGACATGCTAAATTTACAGCAAATGAAAGCTCTGGTTTGGTTAAGGTAAGGTACTGCAGTGAACCAACTACTTTTCTGTACCACTGAGAATCATCAAAGGCAGGATTTGGACTCAGAGTGGCAGGTTTTAACAGAGGAAGGAGAAAGACTTGGTTTACAATCTAGCATACCAACTTTTGTTAGAAGATCTATTGCATACTTTGTCTGAGTAAGAATCATTGTTTTGTCATGTCTAAGAACCTCTATGCCAAAGAAGTAACTTAAAGATCCCAGATCCTTTAAAGCAAACTTGGTACTCATCATCTTGATTAATTCAGAAATGTAGGTCTCATTGCTTCCAATAACTAGTATATCATCCACATAAACAAGAATCAAAGTGATACCATGAGAATCTTTAAGAGTAAATAAGGAAGAAACTGCTTTGTTGTTGATAAACCCAAGTTTGACAAGAAAACCAGATAACAAAGAGAACCAAGCTCTAGGAGCTTGTCTGAGGCCATACAGTGCTTTGTTCCGCTTACACACATAATTGGGGTGCTTAAGATCCTTATACCCAAGTGGTTGTCTCATAAAAACTTCTTCTTCTACGATGCCATGTAGGAAAGCATTTGAGACATCTAGTTGTCTAATATGCCAGTCATGATGCACAGCCAAAGTGAGAACAATTCGTACTGGGTTGTTTTACTACTGGGCTAAAAGTCTCATGAAAATCCAATCCTTCATACTGTTGATTCCCATTTGCCACTAACCTTGCTTTATATCTGGCCACACTCCCATCAGAGTTCCTTTTGATTCTATAAATCCATTGGCATCCTTTAACATTAGCCCCTGTGGGAGGTGGAACTAATGTCCATGTATTCTGTTGCACAAGAGCCTTATACTCTTCTGCCATGGCAGATTACCACATATAGTGCTTAATAGCCTCAGAGAAGTGAGTAGGCTCTGTATCAGGTACAATAGAAGGCACTGTAGAGACAAGATCAGTAGCAACAACATTTAAACTCACAACATGTTGTGGTTTAAATATTCCATGTTTTGACCTAGTGATCGTAGGATGAGTGTTCACAGATTGTGATGTGTGGGCAGGTGGTGGAGAAGGTAAAGAATGACCACAAGAAGGAGTTGGATGAGAAGATACAGAATCATTTGTAGTTGGTGGAGCAGTATGAACACCTGAGGTAGGAGAAGATATAGGAACAGTTACAGTAACAGGAGTATCTGAGGACATACATGGAATAGACCCAATAGAAGCAACTGGAGTGAAGGAACAGTTCTCAGTTGAGGGAGGAATTGAGATTTCAATATCACCAAAATTGGTTAAAGGAACATCAAAAGAAGTAGAAACAGGAGTAGCATCACTAGAATCTTGAGATTAGGAAATGGAAATGAGGTCTCAATAAACTTGACATGTCTAGAAGTGTACACCTTTGTAGTAAGAGGATCATAGCACCTAAACCCTTAGTATAATCACAATACCCTAGAAAAATACAAGGTTTTGATCTAGGAATCAATTTATGTGAGGTATAAGGCCTAAGCCAAGGATAACAACAACAACCACCAAATGGTTTCAGAGATGAATAACCAGGGTCGTTAGCTTTGAACAGAACAACATAAGGCACCTTAAATTGCAAAGATGAATGAGGTAATCGATTGACTAAATATACTGCATGATTTAGAGCTTCAAGCCAAAATGATACAGGAAGATGAGCTTGTAATAACAAGGCTATGGTTGTTTCAATAAGATGCCTATGCTTCCTTTCGACTACCCCATTTTGTTCAGGTGTGTGGGGACATGTAGTTTGATGAATAACTCTAGTGGATAGAAATAAATGAAGAAGAAAATGATTGATGAATTCACCCCCATTGTCACTCCTAACAGTTTGAATAGAAGTATGAAATTGTGTATTAACATAGGCTTTGAAGTATGCTATTTTGTCTTTGACATTCTGATTTATAATGCATAGGAAATAGCCAGGAATATCTAGAGAAGTCATCAACAATCAACAAGTAGTATTTGTACCCTTTATTAGAAGAAATTGGGGAAGGTCCCCACACATCTACATGAACAAGTTGAAAAGGTGCAGATGTTTGAGATTCTGACACAGGAAACTGAAGTTTATGACTTTTGGCCATATGACAACAAACACAATCAAGCAAATGGGGTTTAACAACAGGAAGATTAAACTGATTTATTAAGGAAACAAACAATGATGTACTTGGATGCCCAAGTCTTCTATGCCAAAGTTCAGCTGAGGAAGAACTAGCAACAAGAGCAGTAGCTTTAGAGTGATTCAGAAAAGAGACATCTTTAGAGGGGTTCAGAATTGGGTACAACCCCTTGTGACATGGACCCAGATACAGAATTTGGTGGGTTGATTTGTCCTGAATAACAAGACCATTTGAATCAAATGTAAGTAAACAATGGTTGTCTTTTGCAAATTTATGAACAGAGATAAGATTGTGAGTGAATTGAGGAGTATAAAGAATATTAGACAGATGGAAATGAGCACTAGGAGTTGGAATAGAACCATTACCACTGTGAGTAACCTGTACACTCTGTCCATTCCCTACTAGCACACCTTCATTTGCAACTGGCTGTTGAGGCTGTGTAAAGTTCTGAACATTATTTGTTACATGACTTGTAGCTCCAGTATCAAAATACCATGGTTGATGTGCAGATCCAGAAGCTGAAGAATACTCAGAACCAGGATTAGAAGGCATCATGTCTAGACCAGGTGGAACTCCAGGTGAATTGAAAGTAGTAGGCACATAAGGCATGGCACAGTGTTCAGTAAAACCAGTAAAGGCAGAAGGTATAGTAGTAGCTGGAGTCACCACATTAGGTGCAGAAGGAGCATAATTCTGTACCATAGGAATTGATGAACTATTCCCCCTGAAACCAGTGTGTTGACCTTGTGGAAAACCCATGCTCTGACCTTGTGAAAAACCAGTATTTTGACCTGATGAAAAGCCACTATATGGTCCTTGAACAACATGCATCCCAGATATCCCTTGTGTTCCATACATTGGTGTATATACCTGAGGTCCATTGGGGAAACCATTCCATTGATATCCAGGGCCATTTGGTCTATAGTAGCAATAGTTTGTAGAATGATTTGTTCTTCCACAAATGTCACAATGGAATTTTTTGCCCTCTTTCCCTCTATTAAAATTTTTAGAATTATTGAAACCAAACTGTTGGGAGTTGTTATTTGGGAAAAACTGTTGTGAACCAAATTGCTGTTGAGTAACACTTTGATTCCTAGAACTAGTACCACCATATCCACCATTGTGAACACCAGGATTAAATGTTTGAGGTGGATTTTGAGACATAACACAAGCCCCAATATTTCTAGTATTCTGAGCATTACTATGTGATGCTAACAATACAGTATTGTTAACCTCAATATCAGAGGTTTCTTTACTCAATTGAGCATCTTCACTTTTCATCATAGTGACAAGACCATCAAAAGAAATCTTGTTTCCTCTAGTTCTCACAGCTCTAACAGCAGTTCTGAGGCCATTAAATGGCCTAGGTAGTCCTTGCAAAGTACGAAAAACCAATTCATCATCCTCAACAACAGAACCTGCAACAGTCAGTTTTTGTGCAATTTCTTGAATTCTATCAACATATGCCTCTATAGTTGATGTCTTTGTAACACTATATAACTCATCTTTAAGTTCTTGAACATGAGACTCAAATAGTGTATTATATCGTTTTCCTAGAGAGTCCCAAACTTGATATGCATGTCGTAACCCTAAAACATATGGGAGAGTTGATTGAGACAGGGAAGCATTCAAACATGCTTTGAGTTGCGAATCAATCAATTTCCACAAAGTATACGCAGAATTGACAGTTATTTCACCTTGAGCATTTCGAATTTCAGATGAGGGAGATGGTATTGATCCATCAAGATACTCGTAGAAACCATTAGCTTCCATCACACTCTCAACTTGAATGCGCCACAACATATAGTTCGAACCATCCAATTTTATGTTTACCAGCGAATGAAAATTGGAGACAAGAAAAGCCAATGCGGAAGGAAGAGTTGTTGTAGATGTCGTAGTCGCTGCTGCTGCATTCGTCGTCATCGTTTCTTGAATCTGATTACAGAATTCTTGACCTTGAACCTTGCTCTAAATCAACTATCGATTTTGTGATACAATTTCTCAGGATCACCAGACGTGAGTCTTCGGTGCTCTGATACCATAAAGAGAAATTGAAACCCTAACTAAACTGAAAACCAAGAAATGAGAAAGAGAGAGAGATGTAATTGATAAGAAGATCTTTTCATTTCATAACTAAATCAGATGATTACAATGAGAGGGAAAACTCTCCTTTTATACAGCATAACTGCCTCTAAGTAACAGAAGCCCCAATTGGCCTAACACCGTTAGAGCCTTCAACAGAACACACTTAACAGAGTTAACAAACTCTAAACAGAACTATAACCGTACCACTAATTACATTTCATATGAGACTAATGAGTCTTGCTTACACCACCAACTACACCCTCATCTCCACTTTCAACGGCAACGATCCCTCCGGCAACGGACTTGGCAGGCTTCTTGCGAGTCGTCACAACTCCCAAGTACGTCGCCGAGGGGATCATGAGGGCAGTGCACTACATTTACGGCTGTTGGGCGGGACAAAATGTCCAAGAAGGACGCCGCGTCAAGGTTCATGTCCACGTGGACGTGAACGTGGACTAGACGACCGGTAACTCAAGAAAAAACTCAATTATTTTTATTAGTTGGTGAGTACTCTACTTCTTCTTCCAAAATGAGCATACCACATCTCCAATAGACTTGGCCTCGTTTGTTTGATCGGAGATAAATGGATGAGATATAAAATCCCTTGGGATATGGGTGGGATATGAAATCCTTGGGATATTGCTCAGGATATCAATGGATGGAGGAAATCAATATCCGGTGTTTGTGTTCAACGGGATATGGGTGGGATATGAACTTTTTTTTGTTGTTTTAGCCTTTGAAAAACCAAATCCCACCCCCCCGGGATTTTATCTCCCATTGCCGTACGGGATAAAAATTGGTGGGGATATGAAATCCCACCCCATTTAGCAACAACAAACAATAGAAAATGGGTCCCATCTCCAAACCTCTCATATCCCATCCCTCAAATCCCCCCTAACAAACAGGGCCTTAGGGTTTCAAAATTCATCGATATACAATGTTATTTTCGAGTTTCACAATGTCATTCACTTCATCTGGAGTTTGCGTAGAAGGTTTTATGCTTATATCTAATTTGGTGACTGTGGAAATGGTCTCCTGCTAAATGATTGCTTATTCTGGTTATGCATATGGGTTGAATCCATTTTTCTTCTAGACTTGTAGTGTATTTTGCGTCAATGTTGTTAAGACAGCTGGAACTTGGTTTCATTCTGTACTGATGCCTTATAAACAAACCAAACCAAGCTGAACTTGCACCGTTATTGGAAACAAAAAAAAAGGCACATAATAGGTTTTATTGGTTTGATTAGCTAGAAAATTAGAGGCATTTGATTGTTAACCAGTCAATAATCAGTTCAACTATGGCAATCACGACGAGAGCTGTGGCCTTCTTACAACCTCATTGGCTCACAATCCTGATAAACTAACCCTTGGTGCCCTTTAGTTGTGTATGGATCAAGTCAGGTGAGATAGAGTTAGGCTTTGACTGATGTTAATTCTTGGCTAATCTAAGGCTTCATATTCACAACTCAGTCAATGAGGTATGGTATGTTGTACAGGTTATGTGTTCTTAAGAGCAAGGAATTGAGAGTTGTGCAGGTTACTTGTTGTTTTGGCTAAATAAGTTAAGTTGCTTTTTACTGTTCCTTTTTTTTTGTCCTTATTCAATTTTTTTTTAGTATTTTTAGTTTTGCGTCAAACTTTTGCGACCTATTGATCCGTCTCGACGAGAGGAATCGGAAAAGTAAAAAATTTCGATCGAAACTCTTAAATTTTTTCAAAAATACAGAATAAGTCAAAATAAGCTGCTTATTTGGACTTATTCTGTATTTTTTAAAAAAATTAAGAGTTTCGGTCAAAATTTTTTACTTTTCCGATTCCTCTCGTCGAGACGGATCAATAGGTCGCAAAAGTATGACGCAAAACTAAAAAAAAAAATAAAATGAATAAGGACAAAAAAAAGGAATAGTAAAATGTTGCTTTACTACTTAGGCCAAACTTAGTGTCGCACTGTTTTCGTTATTATTTTACGAGTTTTTATTGGCAATTAGCTTTTGTGTTCTTTCCATAATGGGAGTTGAGCTTGTCACATCGGTTAATTAAGACTTGCAAAAACTAGTATATAAATTTAGGTGGCCTCTCCGTAATGGCTTTGAGTTGGATGTTTTAATATGGTATTAGAACTAG
Source organism: Vaccinium myrtillus (assembly GCA_016920895.1). Classification (NCBI taxonomy): domain Eukaryota; kingdom Viridiplantae; phylum Streptophyta; class Magnoliopsida; order Ericales; family Ericaceae; genus Vaccinium; species Vaccinium myrtillus. The sequence continues at coordinate 14,958,435 of CM029277.1, forward strand.
GCTTCCAGAGGCTTTGGGCAAGACTATGTTGGTTCATTGCTTGCGATCTCTATGTTATGTATCGTTTGATTACCACTCCACGTGTGAGGCGGGGGTTTGCATGTGTGGTGGATTGTAAAATCTTGTCCGAAATTGGTTAAGAACCTGTGTGGACTCTCCACTCATGCCAACCAGTTTTGAGTTGGATGGTTTAACAAGTTGATAAATTGTGCCGATAAATGAATATTTTGTCAAGGTCAGTAAAATGATAGATCACCCTGTTATCTGTTTGGCAAGCATTTGTGGGGGACTGGTGAATGCAAAAAAGCTATTTTGGACATTTGTTATGGGTGTACCAACTTTTTGGGATTATTTATCTTGTTTTTAAAAATTGACTTTCCCTGCACTTTGGTACTTTTCTTTATTGGATTGGGGGAGTGCTTCGAAGATCATGGAAGATGGTACCCGAGAAATTCCCATGTGATATGCATATTTCTTCTGCAGAGAGAGAGAGAGAGAGAGAGAGGGTTGTATTTTTATCCGCACAAGTTGATATCAAAATTCCCTATACAATAATCTCCCTCTCTGTTACTTACTAGCATTGCTATGTTTAACATTTGACTTGGTAGGAATGGGAATAGCATGCTGATGGTAATGCATACTGAATTTGGTTCATAGTAAAGGGTCTAACTGGGTTGTCAATCATGAGGGACCATTCTACCGGCCGTTAGGTGTTGGCTTTGGATTTATTACTTTTGACACAGATCAAGCTGTTGATGATGATCAATTGGTTAATGGAACCAGGATCGAATTTACCAGAGTTCAGGCTAGTGTAAGGTCCCCATAGTGAAGTTTCTACAATCTGTTATTTCTTGTGTCCCTCTATAGAATTTTTGTTTGAAAGATCATTGATTCGTGCATTTCTTTTGTGGACAAGTCGGTCGTTTTACTGTTGCTACTTGTTGTCATTCGACTCATCCCTATATTAATTTATTTTGTTGTACAAGGAGGGTTCGAAGGAGTGATTCAAATCATTGTTACTAGTTTCGTTGTCTAATTTAATTTGCTTCTCATTAGAATATTGGCTTTTTCAACAACTTTCGATGTTGAACACATACAAGTTTGGTGGCTTCTTAATATAATTAATGTTTTCATTAGTCCTTTTGTTTGATCAACAATTTTATTATTTAATTAGTGTGTTAATTAATCAAGTTTCGTATAAACCTTTAGCCTATGATGAATTTTGAAAAAAAAGAAAGAAAAGAAACAGTCACGTTTTTGTATAAAAACGTGGTCTTTGAAGGAATTATAGACCCACGGTTTCTTTTTAAAAAAATAAAAGCAAAAGAAACAGTCACGGTTTTTCTAAAACTGAGATGTTATAATCTTAAAAGGTCACGGTTTTATTAAAAATTGAGATTGTATCCTCCACAAAAGATCACGATTTTTTAAGAACCGAGACCTTAAATACCTTATTGATCACGCTTTTATAGAATTAATCTCAGTTTTTATGGGCCTTTTGTCACAGTTAAAAACCGTGATTGAAAAAACAGGACTTTTGGTTACGCCTTGATAGACCACGGTTTTAGATGCGAGACTAAAAGTAAAAGGCCACACCAAATAACCGAGATCTTTATCTGTTTTTGTTGTAGTGTTTGGGCTTTTACTAAATAATACAAATTCGGAGTACAGTTATAGGAATACAAGGTGCAAAAATAACCTTCCAGATTACGTTAATTTAGGGGTACCGATTCAAGGGGCATAGATTTCATACCAACCGTTTGTGGGGCCTATTTTTGAGTCTCATGAATGATCCGAACCGTTCATTAATTCTAAAAGAATTTTTTTTTGTGATAATGTAAAAAATCAACTCAGTTGGATATATGTAAGTGATCGATCTACTCCAATAAGTAGTCGGGTCCAATTTTAAAAAGGGATTAATTGACAACCATTATATGCTATTAGAGGGCTTAGTAATTAGGCAAATACGTGGCTTGCAAGTACTAAAATCCAAAAAGATGTCTTGACCTTTGTCAAAAGACAAATTATCCATAAGAAATCAACAAATAGCATTGTAATCGGAGGGGTAAAAGGGTAATTTAACCAGGTTCCATGGACCAAATTTTTGTCCCTCCTCTCCCTCTTTATATATTGTATGTAATGGATTGTCATTGGAGGGGTAAAAGGGTAATTTAACCAGGTTCCATGGACCAAATTTTTGTCCCTCCTCTCCCTCTTTATATATTGTAATGGATACAAGGTCCTTAACTGTCGGGGACGACCCCCTTTCCATATTTCTTGACCAGAATTCGGCCAGTGAATTTTTCTAGTAATTTGAACTGTTCTAATTGTGCAATTAATTCTAAATTTATGAAGGAAGTGAGGTCGCCGGCCAGTTGAAACTTGTAACCCTAATTTATGGCCTCTGCTGGTGGTTTAGGCGTAGTGTGATGTGACCAACCAGAGCCCTGATCAATGTTGAAAATAGGGACACTTTGAAGCTAAATGTCGTGACCAATTAAGGCCATGTTCCCGAGCAACTAGATGATTAGCTCATTAAATGCCAGACGAAGAGATATGTTCGTTTAGTAAATGATCCAAGCTTGAATAGAATTTTTATTGATAAGCTCGAGTTGTATATTTGATATAAGCTTGTTTATGATTGAACTGAGCTCGAGTTCTCAAATACTAGTTGAGCTCAAGTTTTGATATCGTGCTCATTCCTTCTTAAGGAGGGAAGGAGGAGAGAGATAACAACTGTTATCGGTTATCCTATCCTTCCCATTTTAGTTTTTGGGTGGATTAATTCTGCTTTTTTTTTTTTATTAATTCCATCTCACTAATATTCTATAAAAGTCCGTACTAGTCATGGTAGGAGAAAACATCAATAGTATATGGAAAATTCGAAATAGAAAAAAAAATTATATATTGAATAAGTATAGCACGACCAAAAATTTTGTTAATTTAGACTATTCCTTGGACTTGTGCGTATAAACGAGATTTTTTTTTTGTTTTTTTAAAAAGAAGTTAAATATTGTAGACTAACTTTAACGAAAAAAATTAAATTACTTCAAAATAAACCGAAATAGACTGTAGTGGGCAATGTGAGACAGTTTCGAGAGGGGAATGTGAGGGTGAACTGGAAAAAGAAAATAGATTTTTTGTTAAAATCTTTCCTTTTTCTTCAGATACTTTTACTCAATGGCATACTAGCAGAAGACCCGTGCTATGCACGGGACAAATTCAAGTACACACAATTAATTTAAATTGTCAAAATTCATAAACTATTCAACACCTCAACAAAAAAAAAATGTAATTTAACAAAATATATCTAAAAAGTAACCTCACAAAGAAATTTCATTTGGAATACTTCAATGCTGATCTACTATTACTCAACATTTCTAATTGAATAAATAATAACTTATCCTTTATAGCAAACAGTTACCATTAATTAAATAACCGACACAACATGTGAGTTATGTCCTTGTAGTGAGACTTGGTCGAGAGAATAACATTCTTGTTATGAAAATTTCTTAGGAGTGATGAATTCAAACTTCTTTGATGTTTCGATACAACTGAAAGAAGCATGATCCTCATAAGTTTAAGGAAAACTCCTAGCTATGCACCTCTTAAAAGTCATTTCAATAATTGGAAGCGGATATCTCCTACTGTTTTTGGAAGCTGAATCTGCTGCTACTGTCTGGAAAATTCTATGTAATCACCTATATTTTTTTGGTAGCTTTAAGTCAATCAATATGTACTCAATCAATCTAGTAAGAAGTGAATTTCACTTTCGTAGTCCTAGTAATTGTTCAAGATATAGTAACATCTTGAATATTTGTGGTACCATCTCCGATGTCCCAATTTTTTTCAAAAAAATTTCATCAAAATCCAACCAATCTCTTTAAAAAAAAAATGCAAAATCTGTACAGAAGTTTCTTTAATTTGTTCTTTTTTTTTATCCTCAGTACATAAGATGTTAGAACCACAAAAATTTCATTTCAAATCAAATTCATCTCCATCCCATCTTATCAGTTATGAGAGGATGATAATTCATTCCTCCTATAATTTTAGCGCATGTAGAACCATGCAGTCAGGGGATACCAATGGGTCTTTTTTACTATTTTGATTGGAGCCCAACTTTGCCACTTGTAATGTATCAATGGAATTCATATTTCTTACTTCCACTTGAAAAGTTAGAGATGGGTAAGTTGAAATTTTTATGTAAATTCATTAATCGAAAGGATACTATGCAAAGCATACCCTTCATACCTAAGTATTCGGTGAAATATTGTAAAAGAAAAGAGTCTTGCAGTTAAAATTTCAAAGAATAAAAACACTCAATGTCTCAATACCACTCTCATTTCCCATTAAAAAAATAAACACTGAACTCCTAAAATTTCAATACTTAAAAGTTAAGAATTACTTTCAAATTGAGAAAAACTTCACAGTTGTGGTACAATAACATGTCACCATCAAAACCATTTTTGCCCTTGAAAATCTGAAATAGAAGTGGGAAAAAAAAATTTATTGACAACTGAACTAACTATAGTCAATGGTTTCGTGATGATATAGAAACACCAAATAAATATACTAATATGATGGGAGATTAAAAAACTGCTTGGAATTCTTTAAAATCAACACATTGAAAGGCTCGAGTCGACTGTTGCGCATGACTGTATTTAACCATGAAGGTATGCGCTTTCTTTAATTTTCTCAGATTTTAGCGGATTTCAATACTGCGATTTTATCCTTTTAGGATATTGATCCCGTGTTGCTCACCTACACCACCCGAATTTGGTTTTCATAATCTAAAGGCTAGTTCAAGAAATGTCACACCAAGAAATCTAATATGATAAACGCTCGAGTTAGCACTCATACACGCAGTGTCTTTCTACAAAATCAAGATATGATAAACCTTATCCGCTCAGTAAATAACGACGATGACAAAGTAATTGATAATATCTAACAAACAAATACAATTATAAGAAATAAATAATTGAAACAAAACTCACTTATTCCACAATACAATAGTTGTGACGACCCCGCCCATGCCTTGCACAATATTGTCCGCTTTGGCCACCCAAGCTCCAAGGACTTCCCAGTAGGTCACCCATCCCAGGATTGCTCCAGGGTGAGCAGGTCACCCATCCCAGGATTGCTCCAGGGTGAGCACGCTTAACTGTGAAGTACCAACGAGCTTTGACGTCCGCACGACTTTAAAAGGCCTTGTGCCAATCCCACAACAAAATCCGTAGCTATATGCTCCCACTTCCACTCCGGAATAGATAGAGGTTGAAGCAACCCTGCTGGTCGTTGATGTTCGATCATTACTTGTTGGCATTGTAAGCACCTTGAAACATACTCCGCTATTTCCTTATTCATTCCTGACCACCAATACAATTCCCGCAAATCTTGGTACATCTTAGTACTCCCCGGATAAGCTGCAAATCGTGAACTATGGGCATCTTCTAGGAGTCGCTTCTTAACATTTTCATCATGGGGAATGCAAATCCTCTCACCAAATTTTAACACATCCCCTTGAATTACAAAATCGGACCTCTTACCTTCACCAATCCCTTCAACGATCTTCTTTAGAGTCTCATCTTCCTTTTGAGCTAACTTAATTTGCTCAAGTAAAGTAGGTTGAATACTTAAATTCATAAGGATAGCGCTTCCTTCATGTGTGACTACTTCAATCTCCATTTCCTCTAGCTCTTTAATCAACTTGGGTTGGGAGGTAATTAAATAAGCAAGATTCCCCGAAGACTTTCTACTCAAAGCATCGGCGACCACATTAGCTTTACCGGGGTGATAATTTATGCTCAAATCAGTCTTTCATCAACTCCAACCATCTCCTTTGTCTCAAATTCAACTCCTTTTGCGTAAATAAGTACTTCAAGAGGTAATGATGTCATTTGGGTGATTGTGGATAGATTGACCAAGTCTACCCATTTTCTGCCTATGACGATGACTTTTTCATTGGAGAAACTTGCATTGTTGTATATTAAAGAGATAGTTCGATTGCATGGGGCTCCGGTATCCATTGTATCGGATAGAGATCCGAGGTTTGTGTCGAGATTTTGGCAAAGTTTACAAAAGGCTATGGGTTCGGAGTTGAGATTTAGTACAACTTTTCATCCACAATCCGATGGGCAAAGTGAGCGGACAATATTGTGCAAGGCGAGGGCAGGTCATTACAGTTGGTATCAGAGCACAACCCCGGACTACGGGGTAGGAGCCACCTCTAGAATCTGCAGGAGCCACCTCTTGAATCCCGGAGTGGGAACAAAATGATATGCAGAACTAAGTGCTATACCTCCCGGGGGAAGGTCGCTGGGCCAATATGCAACGAGGATGTTGCATCATAAGGTGGGGAGAATGTGACAGCCCATGACCCACCTGGATGCAACAGAGGTCTATGGTATAAGAGAATAGATCATGCCCTAACTTGCACAAGATCTTTTAAAGCCGTGCGGGCGTCAAAGCTTGTTGGTACTTCACAGTTAAACGTGCTCACCCTTGAGCAATCCTGGGATGGGTGACCTTCGGGGAAGTCCAAGGAGCTTGGGCGGCTAAAACGGACAATATTGTGCAAGGCGGGGGCGCATCGTTACATTAATGGTAATAAACTCTTCTCTTTTTTTGATAACCAGATTGCTTTCTCTTGGAATTATCGAAAACAAAAAAAAGAGATTACTTGGCTACTTGCTCCCAACGGACATATTTGCTTCCAAGGGGCAACTCCAACGGGCTATTTTTTTCCAACGGCTTGATTTCCTTTTTTTTTGTTATTATTTATTTCCTTTAATCTCTATAAATATGTGTAAAGCTCTCACAAATTACTCACCAATTATTTCCTTCTCTCATAAATTAGGTAGACTGGGGGATTGAAAAATTAGTTGGGAACGAGGGTTAAAAAATTAGATCACAACGGGATTGAAAATAACGTAGATAGTTGAATTGGGATTGAAAGTAGCGAAAAGTGAAGTGAAGGGAAAATTAGTTAAATTTGAAATTGCTTGATTCTAAAATAGAACCATTAGAGAATGGCTTCTGTTTTGACACCAAATACCACTTTTTGGTGTCAAAATATGACAATGGCTATAGCCATTTTGCATCTAGCATTGGATTTGCTCTCAGAACTACTAAGTAACAATATTTATTTCATAGACTATAACTTTTGTTATTAGTGTAATTAATATAAATTCTACGTCCGCCACTGTCCACGTCACATTCGAAAGTTATAATTTGATCTACGTCTGAGAAAGATGAGGACAAAGCTACAAATAATAATGTCATTACCGGGGTAAAATATATTAACACAAAGCAAAAGTACCTGTCACTAGGAGCCATTTTAGCCATGGCATATATGTTTGGCACAAAGAAAAGAGAAAAAAAAAAAACAAAAAAAAAAACTTCTACTGAATCCGACAAAGCGAACCTGAGCATATGAAAGCATGGAAAGGTTTATCTTATTGAGATAAACTTATTTACGGTTGAGCACAAGCCATGGGGTTTGCGCCACCAGCTTTTGTGGGTCCCACAGAGCATATATTGTAATAATTTGAATTATTCATCTTGTAGGGCCTGAAAAAAATGTATCTACACAGAAAATCAGTTTGATCGAAAAATATATCCGTAAATAAGTTTATCTCTTACTCAAATAATGGAAGCTTAATTCATTTCCAGTCATCTTTGCATACATGAATATGAAGGAATCTTGTGGTTAGAGCATCCTCATCAGGGGGGCAAATCCCCCGATAGTTAGTTTGTTGAGTGAAAGGCAAAAAAACATCCCTAAATCAGCCTCAACAAGTACTTGGATAATTTGCAAAAGTTGTAGCTTTGCTACAGTACCTCAACATTTCTGACAAGACACTATTCACAGGTTAACTACTATTTTATTATTACTTTTTGGCAAGAAGCTATTCTGAAAAGAGAGATGAGGCAAAAAAGAATAGATTATTTGTAATTATTTTAAAAAGTAGAAAAGTAAAATTAAAATAGAGAGTTTGATTTTGTAAGTTTTTGGAAAAGTGGCTAGCTATAGTATAAAAGGTGTTTTGTGGGTTAAATTTGATCCAAATTTTGTTGAGGCTGATAAAGATGTCCTAAGAAGATCATTTTCAACATTG
>CM029277.1:14967551-15258734 GCA_016920895.1 Vaccinium myrtillus
ACATTGAGATTTATGGTCCTCTTTTACTAGAAAATGTTATACACCTGAGAGATACAATCAAAGTACATTATGTCTACTTTTACCAATTCATTCGTCATCTTTCAAAAGAAAAAAGACATCTACTCATTCTTGACAATACCTGAATCCATAGCTTTCATAAATGGATGGAAAAGTTTAATGCAAATAAGGCAAGTTACGTATTAATTCAATCATCTACATGTGCATGAACAACTGAATATCGAATAACCTATGGTTAACAGGTCTCATTCAAATTAATACCTGAGATTTGCAATTCTTTTGTACTAGTAGAAAGGTATACACTCTAGAGATGAAATCAAATACGTCATGTCTTATTTTACAAACCCCTTCTTCATATTTCAAAAGAGTGAAACATCTCCCCATCTCCCGCAATGCTTGCACTCAAATGCAACATTGCAAATTGAAGTATTGTCCAAACTAGGGAGAGAAATTTGATTTTGAGATCGCAAGCTGTAAAAAGCCGAGCTCTTTTATGTTTGCAATTCCGTTGGCAAAACACACAACATTTAATTGTATCTCGTTTATCGAATTGTTATTTTATTGTTTTGCTGCTTAGTTTCTTACCTCGCTTTGGTTATTAAAATAAAAAAAAGATTGTTCTTTTTTTGTATGATTGAAAAATTAAAAATTATTGTCAATTTTTAATAGTAGACTTTGAGATAAGTATAATAATCTCCATTACACCTTAGTTTGGATCACCAATAATTAAAAAGCCATCGTCCAAAACCTATCATCCCTCTCAAAGTCTTGGTGTTAGAGATCTTTGGGAGCATGTAATTGGTGATCTTTGGTGATCACATAACTGGATCACTTGTTTTTACGTGCCATAACTGGAGCACGTAATTGTTTATTTTTTGAAGTAAGAGACGAAGTCATTAGATATTGTTGGTGATCTTTGAGCCAAGTTTTAAAATGGTCAAGTTTATTTGTTAAGCTTTTAGCCAACTCCAACTTGAGCCAATGAGCAAAGTTCGAGTCGAATTGACCTATAACCAGGCTTGAGTCGAGCTCCAACTTGTTCAGGAGTAAAAAAATCGTATTTTATTACAAGCACATGTGATTGAGGCTGAAATAAATGAACATGTGATTGAGGCTGCTATGAAGAGTCAATGACAACTATAACCACCATGTTCCATTTATGTCTGCAGTTCCAAACAATCCAACACTTGTTAACAAAGATTAAAAAAAAAAAAAAAAAATCAAGATTAAACAGGGGAGTGATTCCTAGTTTTCCAAACCCCCAAATTGTTATCCGCACTCCCTTTTTTGTTTTTTAATGAACTTTTTATGTGTACAAATTTCACTAAAAAAAAAAAAAAGGAGTGTGAGATACCCATTTCGGGGGTGTGAAAATCAATTACCTTAAACAATGAGTGCTGCAATTAATTTTTCCCTAAGTTCACAATGGTTACACTATCTTTACGGTATTCAATTTTATTTCAACCGTGCGAAAAATAATAGATTCCAACTATACGTAACATATTGGGTTCATGATATTCAACTCAAATTGGCTATTCCCTACCCTAGTGATTTTTTTCATTTTTTTGTGCCTAAAGGCACCTCTCAATAGTTTTTTAAGTTAAAAAGTTCATGAACGTCCGTTTTTTAAACCACAACTTTTGACATACCTATCGATGTCCGATAAAGCTGATTTTTTGTATGGATACATTATTTTGCATGCCCCACAAGATGAACTGTTCAGATTATTGCAATGATTGCACGATGAGACCCAGAATGAGTTGCATACATAAATAATTTTCTCTCTTACCCAAATAATGCAAGTTTCGTTTCCAGTCATCTTTGCATACATGAATATATATGAAGGAATCTTGTGGGTTTCCAGTCATCTTTGCATACATGAATATATATGAAGGAATCTTGTGGTTAGAAGATCATTTTCAACATTGAGATTTGTGGTCCTCTTTTACTAGAAAATGTTATACACTCTAGAGATACAATCAAAGTACATTATGTCTACTTTTACCAATTCATTCGTCATCTTTCAAAATAAGGCAAGTTACGTATTAATTCATTCATCTACTTGCATGTGCGTTAATATCACGAATATATTGTGTATGTAGACTTATTGAAGAAAATATCGCGAATATAAATTGCATCGATCCAGTTTTATAAATTGCATCGATCCAGTTACCACCACCACCACTCACTCCCCTCTCCTCCACCACAAGCAACAGCTCAGACATTACCACCACCACCACCACCTCCTCTTCTCTCACCAGCTACAATAGCCTCCAAACCAACCTCCCTCTCCAAACCCTCCCCTCCCTTCCCTCCAAACCACCCTCTCCCCCCCGCCCCTCTCTCTCCCCACCACCCACCTCGCCCTCCCCTCCTCCCCACACCATCACCTCCCTCGCCCTCCACCACACCTCCCTCGCCCTCCACCACTCCCTGGCCTCTATGCCGCCTCCAACCACCAAATCAGCTTCTACGACCTCACCACCACCTAAAGAGAAATTGAAACCCTAACTAAACTGAAAACCAAAAAATGAGAAAGAGAGAGAGATGTAATTGAGAAGAAGATCTTTTCATTTCACAACTAAATCAGATGATTACAATGAGAGGGAAAACTCTCCTTTTATACAGCATAACTGCCTCTAAGTAAAAGAAGCCCCAATTGGCCTAACACCGTTAGAGCCTTCAACAGAACACACTTACAGAGTTAACAAACTCTAAACAGAACTATAACCGTACCACTAATTACATTTCATATGAGACTAATGAGTCTTGCTTACATGCCCCTTCAAACTCATGGGAGTTGAAGCAACCATGAGTTTGGCTTTGAGCATACAAAACCTGTCAACAGACATAGATTTAGTGAATATGTCAGCAATTTGTGCCATAGAACCAATATGATGGACAACAATTTGCTTACTTATAACCTTCTCTCGGATGTAGTGGTAGTCAACCTCCACACGTTTAGTCCTAGCATGGAAGACAGGGTTGGAGGCTAAGGCTATGGCAGACATGTTGTCACACCACAATAAGTGAGGCAGAACTGGAGTAACATAAAGATCTAGTAAAATTTGTTGAACCCAAGACACATCAGCTGCAGATTGAGCTAATGCTCTATACTCAACTTCTGTTGAGGATCTTGCAACAGTATGTTTTTTGGCACTCCAGGATACAAGATTGGAACCTAAAAACAAACAATAGCCAGATGTTGACCTCCTGTCCAAGCTGTCCCCAACCCAGTCTGCATCTGAGAAACCAGTTAAGAGCAATGGTCCAGGAGAAAAATGAAGACCGTCATGCAGACTACCTTTGACATACCTTAGAATCCTTTTTACTGCAACAAAATCACTCTGTCTTGGAGAATGCATGTGTTGACATGCTAAATTTACAGCAAATGAAAGCTCTGGTTTGGATAAGGTAAGGTATTGCAGTGAACCAACTACTTTTCTGTACCACTGAGAATCATCAAAGGCAGGATTTGAACTCAGAGTGGCAGGTTTAACAAAGGAAGGAGAAAGACTTGGTTTACAATCTAGCATACCAGCTTTTGTTAGAAGATCTATTGCATACTTTGTCTGAGTAAGAATAATTGTTTTGTCATGTCTAAGAACCTCTATGCCAAAGAAGTAACTTAGAGATCCCAGATCCTTTAAAGCAAACTTGGTACTCATCATCTTGATTAATTCAGAAATGTAGGTCTCATTGCTTCTAGTAACTAGTATATCATCCACATAAACAAGAATCAAAGTGATACCATGAGAATCTTTAAGAGTAAATAAGGAAGAATCTGCTTTGCTGTTGATAAACCTAAGTTTGACAAGAAAACCAGATAGCAAAGAGAACCAAGCTCTAAGAGCTTGTCTGAGGCCATACAGTGCTTTGTTCAGCTTACACGTTCAGCTTACACACATAATTGGGGTGCTTAAGATCCTTATACCCAAGTGGTTGCCTCATAAAAACTTCTTCTTCTACTATGCCATGTAGGAAAGCATTTGAGACATCTAGTTGTCTAATATGCCAGTCATGATGCACATCCAAAGTGAGCACAATTCGTATTGTGGGTTGTTTTACTACTGGGCTAAAAGTCTCATGAAAATCCAATCCTTCATACTGTTGATTCCCATTTGCCACTAACCTTGCTTTATATCTGGCCACACTCCCATCAGAGTTCCTTTTGATTCTATAAATCCATTGGCATCCTATAACATTAGCCCCTATGGGAGGTCGAACTAATGTCCATGTATTCTGTTGCACAAGAGCCTTATACTCTTCTGCCATGGCAGATTGCCACACATAGTGCTTAATAGCCTCAGAGAAGTGAGTAGGCTCTGTATCAGGTACAATAGAAGGCACTATAGAGACAAGATCAGTAGCAACAACATTTAAACTCACAACATGTTTTGGTTTAAATATTCCATGTTTTGACCTAGTGATCATAGGATGAGTGTTCACAGATTGTGATGTGTGAGCAGGTGGTGGAGAAGGTAAAGAATGACCACAAGAAGGAGTTGGATGAGAAGATACATAATCATTTGTAGTTGGTGGAACAGTATGAACACCTGAGGTAGGAGAAGATATAGGAACAGTTATAGTAACAGGAGTATCTGAGGACATACATGGAATAGACCCAATAGAAGCAACTGGAGTGAAGGAACAGTTCTCAGTTGAGGGAGGAATTGAGATTTCAATATCACCAAAATTGGTTAAAGGAACATCAAAAGAAGTAGAAACATGAGTAGCATCACTAGAATCTTGGATGAGATTAGGAAATGGAAATGAGGTCTCAATAAACTTGACATGTCTAGAAGTGTACACCTTTGTAGTAAGAGGATCATAGCACCTAAACCCTTAGTATAATCACAATACCCTAGAAAAATACAAGGTTTTGATCTAGGAATCAATTTATGTGAAGTATAAGGCCTAAGCCAAGGATAACAACAACAACCAAATGGTTTCAGAGATGAATAATCAGGGGTTAGCTTTGAACAGAACAACATAAGGCACCTTAAATTGCAAAGATGAATGAGGTAATCGATTGACTAAATATACTGAAGTATTTAGAGCTTCAAGTCAAAATGATACAGGAAGATGAGCTTGTAATAACAAGGCTATGGTTGTTTCAATAAGATGCCTATGCTTCCTTTCGACTACCCCATTTTGTTCAGGTGTGTGTGGACATGTAGTTTGATGAATAACTATAGTGGATAGAAATAAATGAAGAAGAAAATGATTGATGAATTCACCCCCATTGTCACTCCTAACAGTTTGAATAGAAGTATGAAATTGTGTATTAACATAGGCTTTGAAGTATGCTATTTTGTCTTTGACCTCTGATTTATAATGCATAGGAAATAGCCAGGAATATCTAGAGAAGTCATCAACAATCAACAAGTAGTATTTGTACCCTTTATTAGAAGAAACTGGGGAAGGTTCCCACACATCTACATGAACAAGTTGAAAAGGTGCAGATGTTTGAGATTCTGACACAGGAAACTGAAGTTTATGACTTTTGGCCATATGACAACAAACACAATCAAGCAAATGGGGTTTAACAACAGGAAGATTAAACTGATTTATTAAGGAAACAAACAATGATGTACTTGGATGCCCAAGTCTTCTATGCCAAAGTTCAGCTGAGGAAGAGCTAGCAACAAGAGCAGTAGCTTTAGAGTGATTCAAAAAAGAGACATCTTCAGAGGAGTTTAGAATAGGGTACAACCCCTTGTGACATGGACCCTGATACAAAATTTGGTGGGTTGATTTGTCCTGAATAACAAGACCATTTGAATCAAATATAAGTAAACAATGGTTGTCTTTTGCAAATTTATGAACAGAGATAAGATTGTGAGTGAATTGAGGAGTATAAAGAATATTAGACAGATGGAAATGAGCACTAGGAGTTGGAATAGAACCATTACCACTGTGAGTAACCTGTACACTCTGTCCATTCCCTACTAGCACACCTTCATTTGCAACTGGCTGTTGAGGCTGTGTAAGGTTCTGAACATTATTTGTTACATGACTTGTAGCTCCAGTATCAAAATACCATGGTTGATGTGCAGATCCAGAAGCTGAAGAATACTCAGAACCAGGATTAAAAGGCATCATGTCTAGACCAGGTGGAACTCCAGGTGAACTGAAAGTAGTAGGCACATAAGGCATGGCACAGTGTCCAGTAAAACCAGCAAAGGCAGAAGGTACAGTAGTAGCTGGAGTCACCACATTAGGTGCAGAATGAGCATAATTTTGTACCATAGGAATTGATGAACTGTTCCCCCTGAAACCAATGTGTTGTCCTTGTGGAAAACCCATGCTCTGACCTTGTGAAAAACCAGTATTCTGACCTGATAAGAAGCCACTATATGGTCCTTGAACAACAGGCATCCCAGATATCCCTTGTGTTCCATACATTGGTGTATAACCTGAGGTCCATTGGGGAAACCATTCCACTGATATCCAGGGCCATTTGGTCTATAGTAGCAATAGTTTGTAGAATGATTTGTTCTTCCACAAATGTCACAATGGAATTTTCTGCCCCCTTTCCCTCTACTAGAAGCCGGGGCACACGCAATGCGTGTGCAAGTCGGACTTTAACCAAAAAGTATGCACAAAAGTATCCGGTATATCGTTTGATCGTGTGTGCATTACATACTCTTTTTTTTTTCCAGGTACTAAGCTACATTTTGGATACTCCGTATTGAAGCAATATATAGTGACAGATTGCACATAATCAAATAATACATTACCATGCGAATGCCGCCGTCACCTCCGATTTTTTCACGATCGAATACCTAAATCTATCAATTTTTTTCTAGTCTGTGGGCAACTTGATCAGTTGTCATATTTTGGAGTCACAATTGTTCTCCGTGTCTATTCCTTTCTCTCTGAATTGAAGGAATACAGTGTTAGATAAGAAAGCATGAAAAAAATATGTAATTAGAGAAGGTAAATTTGATGTGAGATCATGTAAAAGCAAATTGATAAGAAAGCATGAAAAAAAATATGTAATCAGAGAAGGTAAAAATTATTAGGTTAATTTTATGATCTCCTACCATTTCACCCAACAATGTGAACTTGTATTTCATAATTAATACAATTCAAAATTAACGCACTTCAGTTAGAAATTACTGGGAATTGAGATATCGTGACGGAAAAAGTAGTCACATTAACTTTTTTCTTTTACTCTTTTTTGGTCGAAAAAAAAAAGAGGTACAGAGTAAAAAAGCATGGAGTAGGCCAAGTGGAAAGTGCATTACCTTTGGATTCAATTCAATCTTTGAATTGAAGGATACAGTGTTAGTTACGAAATTGTTGGGAAAAAACCTTTGATTAGTCGCTATCAGCAAGGCTTTAGGGGGGAAAATTGGTAGGAAAAGTCTGACATTAGTGTGCAATAAGGGAGAAAATTTTGTAGTTGAAGGAGGGAGGGAGAAAGGATGATGATGGGTAGTGAACGTGGGGTGGCAATTGATTAAAAGGTTATTTACCTTTGTAACCTACTACTCTTCCATGGCAGTTACGGTTTTTCATGTTTCGAGAAACTGTAAAAAAGGAAGTTTGTAGGGGTAAGAGTGTCAAACACTTTTGTGACAGGGCTTCAAAATAAGGTTACACCAAACTTTTGCTCCCCCTTTCTTTATTAGAATAGATTAAAATTTCTAGAATTATTGAAACCAAATTGTTGGGAGTTGTTATTTGGGAAAAACTGTTGTGAACCAAATTGCTGTTGAGTAACACTTTGATTCCCAGAACTAGTACCACCATATCCACCATTGTGAACACCAGGATTAAATGCTTGAGGTGGATTTTGAGACATAACAGAAGCCCCAATATTTCTAGTATTCTGAGTATTACTATGTGATGCCAACAATACAGTATTGTTAACCTCAATATCAGAGGTTTCTTTGCTCAATTGAGCATCTTCACTTTTCATCATAGTGACAAGATCATCAAAAGAAATCTTGTTTCCTCTAGTTCTCACAGCTCTAACAGCAGTTCTGAGGCCATTAAATGCCCTAGGTAGTCCTTGCAAAGTACGAAAAACCAATTCATCATCCTCAACAACAGAACCTGCAACAGTCAGTTTTTGTGCAATTTCTTGAATTCTATCAACATATGCATCTATAGTTGATGTCCTTGTAACACTATATAACTCATCTTTAAGTTCTTGAACATGAGACTCAGATAGTGTATTATATCGTTTTCCTAGAGAGTCCCAAACTTGATATGCATGTCGTAACCCTAAAACATATGGGAGAGTTGATTGAGACAGGGAAGCATTCAAACATGCTTTGAGTTGCGAATCAATCAATTTCCACAAAGTATACGCAGGATTGACAGTTATTTCACCTTGAGCATTTCGAATTTCAGATGAGGGAGATGGTATTGATCCATCAAGATACCCGTAGAAACCATTAGCTTCCATCACACTCTCAACTTGAATGCGCCACAACATATAATTCGAACCATCCAATTTTATTGTTTACCAGCGAATGAAAATTGGAGACAAGAAAAGCCAATGCGGAATGAAGAGTTGTTGTAGATGCCGTAGTCGCTGCTGCTGCATTCGTCGTCATCGTTTCTTGAATCTGATTATAGAATTCTTGACCTTGAATCTTGCTCTAAATCAACTATCGATTTTGTGATACAATTTCTCAGGATCACCAGACGTAAGTCTTCGATGCTCTGATACCATAAAGAGAAATTGAAACCCTAACTAAACTGAAAACCAAGAAATGAGAAAAAGAGAGAGATGTAATTGAGAAGAAGATCTTTTCATTTCACAACTAAATTAGATGATTACAATGAGAGGGAAAACTCTCCTTTTATACAGCATAACTGCCTCTAAGTAACAGAAGCCCCAATTGGCCTAACACCGTTAGAGCCTTCAACAGAACACACTTAACAGAGTTAACAAACTCTAAACAGAACTATAACCGTACCACTAATTACATTTCATATGAGACTAATGAGTCTTGCTTACACCACCAACTACACCCTCATCTCCACTTTCAACGGCAACGATCCCTCCGGCGACGGACTTGGCAGGCTTCTTGCAAGTCATCACGACTGCCAAGTACGTCGCCAAGTCCGTCGCCGGGGGAATCATGAGGGCAGTGCACTACATTTACGGCTGTTGGGCCGGACAAAATGTCCAAGAAGGACGCCGCGTCAAGGTTCATGTCCACGTGGACGTGAACGTGGACTAGACGACAGGTAACTCAAGAAAAAAACTCAATTATTTTTATCAGTTGGTGAGTACTCTACTTCGTCTTCCAAAATGAGCATACCACATCTCCAATAGACTTAGGGTTTCGAAATTCATCGATATACAATGTTATTTTCGAGTTTCACAATGTCATTCACTTCATCTGGAGTTTGCGTAGAAGGTTTTATGCTTATATCTAATTTGGTGACAGTGGAAATGGTCTCCTGCTAAATGATTGCTTATTCTGGTTATGCATATGGGTTGAATCCATTTTTCTTCTAGACTTGTAGTGTATTTTGTGTCAATGTTGTTAAGACGACTGGAACTTGGTTTCATTCTGTACTGATGCCTTAATTATAAACAAACCAAACCAAGCTGAACTTGCACCGTTATTGGAAAAAAAAGAGGCACATAATAGGTTTTATTGGTTTGATTAGCTAGAAAATTAGAGGCATTTGATTGTTAACCAGTCAATAATCAGTTCAACTATGGCAATCATGACGAGAGTTGTGGCCTTCTTACAACCTCATTGGCTCACAATCCTGATAAACTAACCCTTGGTGCCCTTTAGTTGTGTATGGATCAAGTCAGGTGAGATAGAGTTAGGCTTTGACTAATGTTAATTCTTCAAAGGCTAATCTGAGGCTTCATATTCACAACTCAGTCAATGAGGTATGGTATGTTGTACAGATTATGTGTTCTTAAGAGCAAGGAATTGAGAGTTGTGCAGGTTACTTGTTATTAGTGTCGCACTGTTTTCGTTATTATTTTACGAGTTTTTATTGGTAATTAGCTTTTGTGTTCTTTCCATAATGGGAGTTAAGCTTGTCACATCGGTTAATTAGGACTTAGTATATAAACTTAGGCGGCCTCTCCATTCACTACGGATTGGCTTTGAGTTGGATGTTTTAATATGGTATTAGAACTAGGCTTCCAGAGGCTTTTGGGCAAGACTATGTTGGTTCATTGCTTGCGATCTCTATGTTATGTATCGTTTGATTACCACTCCACGTGCGAGGCGGGGGTTTGCATATAAACTTAGGCGGCCTCTCCATTCACTACGGATTGGCTTTGAGTTGGATGTTTTAATATGGTATTAGAACTAGGCTTCCAGAGGCTTTTGGGCAAGACTATGTTGGTTCATTGCTTGCGATCTCTATGTTATGTATCGTTTGATTACCACTCCACGTGCGAGGCGGGGGTTTGCATGTGTGGTGGATTGTAAAAGCTTGTCCGAAATTGGTTAAGAACCTGTGTGGACTCTCCACTCATGCCAACCAGTTTTGAGTTGGATGGTTTAACAAGTTGATAAATTGTGCTGATAAATGAATATTTTGTCAAGGTCAGTAAAATGATAGATCACCCTGTTATCTGTTTGGTAATGCATACTGAATTTGGTTTATAGTAAAGGGTCTAACTGGGTTGTCAATCACGAGGGACCATTCTACCGGCCGTTAGGTGTTGGCTTTGGATTTATTACTTTTGACACAGATCAAGCTGTTGATGATGATCAATTGGTTAATGGAACCAGGATCGAATTTACCAGAGTTCAGGCTAGTGTAAGGTCCCCATAGTGAAGTTTCTACAATCTGTTATTTCTTGTGTCCCTCTATAGAATTTTTGTTTGAAAGATCATTGATTCGTGCATTTCTTTTGTGGACAAGTCGGTCGTTTTACTGTTGCTACTTGTTGTCATTCGACTCATCCCTATATTAATTTATTTTGTTGTACAAGGAGGGTTCGAACACTACTACAAAAAGGTCTAAAGATCACGCTTAAAAAATAAGAAAGATCTCAGTTTTTGTAAAAACGTGATAAAAACATAAGAGATAGATTTTTTATCACGGTTAAGTTTATAAACTGAGATGAAAAACACTTTTAATCTCAGTCATCTAAAAAACGTGATTAAAAATAAAAAGGAAATTAAGCTTTAATCTCGGTCCTTTAAAAAGTGTGATTGTAAGTAAAAGAATATATCTCGCTTTTAACAAGGACCGAGATAGAAAAGTTTTTTTGAAAAAGCGAGATGGAAAGAAGTATTTTGACATATAAAGTGTGATTGTAAGTAGGAGAATATATCTCGTTTTTAACAAGGACTGAGATGGAAAAGTTTTTTTTGAAAAACCGAGATGGAAAGAAGTATTTTGGCATACAATTACCCTGGGCACGAAAAGAAGTATTTTGGCATACAATTACGCAGAACTCGCGCCCAAATTTAAGCCTTCCCTCCTCGACCAAAAATTCCTCTCTCGTCAGTGGATATCAAACCAGACTCCAACTCGTCTCTCTCTCTCTCTCTCTCTCTCTCCAAAAATGTTGAATCAAACGGTTGTGTCCGAGACTTTTGATGATTCAGGTTTGAAGGCCTAATCCAAATTACGTTGGAACTCATATTGTATACCGGGCTTGCTGCCCTTTCAGTTTGAATTGATGAATTTCTCCTGCTTGTAGATTGAGCCAAAATCTTTGGTTGCTAATTCATCTAAGGTACGTACTTAATTATTGCAATCTTTGATTGTGAACCGTTTATTGGACTGACCTAATTGGGTTGGAATTGACGCTGGGTTCTATTCCAATATGAAGCTGGAAAGGACTTTTCATATTATTGAATTGGAGTAGATTAACACTTGGATATGGCTCAGTGCTGAATCATGTAATCCTTGTTTGCATTGTTTAATGACTTCTACGTGTTTGTTGATTTGCCTCATAGACCCCTCCAGTTGTAAGTTGATTATTGGTCAAGACCTCGTGGAGTGGCAAATAAATGTTGCAAATGGAGAGCCTCTTCCCATGAGCCAATCACAATTGCCACTATCAAGTTAGTTTTTTAACCACTTTCTGTTTAATCTTTCTCCCGTATTGAATTCTGCTCTTATTTTATGAAAAACGATCCTTTAAAGTGTTCCAATTGTGTATTATTGACAGCTGATCACAACAGTATATACAAGTCTGTTCTGCTTGGCTGATCACTAAAGAGACGAAGGAAGGAGAATAACTTTTAGGTTTAAAAATTTCCTTTGCTTTCCTCCAGTTAAAAACAGCTACCACATTTTATTTTTAACTACTTTGTAATGTAGAGTAGTAACAAAATGCAGTGAAGTAACTTTCCAGGCTTCATGAATGTAACTGGGCAATTTTTTGAGTTAAAAACGTAATCTAAAGAGTTGATATTCACAGATTTTAGCTGGTGCAGTTTGTGAATGATCCTGGCTTACATTGGTGCTCTGCCTTCTAAAAGGCACCCCCCAATATCTTTATTGCATTGATCATTGTACTTCCTCTGTTTGCATGCTTGTATATTTTTTTTAATGTGCACCGTTGGTGCAATGTGCTCTCTTAAATTTGTTGGAGTTGAATGGTATTGGTTAGTGATGTTTGAGTGTTGTGCAGCAACTGATTGGCAGAAAACTGGATCATTTAGTGACTGGATGTTACAAAATACTCACCCCAGCACTGAACCTTCAGGGTCACTGGTTTCCAATTACCTTCTTATTAGACAAATTTGTGCCAACTCAATTTGATTTTCTCCCTCCTCTTGGATTGCTCGGAGTCTCCTTGAAATAGAACAAAATTCCAGTTCTTACTTTATGAGATGTGTATCTGTAATGTGCTATTGTACTCGTTGGCTGTATTCTGCCATACGTTGGCTATTAGCTGTTTTCTGCACCTGTTTTTTTTTTTTTTTTTTCACATAGCTTGATTCATAACTCTTTGCCCTAATTCTTCCTATTGATGTGCAGCCCAAAATTGCAACCACTGGTGGATTACTTAATGACACTGGAGAGGACACTGCAGAAAAAGCATGTTTCGGGTGTGAGCGAGGGCGAGACTAGTGGACTTGCTCACCGATTGAAGAAGATGCTGGTTGAGCTCAACGAGTACGACCATGTCAGGTCAATATCAAGAACCTTCAACCTTAAGGAGGCACTATAATCTCTCTCTCTCTCTCTCTAATCTTGTTCCACAGCTAGTCTATCCATGGGGTATGATGCTTCTGTTGCTGCATAGTTTTTGCAAGGTTCTAGTGTTCTGCTACATTTGCTGCTGGTAGCTTCTGATGATTGAATGATGCTGCTGCTGTTTATGCTTGAAGGATGCAAATACTGTTGATGTTTGATTGGCGCTATCTCCTGATTTGCTGTTGCATATGCCTTCGCAACTTTTTTCAGCTGCTCTTTTACTATGCCTTATGATTATTGAGGCTTTTACTGTTCTACAGTTTTGGAGTGGTAATGTTGGAACGTCTTACTGGACGAAAACCATTTGATTGGTAAACTTACTCCCTTTGTGTTAGAAGACAAGTAAGATATACATGTCTCTCTGATTCTTGCTAGTAATTTTCGCACAGTTCAAGACCAAGCATTGAGCAATCATTGGTTCGATGGGCAACGCCTCAGCTCCATGATATTGATGCTCTGTCCAAGATGGTTGATCCAGCTCTCAAATGGCTTTACCCTGTTATTTTGCCTCGATTTTGCTACTGTTTGATATGCTACTTTTTCAAAGTGTTGGATTGGAAATTTCATCATTTACTACCTTATAGCAGCGGCTATGAATTAAATTTTTGTTGGTTTAATTTGCTTCTGTTGATTCTATCAATGTTGCTGCTGCTGCTCTTGAGTCTTCCTTTCAGATTCCATTATGCATAATCTATATTGGGCTCATTATGTTTGGACATTTGCTTTTATTTGTGCCATTCGTTCTCATTCTTAGTTGAGTTGTCTGCATTATATTTGCTTAACACAAGAGATGCTTTTGAATTGTGCTCAAATGAATCTTAGCCACGTACAGAGTTTGGGAAGACATTTAAACATGATATTTTAGCAGTGTTATGTAAATGTGCTTGATCATTTGTCTAGTAACAATTTACACGCATTTATCTGCTGCGCCTTTAAACAGTCTTGGGGAAACTAATTCTTAACTGTTTCATGATTTGAGGTAAAAATACTCTGCCACCTGCATCATGACCAACTCCGAGCAGTTTTCCAGGTCTGTCAGAGAATTAGAAAGGCTGTGAGTCTCTCTCTCTGTCCTTGTAGCTTAGTATACATATTATTAGGAGTCATGGCTAAGAAGGTTGATTTTGTTCATGCTATTGGATCAGGCTGTGATAGCTAGGCAGTTCTACTTCAACTACACTACTCCAGATCGATCTCGCCAAGAGATGTTAAGGGCAACGACTCTAGTCCCCACAGAACACTGGGTAAACATTTACAATGTTTTTTTTTGGGTAAATCTTGAAATTCCTGTTTTATTTTGGCCGTGTTTGCGTCAAGGTTTTTATGTAAGCGGAACGGAAAGGAAATGGAACGTTGAAGAGCTAACTGTTTAGATTCTTTGAAGGGTTGCATTGGTAGATCCTTCCACATTTCCATTTCCCTTTTTGTTTGCTTACCTGGGTCCTTGTTCCAAAGACAGCCTCAACTGTCATCGAGTTATTGTCTCACGCTATTTAATTGCAGCAAGAAAGAGGGAAAAGGTATTTGGATTCCTAGCCCGCACACCCCAAAAGCTCCAAGGCACGGACCCCGTCCGCCTAACCGTGTCAAGTGCACTGATGGAGGCTCACAATGATTTGTTTTATATTGATGCAAAAATGATTTGCTTTGTGGTGCCTTGTATGTGTAGCATTTTAAGAAGTGTTATGATCGCAGGATCTAAACGGTTCGGTTTGATTTTTTTAAAACCGGATCAATATATCGGTTTTGTAATTCTTTTTTACAATGCAATGACTAAGTTAACTAATCAAACAAGTCACGTGAAATGCACGCACTCAACTACTAGTTAATAAAATTGTTGCCTTATAAAAAAATTTAAAAAAGACACTTCTCTAGTAGCTAGGTTATTTTTTGAATCTTGACTTCGTGAACCCCAATTAAAATATAAAAAAAGGATGCAAATTACTTGCAAGTATTCATTCTTTATAGATTCCTAATTAAACAAAAGAAAGAGACTAGGCGGATTTGCCCTTTTGGGGAATTTGGAGGGGAGTTTTTGATTTTCACTTTGAAAAATTTGGGGCGAAGGTTTTAAGGCTGAAAAAAATTGGGAGGATTTTTGGATTTTCATGTGAAGAAATTTGGGACATAAAAAAACATTAACTTAAAGAAATTACATGCAGATTCTCCTTTGGCAAAAAACATAAAACTGGTTTTTGGTTTATTCGTTTTGTCTTTATTCAAGAAAAAATTTACATTTGTTAGTTTTGTGCCAAGTTTTCGTGGTTTATTGGTACCTCTCGACGAGACGAATCTAAAAAGTATAAAATTGGGGTCAAAACTTTTTTTTTTTTAATAAAGGCAAATTTAATCCAATAAACTGATTTATTTTCGGCTATATTAAAAAAAATAGTTTTGACCATAATTTTATACTTTTTGGATTCCTCTCGTCGAGAGGAACAAATAAACCACGAAAACTTAGCATAATAAGGAAAAAATGAGGGAAAATAAAAATAAATTTATGAACAAATTTTAATTAAATAAATGGACTTCCCATAAATAAATAAATAAATAATAAATCAAAAAAATTTATTAAATAAATTGAGTTTCCAAATTCCATAATAAGGAAAAAAAATTAGGGAAATTTAAAATGAATTTATGAATAACAAAAATGAAAAACGTTAGGTGGGAAAAATTAAATTTCGATAACAAAAAATATAAATTTTGAAATTTTGACTTAATAAGTCAAAAATACATTTTTATAAAATATATTTTATTTTATTTAAAAAACGAGGGAAAATAAAAAATGAATTTTTGAAAAATAAAAATGAAAGTTTTGATTTTTGAATTGATAGGTCAACATTGAATTTTTGTAATTACATAATATGTATAAAATGTTGATTATATTATGCGCTAGCCACACGATCGCAGCACAATTATGACGATATACACCATTCACTTTGTTTGTCTTGCTATTTTAAACACTCTCGCCAAATTTGTAGTACATCGGGTATTGAAAGCCCTTTCATCGGGGACATTGATTCATTATCAACTGACAATTTGTCTCCTTCGATCAAGTACGTAACGATAGTTAAATCACTTCATTTTTTGCATGGAGGATATAATCACTCCCACTTACAATCTAGACGATTCTGATTCGAAAAAAACTGCTCTGATGACCGTCGAGTCATGCATTATAGGACATTATTGCTCTTAGATGCACCGAATGTGATCCGATCAGGTGGTTGCCGACATTTGATCGCCACCGTTTTTGGGGAAAGTGATAGAATTGGTAAGATATGAAATCGTAACGGTTTAGATCGAACATTTGAGAAATCGAGTTTGCACCTGCCTTTTAATCCTATACATCGAACTTACTTGGTTATGAACCAAGCTATTATGCTATAGGATAATGTACGTTAGCCACACGATCGCAACACAATTATGACGATCCAAACCGTTCACTTGTTTTCATCGGGACGTTGATTCATTATAAACCAAAATTTTGTCTTCTTCGATCAAGTATCTAATGATAATTAATTTACTTCATTTTTTGCATGGAGGATATAATCGCTCCCACGTAAAACGTAGACGGTTCCGATTCGAAGAAAAATACTCTGACGACCCTCGAGTAATACAATTTTACAGCAATTTTACAGTTTGGTGCATAGGCATATAGTGTGACATATGCATTACCTATACACGTAATGCCGGTAGTTTTAACATTATTGTCGTAAAAGAATAGTTGTACTCGTAAAAATTTTGGTGTCCTATTTTTGCCGCCAAGGTCTATTTGTTTCCCTCCTAAATCGAGTGTAGTGGCCAAACATGCCCTGCTGTCATGTCCTAACTCTAATGATCGAGCACACTAAGGGGGTGTTCCACTAACAAAAAATTGTTTTTTTCAAAAATCGAGACAGGTCATTCTCTCATAATACATCACATAAAAAATCGTGAAACCAATTTTTTCAAAAAACCACCTTAGTGGAACACCCCCTAAAACTCCGGAGAGTAAATTTTTTTCTCACCAAAGACAACAAAAAAAAGTGCGCCAATTCATTTGGGGATTTAGCGCCAATTTATTTTGGGAAAATCTTGGGCGGGGTTTCAAACTTTCAATATATCAGTCACCACTTCAAAACTACATCGTTTCAAATGGGTAAAGTCGTAAAGGCTTGTAACATACTTCCCAGATATTTTGTTATCTCTCTCTCTCTCTCTCTATCTCTCTCTCTCTCTCTCACCCACCTCCTCCCTGTCACGGTTTAGAGCGCCGCCTCCATGGTTAGTCTGTGAGGCTAGCCACCGCCGGTCCACATCCTCCATGGTTCGTCTTCGGTTCAGCCTTCCGCTGACTCTCCTCCGCCGTGCTATAGCAAAGTTGCAACAGATCCCGTTTTCCGCGTAGCTACACTGCGCCACCGCTAAGGTCTGCCCCCTTTCCCTGTTTCATTTTGCATTGATGCTCCTTCTATTTTTCATCTATTCTCTGCTGCCGCTTCTGCGAACACGGCTGACTTCTTCACCTCCCCGATTAAGGATCGAGGGTGAAGTTTTAGGTTAGGGTTTCGGTTTCTTGTTTGGCTTTGCAGGTTTTCCTTTTGCGGGTAAAACTTTTATCAGTTTTTTGTTTGGCTTTGCAGGTTGTTACCCTAGGGTTTTTGATTTGGCAGATCTGGATTTAAAAGATTTGGCAAATGTTTCCACGTTATGATGTTTATGGCTTACCCATTGCTTCCAGTGAGTATTTGTATTCTTTCATTTCCCTAGATGAATGGTGTTAACCTCTGCTTTTCATTGGTCTTTTGTTTGAGATTTTGAGTATGACAGTTCACAAGGACACTATGTGAAGAATTGATTTACGAATTGATACACATTGATCACCTTTTAGATTCTTTAATGAATCCGGCTTCTCTCTTGATCTATCACTTGAGATACATTGGGCTGGATGTAAGCAGAACATTATTCAACTTTGGGGATTCCCTAAGAACCCCAGTTTAGGTAAAGATTGGCCTAAAAAAGTGTATATTTCATTTTGGGGCTCTTTTGAAGCTTCAAATCTGCAAACATTGAAAATCATACCTTTTGCTATACTTTGTGGACTCCGTAATCAGTATTTGGGATAATGGACTTGGAGGTCCCTTTTTTTTTTTTGTGGACTCCGTAATCAGTATTTGGGATAATGGACTCTGTAATCATACCTTCCTCACAAATAAGGCTAAAAACCTCAAAGCTAAAAGATCATTGAACCTTTTAAGTGGACATAGCTTTCATTTATTTTGGGTTGAAAAAATAATGAAACCGGAACTAAAGAACAGCTACAAACTATTGGAAAAGACCGACAAAAGGACTACATATAGCAATTTTCTTTATGTCTAAAATCTATATTGATAAGAAAACTATTCAATTTCTGTCTCGGGCCAATTGCATTAGGAATAGTTTCGTAGTGTATACTTCAAATAAGAATGTGATAATCTGGAAGGATTCTACCATAGAAAAGCATCATGTCCATAGGTGGACTTTGTATAATTTTTTCTCCTGCTTCATGTATTGTGTATTTAACGGCGAATTGTTCACACTTGGTTTTATCTAACAAATAGGATCACAGGTCCAAACATCATCTTCATATATGTAGACATGGTAGTAAGAACTGCTTGATGCCTTTAGGTCAAGGTAACTTCGAGGCAAAGTTTCGAGTTGAGAAGGATTGTGCCTTATTCCAAGTCTCTTTGTAACCCAAACACCACCAACTTCTCTACTACCTCTCCTGGTAAGTGATTCCTTGTTTGGCACACCTCATTTTCCATTTTTAAGATACCTTCTCTATGTACTGTACTGATCTAAATTCCTTGTGCATATTATAGGAGCGTTACCATGATCGTGTACAATAAAACTGTTACCATGCAGCAGGTAAAAATCTATGCTCACATTCCCTTGTGCTCTTCATTTTTCTTGCCATTTCCGTTTACATTTTTATGTTCTATGTATGACTTTAGATTGCTTAACGAGTTATCTCATTGTCTTGGCAAATCTTTTGCCTAGGTATATGTATGACACACTCTACTTTGTTTCTTGATTGAGGTTTGAGAAAAGAAACCTGAAGGCAAATCTTATATTGGCACGTCGGGAATCATCGAACTGTTGGAGTGGTTCATTTCAATTAGTGTGTCTTTCCGTCCAACTATGTTCCTTTGTTTTTTTTCCCTCTAAAACAGCATTGAATTTCTGGTAGGGAACTGCATTTATGTATTTAATTATGCTATGTAACTGTAGTGGTATCGTATGCCTTTACTTAGATATCCAAAACGTAAAACTTTTTTGTAGCTCTCTTTTTTATTTACCGTTCTTGTTATCGTTCCCTGCTGCGCATTCCATCCAGTAGCATATAAAGTAACGAGTGATGCATTGTAATCCTCAACAATTGGGACGCATTGACTATGTGGATTTATATACACCAGAACTTATGATTCTGTGTGCAGTCACTAAGATTCAATAAAGTATTATCAGGTTTTCATTTTAGGATATAGAGGATTTAGCTCCTTCCAGCCATTTATTTAAGAGTTTGGAGCTAAAAGGACCTTCTCCAGTGGAGGCTTCTCCATTCCCTGATGCTTTCATATTTGGTTCCTGTCATAGTTCTTCGTATTTACTCTCCATTGTTGGACTTAACAAGATTTATATTCTTGCTAAGATCTCCAGCGGAGGATTCTTATTCCCTGATGCTTTCATATATGGTTCCTGTCATAGTTCTTCGCATTTACTCTCCATTGTTGAACTTAACAAGATTTATATTCTTGCCATTTCCATATCTTCTGAATTTGAGGATTATGGTGTATACTGCACTGTAATGGAGGATTGGTGGTTGATTGTTCTAGCTACGACTTTTGTTTTCTCTATTGATGGTTGATTGTTCTTACTTTTTTTTTCCGTAACAGATTGATGCTTTCGTGGAGTATTCTACTTTTTGTTATGGACCATGAAGATCAAAGACGTTGGATTTTGGTTGTGCACAATAGAGCAACGACTGTGATGGATTTAGAGCTACCAATTTACCCCGTGATCATCAGCACAAATGACAGTTTTATGCTTACCATGGCTTTGTTTTTTCATGTTCGAACAGTGCAGTTTCAGCACCTAGTTTGCTTTGTAGTTTGCTTGGTTTCACCTAGTATATAGGTGGTAAACTATGTCAATTTTTTTTTGGTTTTAACGCGTACATTTGCTTGATTGAATTGGGTTTATGTATAAGATACTTGTAAATTTGGATATTGGTTAAATTGGTTTTATATATGATATAGCTTTGATGTGTTTTGTAGCTTTATTCCTGAAGGTGGCAAATATATATGTACAAAATTAAAATGACATAAATTTTGGAAATTTTAATGGAAAAAATGTTGTATTATATATATACACCGGCGATCCTGTCAAGGATCCCGGATTTCCCGGATTGAGGCCTTTTCGGTGTTTTGATGCTTTTACAAATTGTTTTGGGGAAATCCGAGCCGTCCAATGTGTTCAAAAGGTGTTTTCCAAGGTCCACGCGGGAAATTTTCAAAAAAAAATACCGGGAAGGGCTTGATCCAAGTAGTTTTTCGCAAAAACTGTAAATATAAAGTTTTTGCGAAAACTGCTTGGATCAAGCCCTTCCCGGTATTTTTTTTTGAAGATTTTCCGCGTGGACCTTGGAAAACACCTTCTGAACACATTGGACGGATCGGATCGTCAAAAAAATATCGGGAAGTGGAGTCCCGGATCCGGGACTCCCGGACTAGAACCGGACTCTATATATATATATATATATATACAAAAAAAATTACCAATAGTAATGATCACGGTTTCACCAAAAAGCGAGTTCTTAACTACCTAAAAAACTGTGATGTGATATAGTGAAAGATCACGGTTTTATCCTTTTCCATCACGGTTTTTCTTAGTTTTTAATCATAGTTTTACTAAAAACCGAGATGATTTCTCTGTAAACAATCACGGTTTTTAGATAAAACTGAGATGTTATGTTGTCAAAGATCACAGTTTTTTTTTGTTTTAATCACTGTTTTTCATGAGTTTTCATCACGGTCAAGAACCGTGATTGAAAGATGCGGACTTTTAATCACACTAGATTAGATCACGGTTTTTCAACCGAGATTAAAAGTAAAAGATCACACCAAAAGACCGTGATCTTTGTACCTTTTTGTAGTAGTGGAAGGAGTGATTCAAATCATTGTTACTAGTTTCGTTGTCTAATTTAATTTGCTTCTCATTAGAATATTGGCTTTTTCAACAACTTTCGATGTTGAACACATACAAGTTTGGTGTCTTCTTAATATAATTAATGTTTTCATTAGTCTTTTTGTTTGATCAGCAATTTTATTATTTAATTAGTGTGTTAATTAATCAAGTTTCGTATAAACCTTTAGCCTATGATGAATTTTGAAAAAAAAAGAAAAAGAAACAGTCACGTTTTTGTATAAAAACGTGGTCTTTGAAGGAATTATAGACCCACGGTTTCTTTTTTTTAAAAATAAAAGCAAAAGAAACAGTCACGGTTTTTCTAAAACTGTGATGTTATAATCTTAAAAGGTCACGGTTTTATTAAGAACTGAGATTGTATCCTCCACAAAAGATCACGATTTTTTAAGAACCGAGACCTTAAATACCTTATTTATCACGCTTTTGTAGAATTAATCTTAGTTTTTATGGGCCTTTTGTCACAGTTAAAAACCGTGATTGAAAAAACAGGACTTTTGGTTACGCCTTGATAGACCACGGTTTTGGATGCGAGACTAAAAGTAAAAGGCCACACCAAATAACCGAGATCTTTATCTGTTTTTGTTGTAGTGTTTGGGCTTTTACTAAATAATACAAATGTAAGGGTCTGCGACTGAGTGTGGATAACTGGATACCAGAGGCAACATTTTGCATTAGTTCTTGTACTTCGGAGTTCGGAAAAAGAAATATGCAGCTGAGTGATTAAAACAGTAAAAGGCAACGGGTTACACCTGTCGTGCTACCTGGCAGATCTAAAGAAAGAATGATGTAAGTGATTTATACTTACCTGTCGTCAAACGTTAAAGTTCACGACGTTAACGTTAACCTCGTTTCCGCCGTTGCGGCGGAAAGCGCGGCCTCGGTTGTCCTGGTCTTCCTCGCGAATCCTTCCGTCTTCCCACCGGGTATAAAGCTCGTATCCTAGCCACAGAAGACCCACTAACCCGACCGTTCCCACTAAAGCCTTCGCGGCCGTAGCCACTCCCAAGAAGTCCATCGCCATCCCCCTCTCTCAATTATCTCTCTATCTCTCTCTTTCCTGGGATTGGAGAAAGAGAGAGATAGAGAGATAATAGAGAGAGGGGGATGGCGATGGACTTCTTGGGGCTGGCTACGGTAGTGTCGAAACCAAGATTTTGATTTGGGGTGGTGCTGTTTTAATGGGAGTCCCCTTGTATTGTCAAATATTAATTGTGAACTTATTCAAAAGGTTTCAAGCTATTTGTTGCTGGGTGTTTAAAGTTGTTTTATTTTGTATTTGAAGTTTGTATACCGTGTTTGGACCAGTTTTTGCTTATAATTAGGTCTGCTAATTATAAGAACTTGACATGCTTTTTAAAACTCGTTAAGTTTTCAAATTGCACTAATTGACCGCGCGACTACTCAGCTTGACTAGTAATGTCATTGGAGCCTATACAAGTTGATGATCAGAAAGCAAATAAATGGATGCTTTTTGCTTCTACTATTTACAGATTACCAACTTAAATTTGAAGTAAGCTACAACAAACCGAACAAGCCACACAAATGCTTAGTTGCAAAAGGATTAACTTGATAGTTTTATGTAATCATAATACTACTGTGAAATTAATTAAAAAATGGCTGCTTTTCTAGATTGTTTTGAGTACATCATTCCGTTTTCTTCTTGAGACAGCTTGTGTTTGTCTGCTAGGTTTGTTGGCCTTCATTGGGTGCAGATAATATGGAATTAAAGGTGCTTTGGATGCCTGTTAGCAGGAGCTATGTTTAAGAGTCATATTGGGGCCTATATGTATCGATAAAGAATGTTGTATACTAATTAAAAAAGGGGTGTTGATACATACCCAGAATTGGGTACCCATAATTTACCCAACCACACACACATCACAAGTATTTGTGATGTGTGTGCAGTAAATTATGGGTGTTTGTGATGTGTGTGTGATTTGGTAAATTATTGGTACCCAATTCTGGGTACTTGGCATTTTTGTTAAAAAAGATGTAATGAAGGTTGACTTAACTCTGCCTTTTTGAATGCTCCAAGTGTGTGGAATAATTAGTTGTGGAAAACTGCAGCCCTTTTCCTTCCCTTGTGCAGGGTGCCTGCCCTTATTTCTTTAACTATTTGCATGCATTACCCATGAGTTTTGTGCTCTTTTGGCCTGTAATTGGGTCATGGTTTTTTGGCTTCCTTCTTTTCTACTAACAAAACCTTTTTGAAATGTTTCTTTCATCATTAATAATCAATCACACAGATCAACACATGCAAAGTGTAAAGCAAAGGCCATATATACAAAGTGCATAATAATTAGCAGAGTCTAAAAGGGGGAGCAACCTTAAGCTTTATGTGGGAAAATTTGTTTAACTTGAATCTAACACAAACGAGAGATTTGTACATGATGAGGGCTATTACTAGAGCTGGCACAAAGGCGCATTTGAGCGGGTTGAAATGGGTCATGGTTGAATATAGACAGGTTAAATATGAGTAAATAGTAGATGGGTTGATATAGACTGGTCGAGTAAGGGCCAAGTCATACCTATAAAACCCGACCCCACCACCCACAAAACGGAGCAGTGTTCTGAAAATCACTGTTAAAGCCCAAACCAATTGCACTGTTGCTCTGATCCGGATCCTCTGTCTAGAAATTCCCTCTGAAGATCTTATGAAGCTTTAAACTAGAAAGCGCAAACATATTAATGGAACAATCGAACGGCTTAAAATGAGCCCTACAACCATCCCACCAATTTTACAACCAAAAGATGATGTTTCACACAAATACAACGATTGGGTTTCCCTAACAACTTACCCCACTTTTTTAAAAAAAATTGACAAACAAATTGAAACGGAAAAAATATGTACTAATAAACTTTTTTTTGATGAGCCGAACACAAGCAGTGGACAGAAATCCCTCTAATCACCTTTTTCTAGTATCATCATCAGTCAAATTCGGGCTAAAGCCTAAAGTTGAACGAGATTAAGGCCATAATTACGGAAGTGGAATAAATTAGTGGGAAGAACCTAAGAGAAAATGTGACCGTGGCCCAAACCATCTTCAACACTAGTGGAACCCATACAAAAGAAAAATGATACACCTACACCAGAGTTTTCCAACAGTCAAAACGACGTCGTTTTAGTTGTGCTGGAGGGGGAAAAAAAAAAAAAAACAGATCTGGGCTCTCTCCCCGACTCCCCCTCCCCCATTTCCGACCAAAGAGAGACAACCACCTCCCTTTCCACCACCACCGGTGACCCAGCTCCTCCGGCCTCCCTCTCCACCTCCGGCGACCGCCGCCGCCTTCATCACCGCCACCAAGAAAGCCCTGAAACAGATGACCCTTGCCGTCGTTTTGGCCATTGTCGACTGATCGACCAAGAACAGTATAAACCTAACGACAAATGAAGAAGTTACCCAGATGGGGGGAAGAAAAATTAAGGTGATTATACTAATGGGTCTCACAGATCAGAGCAATAAAAACCCAGTTCACCAATGAGGGTGAAGAAAGCCAAAATAATTGGAGAGAGAAATTCAGGGTGTTCTTGGCGGCGGCGACGGAGGTGGCGGCGGTCGCCGGAGGTGGAGAGGGAGGCCGGAGGAGTTGGGTCGGTGGTGGTGGAATGGGAGGTGGTTGCCCTCTCTTTGTCTCTCTTTGGTCTAAAATGGGGGAGGGGAGTCGGAGAGATAGCCAGATCTGATTTTCAGTTTTTTTTTTCCAGCACAGCCAAAACGACGTCGTTTTGGCTGTTGGAGAACTTTGTTGGAGAACTCTGGTGTACGTGTATCATTTTTCCATACAAAATGCATTCCCTTTGTCCAATGATACGTCACTTTTTTTGTTTTAAAAATTAGAGCTGTCTGGGTCACTTTTTCGGTCTGTTGTCCCGAAAATCTTGTTCTAATTCTATGTATTGTCCATCCGAGCAATCGACGGTTCAGATTCGGAGATGAACGTGTTTGGGTCAGATTTGTTCGGAGTGAGATGGAATACAAGCCGTTGATTATACGGATGAACGGCTCGGATGGACGGGACAAGGAGTTTAGGACAGCGTATCTGCTTCTCACTTTTTTGTTTTGAAAGTTAGAGCTATCCGGGTCAGTGTACGTATACCTTGACCAATCTCTATTTCTTGTCCAATTAAACATAGGCCATCCACGATAGAAATAGGAGATTAGCAATAGTATTTTTTACGGACAAACCCCAATAATCAAACCCTATTTAATTGTTTGAGGAGTAAATCCACCAATCAACCGAACTACCGAACAGACCTTTCAGGTTCCAATAATTCATCACTATTTAGAGCATCTCCAAGAGGCTCTCCACTTGAGCTCTCTTGGCTATTGTAGAGAGCCAAAACCAATTTTCACCCCTCCAAGAGACTAGCTACTTGCCTCTCTACTTTGCTTATTCCCATTCTGCCTAGCTACTTGTGGAGAGTGAGGCAGCCTTGCTACTCCCACTCTCTATTTTATCTTTAACTTAAATGTTTGTAAGTTTTATTCTACATGTCTAATGTTGAAAAAAGATATATATATTTTTGAAACCTACGAGACGAGATCTATCAAACAAGACCAATATTGAATATGAAATTATGGGTAAAAATAATAATTTTTTTGGGTGCAGACTTTTTTGAAATAATTATTATGAGCTCAAACCAAGATAAATTCATGAGCTCAAGTTCTATAAAAAATCAAGAGTCCAAAGTCAATCAAAATCCCGAGCTCAAACCCAAATTAGTTTGGATGAAGAGCAAAATAGAGAGTTGTGTTGGAATACATAGATGAAAAGTGAATAGGCAAAATAGAAATGATACTTTTTTTTGTCTTTTTGGATAGGCAAAATAGAGAGGAGTGTTGGAGATGCTCTTATATCACATGAATACAGTACCAAATAAGGTTCCTCTTTGAATGGGTTTCCCCCTTTACATCCGTTCATTCACTCAGATTTTGCTTTTACTCCTACCAGAAGATTCAGTTTGTACCCCAAATGGGGTTTGTTTGTTTTCCATTGGCACTGTTTCCAACACTGCATTTGATAAGTTAATTTTATTTTTGATATGCCTTTTTGAATTTCCCAGAATGCCCTCACATGGAGTAAATGCTTAACATTGACATCACACCTCTCCTGTCACCCCAAATTTAAATTGCAATTTATAGGTACATGGGGTAGATATGCTCGTCATTAATGGCACCCAACGTTCAAGATTTCAAAATTTCTTTTGAAACCCAAAAATTTAGTGTTTCAAAGCTAAAAAAGGATTTTAATAATGTCCATATTCTCTCCTGACTATTTCAATTCTGTTATGCAGATAGAAATCAAGAGTGAGTGTCACCACCACGACACCTTTTTTATCCACAACTTGAGGAAGGAGATTGCTAAGCTGAATTTTTGCAAAATCACAATGGTCGACCGCAAAGAAGTTCAATGCGCTCATCTTCCAGCCAAGCATACGCTAGGTTATTTTGTTCCTCACCCGGACACCGATGATGGAATCTATTCCTAGTTTTTACGTTGTTGTCATGTCTATCTTTGCTTATCCGTTGTTTCTTGTTTGGTAGTTTCTTAGTGTGCTTGGTGTTTCCATGGCTTATAGTTGTATTTTAGTTTGCAGATACTCCTTCTGTATTTTCTTGTCCTCGGGTTGGTTTCTTAAGGATATTTCTCTCTCTTTATCGAAAAGAAAATCCCAAAAATTTACGATCTTGTTTGGTTTGGTTTTTGGGTGATAAATTTGAGGAATAAATGTTGGTAATAATTAGAAATACGAGATAATGATTGAAGAGAGATAAAAAGATAAATAAGAATAATAATTAAAAATAAGGATAATAATTAGAGAAAAATGTAAGTAATTATAGGAAAATAATAGAGAAAACCGTCTTGAAATTCAAAACGAAACACGGCCCCAACTCTACAGGAACAATCTTGGGAACCATCAATATGGATGGCATTGCTCCTAATTCAATAAATTTGGAAATTTTTTTGGGTACCGAGTGGGTACCACGTGGCCGAGCTCACGTGGTACCCGAACATTGCATCCGGGCCGTCCAAAAGTGTATTGGACGGCCGAGATTGAAACCCTCTCTCTCCTCCTCTCTCTCCTGTTTCTCTCTCTTAAATCCGAGCCGTCCAAAACCAAAATGGACGGCCCAGATTGCGCGAGCGGGTACCACGTGGTACCCACTTGGCACTGAAAAATTCCTCATAAATTTGAGTTTCATATCTTAGTTGAATAGTGATGAATTTGATTACGATGCTCTGGCCCAGAAAAGGGTACAATGTATTAAATCCAGGACAAATAATGTCGGCAATTTTCATGGCCATATTGTGCAAGCCCACTACAACTTGTTTTGAGTTTTCGAAAAAATTAAAGCAATTCATGGTGGATGTTATTGCCACTATTTTTTATTGGGCATTTTTACTAACTAGTTTTTAAAAAAAAAAGTAAGACAGGTCATTATCTCATAATACATCACATAAAAATATGTGAACACAAAAATCAAGGCAGTTTTAAAACAACAAAACTCCCTTGGAACACCCCCTAATGCGTCACTGAATAACTCCAAAGAGCAAATGGTGTAGAGATCTTGAATGCCCCACATTACTTTCTGGGATCGAGACGCATTCCTCCCTCCCCTATGAATAGATTAGAAATGACGAATGACAAAAAAAAAATAATAATAAATAACTCCAAAGATCCAGATCCCAGAAAAAAACACTGTAAACTGGCACAAAATTTGGAAGTTCAGTACTTTCATAAAATAATATATCTACCCAACAGCAACAAAGAACTTGGAAATGGTCCGAAAAAGATAAGTGAACCGACCACAATGCACCGACAGCGTACCGACGGCGTCAGTGCCGCCGTTGTGGGTCTCATACGATCGATCCGAGCCGTTCATCGTTCTCAGAATCAAATTCCGAGTGGGCCTACGCAGGAATCGAGGCAATCGGACGTCTGTTTGAGTCAAATGGGGGTGATTTTGGATCGAGCTCATACAGCCGTCCGATTGCCTCGATTCCTGCGTAGGCCCACTCGGAATTTGATTCTGAGAACGATGAACGGCTCGGATCGATCGTATGGGACCCACAACGGCGGCACCGACGCCGTCGGTACGCCGTCGGTGCATTGTGGTTTGTTCACGTAGAAGGGTTCGAAATGGTCCAAATGGATTCAAGTTTTGGGAGGCAAATCCGTCTGTTAGCCTCAACAGTTTTTTAGTACTCCCTCCATCCGTCCGTGTTTTGTTAGTCCATTTTTTTAGTACTCCCTCCATCCGTCCGTGTTTTGTTAGTCCATTTTTCGGTATTCGTGTCATATTTTTAATTATCTATATTTTTCAATTTATAATAAGTTTTATGATTTAAAAATTTCGTACTTATAATAGAATTAATTGAGATTTATCAAATAAAATCCATATTGCACATTTGATGAGATTGTTTGAAATTGGCGGAGAAGAAAAATACTATTCCCTAAAATTAAATGTCCCATAATATTTTGATGAGATTGTTTGAAACTGGCGGAGAAGAAAAATACTATTCCCTAAAATTAAACGTCCCATAATATTTTGATGGAAGATTAGTAATGAAAAAAAAAAAAACTTAACAAACACTAGGGAAGTGCAAAATGGTTGAAATATGGGGGGATGAAAGTAAACACAATTGTTTTCGTAACAGAATGAAAATTACGGGGAGGAGAAAGTGTAGCTCTCAAGCACACTTCCAAGGCAAAAAAGTAATTACTAATAAAAACAAGTAACCAGTTGGCAATGTGTGTCTATCGTGATAGCAAATGCGCATCAAATTCAGGCCTTGTTTTTTAATGGATTTTATGAGATAAAATATGATTTTGATAAAATGTTGTACGTTTTGTTTAGAGATGTGATAAAGTGTCATTGTTTTCCCAATTTGGTTAAATGTAGAGTTGATAAAGGTGTTTTGTAAATGATTTTGTGTAATAAAATCTAGTGTTGATAAAATATAGTTTTGCTAAAATCCGTTGAAAATGTTAAATTTTATCAAAAACTAGATTTTATGAGATAAAATCTATTCAAGAACAAGGCCTCAATCATACGTTATTTATGGTTGTCATTTATGTGTCCTTCAAATTGGTTAATTTCCAAGTCGTCCCCACTTAAATCTCCCTTTTAGTTTCTAGAGAAAAACCAGTGAGGCCATTCTTAAAAGTCACATAATTCGCGCGTATATGTGTAAGCCGGAACATGAAAATGCTTTAAAACTATATCTCGAATCACATAAATAAGCAAAAACGAAGGTTGAAAGCGCACGTACAGAACAAGTACGACATATTGAGAGGTGATTTTGTAATTTATCCCCTCTTTTCCTTTAACTATTTGTACTTTATGAGAGAATCTTGGAGGAACCTATTGTCTTTTTTAGAGATTTGGTCTCTAAATTGACCTTTAGGTTTCTAAATATAAAGACCCAAACTTCCATTTGGTCTCCAAATCTCAAAAAAAAAAACAATGACTCATTCTTAAAGTACAAAAAAATTGAGAAAAGGATGAAACAAATTACGAATTTTTTTGGCAATATGTCACCTTCGAACTCTAAAATACAGTAGAATCTGATATTTAAAATAGAGATATAAATATGCAATGAATATCCCCTCACATCTCATCCAACTGTTTTATACTTACAGATAGTGAGCACCGACTTGAGCTAGGGACCCCTTTGTGGTTTTTACACGATCGATCCGAGCCGCTCATTCATTCCAAAATCAAATTCCGAGCCGGCCTTATGCAAAAATCAACTCAATCAGATGTTTCTAAGTGCTCGATCCAAAATCACCCAATTTTTTGAACGAAATGGGATGATTTTGGATCGAGCACTTAAGAATGTCCGATTGAGTTGATTTTGGTGTGGACCTTCTCGGAGTTTGATTTTGGAGTGCATGAACAGCTCAGATCAACCATGTGAAACCCACAAGGAGGTCCCCGGCGCCGGTCAGTACACGGTCGGTACCTGGATTTATCGCATCTCATCTGATTGAGAAAAGAAAGTGAGAAATTGCGGAAAAGAGAACAAACCCCCAAAACCAGTACACCTATCACTTCCTTTTCCGATAATTGTTCCCATTTGTCTTTTTCTAGCTTCTCGATTCCAATAATCCTTCTCCCTCTCTCTCTCTCTCTCTCTCTCTCTCTCTACCTACTCCCACTTTTCTCACATCTTTTCGCTGCCAATTTCCTCCACTCCCACCATCATTACCGCAAAACAGCTCGATCTCCTCTTTCGCTTCTTCTCCAGGAAAAAGCAAGCTTGATTTTCCTTCCATTTTCAGCTATCAATTCAAGAAAACGCCTACTCATTGCTCTTCCAATATGATTGATGATCTAGCCTAGAAATTTTCAATTTTCTTCCTACTCGGTTCTTCCACAAATCAGAAATGGCCGCCGAGAAATCGACTTCCAAGGCCCAAGCATGGTGAGGCTACTGCAATTACTGTTTCCATTTTAATTTGTCCAATACAAGAAGAAGACGATTCACACTTTACTTGTCTCGTTTTTCTCTCTCTTCAGGTTCTGCACCACGGGTTTACCCAGCGACGTCGTTGTCGAAGTAGACGACATGGCCTTCCATCTACACAAGGTCAGTTTATCCCCTGCCCTCAATGTTTTTCGCGCTCTCTCTCTCTCCACAAATTCTGTGTCTAAAATACGAATCTGTTATTACAGTTCCCTCTGATGTCGAAAAGCAAGAAGCTTCACGATCTCGTAACAGAACAAGAGACAAACCCTAGAACAAGACTTCGTAAATCCTCTGCTGTTACTGCTGCTACTGCAGAGGAAGAAGACAATGAGATCGAAGAAGAAGAAGAAGAAGAGGTTGAGGAGGAGAACGAGTTCTACTGTCACATCGCTCTCCCAGATTTCCCTGGTGGTTCAGAAGCGTTCGAGACTGCCGCCAAATTCTGCTACGGAGTCAAAATCGAGCTCTCGTCTTCAAACGTCGCTCCTCTACGCTGTGCCGCAGAGGTATTGGAGATGACGGAGGAATACTCGGTAGACAATCTAATTTCAAGAACAGAGAAATTTCTCTCTCAATCGGTTTTGAAAAACATCAAGGACTCGATTAAAGCCCTTAAATCATGCGAGAAATTGATTCCTCTTGCGGAGACTCTCGCCATTGTCGAGAGTTGCATTGAATCAGTAGCTTTAAAGGCTTCGGCCGCCGATCCGACCTTATTCGGATGGCCTGTGAATGAAAGGGTTGAAACCGGTGGCGGTCGACGGAAAACGACTAGCTCGTGGTTTGAAGAACTTGCTCTTCTCAGTCTACCGCTGTTCAAGCGGTTGATTTTCGCCATGAAAGCTCGAGATCTAAGTCCCGAGGTTATCGAAAACTGCTTGATTCACTACGCCAAGAAGTACATTCCAGGTGTTTCTCGGTCTAACCGGAAGCCATCGTCATCTTCGTCCTCTATTCCATCGGAGAACGAACAGAGAGAGCTATTGGAGACTATAATCGCGAACCTACCAGCGCAAAAGAGCTCGAGTTCTTTGGCTGCCACAAGGTTTCTATTCGGATTGTTGAGGACCGCGAATATTTTAAACGCCTCTGAAGGTTGTAAATC
Organism: Vaccinium myrtillus; assembly: GCA_016920895.1. Lineage (NCBI taxonomy): Eukaryota > Viridiplantae > Streptophyta > Magnoliopsida > Ericales > Ericaceae > Vaccinium > Vaccinium myrtillus. The sequence goes on from CM029277.1 coordinate 14,999,542, forward strand.
GGCTTTGGAGAGGAAAATCGGATCGCAGCTGGAACAAGCGACGCTCGACGATTTACTGATACCTAGCTATTCGTATTTGAACGAGACGCTGTACGATGTGCAGTGTGTGGAGAGGATCTTGGGCTACTTTCTGGATGGTTTGGAGGAGAGATCGGCGGGGAGAATCGAAGGCGAAGGAGAGAATAGCAGCGTTAGATCGGCGGCTCTGATGTTGGTCGGGAAATTGATCGACGGTTATTTATCCGAGATCGCTTCGGATGCGAATTTGAAGCCGGAAAAGTTTTTTGAGCTTGCTGTTGCTCTGCCTGATCACGCCCGGCTATTTGATGATGGTTTGTATAGAGCCGTCGATGTTTACCTCAAGGTATGTGACTATGTTTACACCTACATACCTACACTATCTGTATGCAAAGGTACTCAAATTATTGACAATGAAAATTCTAGCATTGATTAATTGGTATGATTAGAAGTAACCTATTAACGAGTTTACGATGATCAAACCCCGACGGGTTGGCAATGTGGTTTTGTCTTAGGATTTAGGGGTTTGCTTCCACATAATCTGATTACCCTTGTCACCAAATTCTTGCGGTCACTGGGGGTCATAACCAGTTGTTATCCCCAGGGCTCTGGAATTGGTCAAGTGGCCCAGGCATCTGGTTATCAAAAAAAGTTATGATACTGCAATGTGCGTAGGGGACTAGGGGCGGACACAAAGGACTGCTCGGAGTGCTTTGGCTGCTTTGTTCGGTTATCAACGAGTAACCAATTCACGTTGCTTTGTTCGGTTTGGGTTTTGAGAGAATGTTTTGAAGTAATGAGTAGAGAGAAAAAAAAATTTATTGGGACCGTACATGGTAGGTGTTGAGACCCAAACCGAACAAGGTGGTTATGTGATTGGTATCTGCAAGTTCATTTGGTGGAAAATAAGTCTTAAAATTCTTATATACTATGCATGAAAGTCTCTTAAAATTTCAAGTAATTGACACTTTTTTTTGGGTCGTAGCGATTGTGTGAATGTACTTGAGTAGTAATTAAGTACATGTAGTTTGGGCTTCTACTAAATACAAATGTGAATGTATCTGCATCTCTCTAAACTCTCTCTCACAAATGTGTGTAGGCGCATCCATGGATATCAGAGGCGGAGCGAGAGAATATATGCGGGTTAATGGACTGCCAAAAGCTGACGCTGGAGGCGTGCACTCACGCGGCCCAGAACGAGCGGCTTCCGCTGCGGGCGGTTGTTCAGGTGCTTTTCTTCGAGCAGCTGCAACTCCGGCAAGCAATCGCGGGTACTCTCATGGCAGCCGATGTGGCGCCAGAGGACCTCCCTCGGCCCTCAAATCTGCGAGGGATGGAAGAACGAGAGGAGGAAGAGGGAGATGATGAGGCCGAGGTTCCGCCTGCGGTTGCCGCCGAAGCACCACGGCAGCAAGTGGCGGAAGTTAGCCATGGTGGTCCGACGTGGAGGGCGGCGGTGAGGGAGAACCAAGTGCTGCGGCTGGACATGGACAGCATGAGGTCGCGGGTGCAAGAGCTGGAGCGCGAGTGTTCTACAATGAAGAAAGCGATCGAGAAGATTGATAAGGTGGGACCGCTGGCCGGGGGTAGCGGATGGTGGGGGAAATTTGGGTGTAAGTTCAAGACGCAAGTGTGTGATTCTCATGAACGAACGGTCGTGGAAGCTAAGAAAAGGACGAAACCGACGCCGTCGTCATCGCTAGAACGTTAGATACTGTTTCCCCCCTTTTTACCCTTTATTTTTGCTAAATTGATTTTCTTTGTCCAATTGTTTTCCAAGCATGCTTTTGTAGATTATTATTGCAAGAACTAAATTATTGAGTTCTTCAAATATGTCATGCGTGGTGGGCCTCGGGGAGAGGGATACGGTAGCCGGCCGGTAGGGCTGTAAATGAACTTAGCCGTTCGTGAACTATTCGAGGCTCGACTCGGTAAAGGCTTGTTCGAGTTCGATTCGGATACTAAACGAACTGAACTTGAACCTCAATTTTAAGCTCGTTTAATAAACGAGCCGAACTTGAACTTGACAATATTCGACTCGATTAGGCTCGCGAACTTTGAATATATGTATATCTCATAAGAATTTTCTATATAACCTTGGATATGTATAAACTTTTACATTTTTATAATAAAAATTTTATAACTTGTATTTGTATAAACCAATAAAAGTATCATAAACTTAAATTTTACTAATATGTTTTTATAATTTTATACATGTATGAACTTATTTATGTACAAAATAGATTATTTTTGAAGTTCTAGGCTTATATTAGAGCATAAATATCTAATATTTTTTTCTCGTTAAGGCTCGTGAACAAGTTCGAATTCGACTCAAACATAGGCAAGTTCGGCTAGAGCTCGGCTCGTCAAATTTTCATTGAATTCGAGTTTGGCTCGAGTTCATTTAAAAATTTAATTAACGAACTTGAATATTCTTAAACTAGACTCGATTCGGCTCGTTTACAGCCCTACCGGCCGGTAACGCACGATGACACTTGCATTTGCGAATATGAGTTGAATACTTACTAATTATAAGGTTTGTTGCCGATATCATTGAATGAATCCAATATGATTTGGTCACATTTATTTAAGAATAGATAGGAGTAATTTTTAAGGATAATAATTGTGTAATGATAATTCTTTGTTAGGTGTCTGATTAATTTAAATGAAAAATCTTGCAGAATGAACAAATTAGAGCACATGCATGGGATAGGACTCTAGGAGGAATCACAATCGCCCGGAAAATTCCAAAGTATTTTGAGAGTACAACATAGTTTTGGCACGCGGACGTCGCCATCAAATGAGAACTAGCAACACACTGAACCCAGATCACATCTTGTTGTTACGGCTCACCTAATAAAAATGCGACACTGCATTCTACACGATAAATTTGTTTGTGCGAGATTTGTTCAAAGCGCCTCGTTAACGACTCCAGAAATATTGAATAAACACCTCTATGGCACCACAGAAATTATGTCTTATGTTGAATGCACAACATCCTACCTATTCTCTTCATGCAAATCCCATGAAGCCCAATGAATGTGTTCTCATAAATTGGTCCCCTCCTTCTCCTTGTTGATGATGCGTATGAGACCACAACAGACATCATAAATATGTGCCAGCAGACAAAGGGAAAGTGAAACTCAACCTTTTTAGGAGTACTATTTTGGTGTTTGGTGTTTGGTTTTTTGTTTGTGGGGTTTGTATTTACTTCAATGTTCGAACTAATCATTCACTTCTTGTACGAAGAAAAGCAGTTCCACATTCGATAATGTTCCAACCCACATGCATGTAGATTGTAGACATCAACAAATTAAGGCCTTCTTATCCAATAGATTTTAAGTAGATTTTATGAAAATCTCATAAAATGAGCATTTTATGGAGATGTGATAAAATAGAGTTGTTTTTCCAACGGATAAAATGTAGTAGTTTTCCTATAGATTTTAGAAGGATTTTATGAAAATCTCATAAAATGACTTAAATTTATGTGTTGAAATTGGTGTGTCATAAAATATGAGATTTTATGTACCTAAAATCTATCGGAGAACAAGGCCTAAGTGACGTCTGAAATTATACCTTTTCACCCTTTTGTCAAACTCTCTTTTGGTTATTGTTGGAAATCTTGGCTTGTTGAAAGAAAATTTTGATACATTACAACACATAAAGTAGGTATAATCAATCACTTGAAAAGACATTTTGTCAATATAATAATAAATTAACTTCACAAAAACTCCAAATTAGTTTAACAGTAAGGCTGTCCTTGCTTTTCAAGTTTTCTTTAAGGGTAAATTACATTAAACGCCCCTAAGATACCAAGATACCACTTTCAAAATAATTCAAACACTTTAAATTCTTGCCTTTACTTTTCCCTTTACTTTACCCCCTTATGTTCTTTTTTTCTATAATGATTTCAAACTTTCAGTGCCGCATAATGAAAATCTAGAAAATATGTGTAATTACAGAAGTGGGTCGGGTTATATATATAGCTTCACCCATCATAGGGTGAATTTGGTACGGAAGATGATTCACGACTATTTATTATTATTATTTTTATTTTTATTTTTTTTTGGGGTAAATTATTATTATTATTATTATTATTATTATTATTATTATTATTATTATTATTATTATTATTATTATTATTATTATCTAGCATCTCCTTTTCCAAAGATGCAACAACATTACAAAGATTGAATACACTCAATTAGAAAGATTTAGCTTGTCTTTCTTATGAGCATCAGTTCTCGATCGTTTATCGGGTCAACATAGCTGATGGGTTTGCTTTGAAGACCTGATCCAATTTAAGATCAGGTAGGTGGAGCACATCCACGGCATGACCATCTAATTGAAATCCCAATTGAAGCCTCTTTGAAGCACATCCACGGCTCATTTAGACAATGGATGTTTTGTGATATTCGTTGTCTTATCCACTTTTGAAAATGTTCCTCCTCCCTCTTCTTGATGGATTAAAAACATTTTGTTACCACTTTCTTACTTTGCTGAGAAGTACCATATCTATTGTAGCCTCTTGGCTTGCTATATTTTCTTTTTTCCTCCATGGAGTATCCCATTTTAGGCTGTATATTCAGTTATTCTTTTTTCTATTTCAAGATGATTGAGTGTTGTTCTTACTCAATCACCAAAAAGCCGTGTTCACACCCAATGCATTTCTTAGAGAAAAAAAGAGTTGGAAATCCATTATGTGTTTTTTTAGCCGGTTACAATTGACTAAATTTATCCTTTTTGGGTACAAAAATGGACTAAATGTATGGGGTATATTAATATGTGCTTTTTTGGTTCCAATGCTTCTTGGGATGGAGGAATATAATATGGGGTAAAGAACTATTGAGTCGGGGGCTAACATGGAGAATCGGTAATGGTCTAAGCATCCAAGTTTTTAAAGACTAGTGGATCCCCAATACTAATAGTCCATAAATTGGGCGGGATTTTCAACAGGTATTCTCTGATTTTAGAATGAAGGATTTGTTTGATCCATCCTCTAAATAGTGGAGGGTTCCTCTGATCTCAAATCTATTTCCCGAAGACATTGTAAATAGAATATTGACTATATATGTCCCGGTTAGGGATGCTCAAGATGAGCCATATTGGGAGCCAGCTAAGGATGAGAAGTTTTTTTTGTTAGAACAACATACTTTCTCAGGTTTTATAGGCAATATTCTGGGGAGCTACAAGGAAGACAAGTGTCGTTTGAGACATGGGGTAAAGTATGGTGGGATTTGAATTTTCCTCCCAAGTTCATGAGTTTCATTTGGACAGTAGTTCATGGCATCCTGACAGTTAAAGATGTTTTGAGTCGAAGGGTAATGGATATTGAGTTGGCGTGCCCAATGTGCGAGACAAAGCATGAAACTCTAGAACACTTGTTTTTCAAGTGCCCTCTCTCCAAAAGACTATGGAGAGCTTCCCATTTGGGTTTTGATTTTGATAGTGGCAGCCCTGTGTCGGTTACTGAATGGCTTGAAGGTCAGCTTAAAATTGCTCCAGATAAAATGGCGTTATGGGATTCAGTATGTATGCTTTGGATTATCTGGTGTAACCGTAACGATAGGATATTTCGAGGGGAGACAACAATACCTGTTGCAATACTAGCCAGATTTGCGGCTTTGAGATTCAGTTTTGATCCAGAAAAGAAGAGCAAATTGAAGGCCATGATTGACTATGGGAACATAGTGGGTAAAGAACCATATATCATGAGAGATGCAAAAGTTAGCCACATCTTCAGCGCATTCAAACATCTGTTGCCAATGTGAAGCATTTTGTGACAAATGGGGCTTGGTGCTTGGGACTCGAGTATGTAAAAGGAGTCGCTGCTTTAGTGAAGAATAGTGGTCTAGATGCTGATGAAGCCTAGTAGGTGATGAAATACAAAGCTAGTTCTACAACTTTGGTAGAAATCAGAGCATGTATTTTGGCTTTGCAATGGGATCAGGATAAGGATTTAAAGGAAGTTTGCATCTCTACTGATAGCATGGAGTTTGTCAAAGGTCTCAACAATGCAATAAATGCATCAGTTCTAACCCAACCTGCTCTATTAGATTTCTGTCATCTATGTACTACCCATTATAAATTTTCTTTCCCAACACCAAATTTTCAGAAAGGACAAACCACGTAGAATCCTCTATCCCTTTTTTATGTTTCTTTTTTCTATAATGATTCCAGACTTTTAGTGCCACATAATGCATATCTAGAATACACGTGTAATTACAAAAATGGCTCGGGATATATATACAGTTATGATCTATTGAGAACTCCCTCACGGATCCCTCTGTGCGGACCACCCCTGTTTTTGACTTTTCGGACCAAATTTTGACGATCCGAATAGCTCAATGTGCTTAAAACGTGTTTTCCAGGGTCATCGCGAGGAATCGCCAAAAAAAAAAAAAAATTACCCCAAAGGGCTTCATCCGAACAGTTTTTCATAATAACGGCACATATATAGTGTATCGAAAACTGCTCGGATGAAATCCTTCCTGGTATTATTTTTTGGCGATTCCTCGTTCAGTCCTTTAAAAACACGTTTTAAACATATTGGGCGGTTCAGATCGTCGAAATTCGACCCCAATCCATGAGGTTCTCATGAAATTTTCGTGAGGGAGTCCTCGTTAGATCACACTCAATGCATTTCTTAGAGATAAAAGAGTTGGAAATCCATTATGTGTTTTTTAACTTGTTACAATTGACTAAATGTATTCTTTGGGGGTACAAAAATGGACTGAATGTATGGTGTATATTAATATGTGCTTCTTTTTGTTTTGTTGCAACAGAAATTAATCCATTCGTTTCTTTTTATTTTGGTTTTCATCTTGTCAACTATGTCTTCTTGGGTGTAAGTTTGATTGATGCCAAGTTGGATGTCATCATGGACTTTTCTAATACTGGTACAATTTCTGCAATGTTCCTTTCTACCATTCTCTTATTATATTTAACTTTGAGATCCTACCCAGTTGACTTAATCCCTGTTTTACTATTCACGTTCAGAGAATTGGGTTGTTACTCAATTAGCTAACTAGGACCACTAGGTGACCATCAATCGGTTGAAATTTGAGACGGAGTCAAGATTTTACCTTCGTGGTGGCGAAAATATATATATACCAACCTGGGACCATATTCCTTAACAAATTTAGTGGTGGCGAACCTATAAAATTCAGGAATAAATTTTTATTTTCTATATAATAATTGTATTTTCTGAAAATCTTGTAGCTCCATCCTTGGTTGACATTCTCCTTTTTCCAATGTGGTGACTGCAACTATATTATTCTTCTTCTTCCTTCTTATATATTTTTTTTTATAAAGACGGCAACAGTTCTATAAAGGAGACTATTTAGCGCCTGGCACCGTCACATAGTGGCCCCACATCAAATGTGCGGTGGAAAAGGGGCACGAGGCAAGCCGTCCAGTTTCTTCCGTTTTCAGTTTCTGGCCCAGTCCAAATTAATTGGGCTTCACTCTGATTTAAACCCAAGTCTACGACAACATCTCTCTCTCTCTAGCCACCAATCACAAGTTCACAACCAGTCATTTCCCATTCAAGCGCCAAAACAAACGAACTCCATCCACCTCTCCGATCACTCCACGTGGCAACTCTCTTAACCGACCCCCGAAATTACCGTTTTCGTGGATCCGTAAACTCGCGCCGTTTTTACGGTGATCGCTTGATACAGCTCAAACATCGTTCTCCATGCCCCTACCCTGCCGTCCCTTCTCTGTGTACATATACGTTCACGTACAGTGGTAGCCAACTGTGTTATTGTAGATTCACACTCAATCACTGTCTCACTCTCGTCAGATCCGTGTGGAAGAATGGGAAGGAGATCAATGGGTTTTCTGGCGTTGAAGACGGATCCAGCTGCTGCTGAAATGATCGATTCGGATATCAATGAGCTGAAAATCGCTGCCAAGCGACTGATTAGCCATGCCACCAAGCTTGGTGGGCTAGGGTTTGGTACTTCTTTTCTCAAATGGGTCGCCTCCTTTGCTGCTATGTAAGTTCAATTTAATCTGCACTTCCTTCTTCGCAATTATGCGTATACACATGTATGTTATGCATAAAGAGTTGGGCTTTGATTATGTTTGATTAAATTGTTGCTGATCATCTGTTATGGCATTAATTTGCCAGACAGTAGCTACTGTTTTGACTTTAGTGGTGCGTAATTCGTAGAGTTTAGATGGCGGGGAAAAAATTCAGATGGCACTTATTTTTATGATTTGGGCCAGCTTATGCACACCTCGATTAATCACGGCAATCAATCCCACAGTCCACTCGTGGAGACTGCGGAGCCCAATTAAACTAGAGCAAAGCTCCGTATGGACTGGCCCCAATGGAGATGATAGTAGTAGAGAGGTTTTGTTGTTCTTCGTAATCTGGAAACTAATCCCACCAACTGCAATCTTTGATCCTGTGTCCGCATCTTATAAGGGAGCCCAATTCTACTACTATTCGCACGAGCTTTTGCTTGCGGGGAATGTGATCCATAGAATTTTGCTCATCGCGGGAGTCGAACTAGACTTGCCTCCGCTCTCCTTACCACTTGAGCAGAGCTTACCCTTTGGGTATTCATTCAAGGGACAATTGCTGAAGGAGAAATTACAAGTGAAGTGAAAACCAAAATCAACCTGTTGAAGATATGACTTTAGGAATTGAGCTACGGAGAGATTTCTCAATGCATATTTTATTGAATTTTTCGGAGTTGGTAGTATGTCAGATTGTGAATAACAAAGAATCTCAATTATGCTGATATCCTTTTGTCAAAAATAGAAAGGAAGAAAAAAGTGCTTTCTCCCTGCCTTTTTGGTGGATAACTTTTTGACTTGATTGAAATATTTAATCTTTTCTCTACCTCTGTCATTGATTTCATATGTGAAAATCTGGCTTATTTGAGTCGTGTTTGCTGAATTCATAACTTGATGTTAGCTGCTGTGCATCAACTTGTCTTTTTTTACTTTGGTTAGGAATTCTTTTGGGGCAGCCTTGTTAGGCTAGAAATCTGATTCCCACTGTCCACTAGCGGGCGGAGCCCAATTAAAACCAGAGCAAAGCTCCGTATGGACTGACCCTAATGGAGTTGATAGTACTAGAGAGGTTTTGTACTTCTTGGTAATCTGGAAACTAATCCCACCAACTGCAATCTTAGATCGTGTGGCTGCATCTTATAAGGGAGCCCCATTCTACTACTACTCGTATGAGCTTTTGCTTGCGGGGAGTGTGATCCATAAAATTTTACTCACAACAGTCGAACTAGACTTTCCTCCACTCTCCTTCCTACTTGAGCGGAGCTTACCCTTTGGGTATTCATTCTAGGGACAATTGCTGAAGGAGGAATTACAAGTGAAGTGAAAACCAAAATCAACCTGCTGTTGAAGTTATGACTTTAGGAATTTGAGCTACAGAGAATCTCTCTATGCATATTTTATTGAATTTTTCGGAGTTGGTTGTATGTCAGATTGTGAATAACTATTCAAAGAATGCCAATTATGCTGATATCCTTTTGTCAAAAAGAGAAAGGAAGAAAAAACGTGATGTCTCCCTGCCTTTTTGGTGGAACACTTTTCAGTTGATTGAAATAGTTAATCTTTTCTCTACCTCTCTGTCATTGATTTCATATGTGAAATCTTGGCTTATTTGAGTCGTGTTTGCTGAATTCATAACTTGATGTTAGCTGCTATGCATCAACTTGTCTTATTTGACTTTGGTTAGGAATTCTTTTGAGGCGCCTTGTTAGGCTAGAAATCTGATTCCCGGTGGAATAAAAGTAGATTATTAGGGTTGTTGGTGTGTTTGGGACGATATGGATGAATATAAAATCAAGTTGATGTTGAATCGTTGATTAAAAGGCAACAACCCAATCAATTTGCGTGTTTGGTTTATTACGTGATATTTTACTAAACACCCTCGGCCTCATAGATATTGTTGAGACAGAAGTAGGGTTGCAACCAATGGTGGACCTAGAATTTTGGCCTGGGGGGCACCTTAATAATCATAATCGTGAACATTTATTTTTCTAGTCAACCACAAGATCATATTAAACTAAGACACGCGTTACTAACTACTACAAAAGTTTATAATGCATGCTTTTTATGAGGGTATCAAAAAATGAGCACAAAATCTTAGACAGTATTTTAGCGTATATTTTTTAGATGTATAGAAGTATGCATGCTATTAATTTATTATAGAAATTGTTTTTTCGAGCAACATGCCCCCCGGTCGCAACACAGGATGTTTCTTTTGTTTACCATAGTTTTATGCCTCTCTCATAGACAAAGGGAAATTCAGCTAGTAATTCAAATTTAGAGCGAAGTCGTATGGACGAATACCTAAAATATGTGGAAGAAGGCATAAATTGAAATAATAAAAGTAAAGGAATTGATGGGGAAAAGAAGCGAAATATCAATTCCCAAAATGATTGAGCTTATGAAAAGTTTCTAAGGATTCATGCTTGTTAGACGATTAGCTTTGGTTTGGTATTCAGTCATTTTGCAGCAACAATAGCGATCTGGAGTTGCTATTCAACAATAAGCTTGACACCACTCTTGTTCAGTGATCACATTTGATCTCACCCTTAAATTCAGTAGATTTGCAAACATGGCTAGTTTTACTTGTACCACAACCAGTTATTTTTTACCTTTCAAGGTGCTTGCTACACCTTCTGGAAAGAAGTTTTGGCCCTTTTACTTGTGGCATTTACCCAAGCAAAGCATGCTTCAGCTCATTTATTAGAGTTCCCAATCTTAACTGGAGGAAGCTTTCAGAGGAACTCTTGCCGAAATCACTAGGAAAGTGTTTTCCTTTTGTTCTGTCTCTGAATCGAATGACCTTGTCTACTTCCAATACATGGATACTGGATAGATTTCCATTGCCGCTAAAGCACAGCATGTTTCAAAAGTGTTTCCTTTTGTTCTATACATCTTCTGTAAACGAGACATGCTTCGTTGAGTTTCATTGTAATGATCATTTTTGAGAATTTTGCTTTTTGTTTTTGTTTAGAAGTCCTGAAGTTCCTTTTGTACGTTTAGAAGTCTGCGATTTGTGTCGAATGATTTCTCATATCGGCTCTGTCTTATTACTGTTTGAAGCTAGAGAACTTATTTGATAACATCATTCCTTGTTGGATGGCTCATTTCTTCAGTATGGGTTTTTAGCATATATTGATATTTACGACTTCTGGGGAATCTAGACAGACTTGAATATAAACTACTAACCCTGGATTTTTTCTACAGTTACTTGTTGATACTGGATCGAACAAACTGGAAAACCAATATTCTGACTTCACTGCTTATCCCTTATATTTTCTTTAGCCTTCCTTCGGTGTTGTTCAATTTCTTAAGGTGAACGTTTCTATCTTTGCACTCAATTTGTTTTCTTCTTCATTGAAAGTAGTGTTCTTGAAGATTTCATATTTTTTCTTTTAGAGGAGAGGTTGGGAAATGGATTGCTTTCATTGCAGTTGTGCTAAGGCTTTTCTTCCCTCGCCATTTCCCAGGTATGAATTAACTCACAGTCTTGTTCACCAAGTGTGGTTTGTATGACAGAATTGTACTTCTTTTTCCTGGTAGTAACCCTATTAGACTTGGTGCCAGCTTTAAATAGTTTTAGTTGTTTATTACCTTCAACTGCATGGCCTGGTATCGCTGTTGACTATGTTAGTTTGCTAGAATTCTTGCTACATTCACTTTCAAAATTTCGTCTCCCTATTCATATGTGGTGAAACCTAACAAGAAAGAAAGAACCTACAACCTCATAAGCTGTGCTGTGGGTGAACTGAACTTCCAAGGAAACTTCCTGGTTTTAAATTCCAGATTAAAATTTCAAATTGTAGATTTGAACATTTCTGTTGCGTTTAAGTGGTCAGAATATCCTGATTTGAGTTTGCATAAAAGTTACGACTCTTGATTCGAATGTTTTCCATTAACGAAAGGTCAACAGAAACTACTGAATTAGTTATAAGTATCTTTAGCAGCTGCGAACGACTGCCCATAGGGCGGTGAATAGACTTGATGCACGTGTAAAAGGCGTCCAGAAATTTGGAAAAAGTGTATAGAAATATGAGTATATGGAAATAGGTGAAATGTGTCTCAGGATTCTAATCTGTTCTTATCTTAACCTCCACCTTATAGGCCGTTAACCAGATGAGGCTGGTTGCAAGGATTTGTATCCATAACTAATTATTAGCTCGCAACTAGGTGTCATGATCATTAAAATGTAACCATTAGAATTTATTGTTTTTGAAGAAATCTGGTAATCCACTTCATGTCATATCTGTCTCAGCAAGTCTCAACTTTCCTTTTTGATTCTATCCTCTGAGCTACATTTTCTTGCACTGATTTCCAAGATATTATCCTCCTAAGAGAGCCCAAGCCTTTCATGTTTATTTTTGCGATAATGGAATCAGAGTGTAATTTGAGTCGGCATGTGGTTCTCATTTCCTAGGAGTACTGCTTTTGCGAAGCTAAGGCTCACATTTTGCGTCATTTTATCAATTCTGATGATTGGGTGCAGATTGGCTGGAGATGCCTGGATCGTTGATTCTTCTGCTTGTGGTGGCCCCCAGCTTCTTCGCAGACACCCTAAAGGATAGCAACTGGGTTGGGGTCATAGTATGTCTAATTATCGGTTGTTATCTGCTGCAAGAACACATCAGGGTATCCGGTGGATTCAGAAATTCCTTCACACAACCCCATGGGATATCAAACACCGTCGGCATTATCCTTTTGCTTGTGTATCCAGTCTGGGCACTGGTTCTGAACTTCATCTAGGCTTCACCGTCTGCAGAAGTGAACCGTCTTTTGCTCCAGAATTTGATTAGATTCAATCATTGTTTTGTATTGCATGGTGTTATTAGCAATCTTTTTTCAGACGAACCAATTCGTTGGCAGCTGCAAATAATTGATCTGTCAGGTAAACTTTGTTTGCGATTGTACCTAGTCAGAGCAATGTAGAGCTCTTCTCAGTCCATGTTATCAGTATCATCTGAGTTTGAATATTATGTTGTTTAGTCTTCTTTTTGTTTTTCTTCCTATAAGGGAACTAAATTTGGAAGAGAGTTAAGGATTGATACATCTATGATGTGTTGTGATTAGCTATTGCGTATTTTGCTTAATTATTCGGAATTTCCATTTTCCAGTATCAAAAAAAGTTTTATGCTTTGGACAATAAACCCTTCTAACCAGAAACATATCTGTTACTTGATCTTGAAAATGATTTACAATTTTCCGATTAACAAGACTAATCAGAGCGTAATGTGAGTTGTGTCTTCTCATTTCACCACTTGAAGAATACCTAGTATATAATTCAATGTGAAGTTGAGCCTTGAGCAAATGCATATTGAATTTTTTTCAGGATACTGAAGTGGAAAACTTGTGTATTTACTGATACTATTTGGCAGAGTATATATAGTCATAAAGGCTTTCGAATTAGAATTTTTGTATGTAATTAATGGAGTAATCAAATTCATGAGTAATGCTTCAGTGACCACATTCAGTGACCACATTTATACATTACATTTCAGGGAATCTGGGGGGTGCTGTGCAGCCCAGTGCCGCTGCCGCGCCGGCATTTTTTCGACGATCGGAGACGTTCACCTTGTAGACCTCGTCGAATACTACAAGTGTGCCAAAAATCAACTTGACCGGATATCTTTTAGTGCCTCATCGAAACACAAATATCATGAAAAAGTGGTTTTTATCCAGTGTTTGTGTCCATTTGTGTTCCATTTGTTTTCAAAGTATTTGTGTTCCGATAACCTACTTAAAGATATCCGATCAAGTTAATTTTTTGCATACTTGTAGTACTCGACGAGGTCTACGCAGTGAACGTCTCCGATCGTCAAAAAAATACCGGCGCGGCGGCGCCACGGGACTGCACAACACGATGTTGTGCATTGGATGCACAACACCCCCCCTCAGTTTACATTTCAGGTATTGATTCCACGTATCATTCCATGTGGAATCAATGCATGGTACTCAATATACGATCGCCCAAGCATTAGCCTAATATCATAAAAAGCAGAACTAAAATAAAGGATCCAGATACTTTCCGGTCCATGTTTTGCACTGGAGGAGACCGTCCGGATTTAGACCATCCATTGGTATATTCAATGGTTCAGATTTTTTCTCATAAACTCTTACTGGTCAGTGTTAACTTTTATCGGTAAGAACTTATAAGGAAATTCAAACCACTGATTGCAAAAATGAACAGTCCAGATCAGGATTATCCCCCACGTTCCAAAACATGGACCGGAGAGGATCCATCCCCTGAAATAAAACAATAGTACTTGAATAGTGGATGCTCATTGGTGGAAAACACACCATTATCCCAGTCTGACCAAGTATCTTTATCCTAAATTTCCATGTGTCTTGCCAAATGGCAAAATATGAAGCAACCAATCAAAAAAGGCCTTATCCTATCCCCTTATCTTATAGCAATGCCACCAGTATTGAAGTAACACTTTGTCCACACCCCTTCTCCATACAATCCATTTCCTTACTCCTATAGTGTGCAGTCCTCCTGAGAGGTTGTAAATCTGAGAGGGAGAAAAAAAACATGGCAGCCTCATTACAAGCGGCGGCCACACTGATGCAACCGGCCAAGGTCGGCGGTCTGGGGCGGAGCTACGTGCAGCCGCTAAGGTCTTCCCAGATAGTTTGCAAGGCATTCGGTGGCAGCGAGGAGGGCAGCGGAAGACTGAACTGCGCACTGCAAACTGGTGTCAAGGAATTGGCTCAGAAGTTTTCTGATGCTGCCAAGGTTGCTGGCTTTGCTCTTGCCACTTCTGCCCTCATCGCCTCGGTGCGTTTTACTCCAATCTTCATTTTCAGCACTGCTTTGTACTACTAATAGTATTGTTTTGTTGAAATTTAACTATGCTTCCGACCTAATAAAGTTAATGGGTTAGCAGCCTTAGCATGGAACTTATGCCATGTATAATAATTTCAGTAGATAATTACCCAAACAGGTGGATAGCTATATGAATAGTTCGCTTTTGTGGAAGAAAAATAGAAGGTGGAAGCTTAGACACCAAACTTGTCGTGCATTTTGTCCTCCACAAACGCAAACTGTTGATATAGCTATCAATATCCGATTGAGCTATTTTTTTCTGCACAAGGGCTACAATCTGAACGATTTAGATCACGGTAAACTGGAAGATAGACTGGATGGGAGCCTAGTCTGAATTCAAGGCCATATTGGGCAGAATTTGATGTCCCAAACTCAAATATTTCCTCAATCCTCATGTAGACTTCATGTCCTCTTCATAGGGCAAGGGAAAATATAGGCCATAGCATTCAACCTCTAAGACAATTCAATTTCAGACCAAGAATTTCTTATAAAACCCTACTCATGGTTCAGTGCAGCATTCTTTAGTGCATTGTCTTATCTTATATGGGTGGTTTGTATTACAAAACTGTGAAGGCTGGTAGCTGTGTTAATTGGGCTAATTACAGTGTGAGAATATTGAAAACTTACATTTTCAAATTACAAGACTCGATTCGAATCAATGATGGTGAAAGAGTCACCCAATGATTTTCTATGTAAAATTCGACTCTGGTCGAGCGAGGTTTTAAAACTTCTTATGACATAGCAATTACAAACCATTGATCATTATATATCTCCTCACCATATAGAAAAGGGGAATTTCAAAATTCGGATCAATGCTTAATTATTTTGTACCATTTTAAAGTAGAACAATACTGATACCTGCATTTCTTGGACAATCCTAGGGTGCAAATGCAGAGGGGACCCCCAAAAGGTTCACCTTTGATGAACTCCAAAGCAAGACGTACCTAGAGGTAAAAGGAACCGGAACTGCTAACCAGTGCCCAATCATAGATGGCGGCGTCGACAAATTCGCCTTCAAGCCTGGGAAATACAACATGAAGAAATTGTGCTTAGAACCCACTTCATTCACGGTAAAAGCCGAGAGTATCAACAAAAACGCCCCGCCCGAGTTCCAAAAAACCAAGCTCATGACCCGCTTGACCTACACCCTAGACGAGATCGAGGGACCCTTTGTAGTTGCCCCTGATGGCACGGTCAAGTTCGAGGAGAAGGATGGTATCGACTACGCTGCTGTCACCGTGCAACTGCCCGGTGGCGAGCGCGTCCCGTTCTTATTCACTGTCAAACAGCTGGTGGCGTCGGGAAAACCGGAGAGCTTTGGTGGGGAGTTTCTTGTTCCATCGTACAGGGGTTCTTCTTTCTTGGACCCAAAGGGAAGGGGTGGGTCCACCGGGTATGATAATGCGGTTGCGTTGCCTGCGGGAGGGAGAGGAGATGAGGAGGAGCTTCTGAAGGAGAATATAAAGAATACTGCATCTTCTACGGGGAAAATTACGTTGAGCGTGACGAATAGTAAGCCGGAGACTGGAGAGCTGATCGGAGTGTTTGAGAGCATTCAGCCATCTGATACGGATTTGGGTGCAAAGGCACCGAAGGAAGTGAAGATCCAAGGGATCTGGTATGCTCAACTTGAGTAAAATGGGGGCTTTTTTCTTTTAACCTGCTGTTTATGTTCAATCTTTGGCTGGGATTTTGTGATAAGTTGAAGTTTAAAACTGTTGGAGAAACATTAAGGTTATTGTCCTGCTTGTATATTAGCAATGGCTTTAAATAATTACTATGTTTCAGTTTTTAACTCTGGTTTTAGATTTGGTTAGCTGAGCCTTTTATATCGTACACTCTTGACAAACATGATAGTAATTGGCGCAAAATGGGTTATTGTGTACTCTGGCAACTCCTAGCAAAGGTATGGGCGCTGGTGAGTTGTATAGACGCCTTGCCTTATGCCACCATTGTTCAATGCAAATCATTGTTGAAATGTCATCAGCTTGTGCCTATATTTGAGTTGTTGAGAGCTGAGACTATCTCCCTCAGCTTTGTGCTATATCTTGGAAACCAGTGTTCCATGAACAGAGAGATGTGGGACCTCGCGGCATGCGGAGATCCCAGACTACTAGTAGAATTGGTGGTTTGGAGATGGTTAGAGCTTGGTGACCGTGTCGTACCGTATCAAAATTAAATTTATAAAAATAAGGAATTAACCCTTACTCAAAAGAATAGTGGTCAAGTCCGAATGTCGATCCGCGGAGACAATTTGACTAAGTTACGTTACTTTTGATTAATTTCTAATTCAATTCAAAAAAAGAGATTTGAGTGATTGGTTTTTGGAAACTAGATTAATTTAAGAAACAAGTAATAAAATTGATGAAGAACAAATGGAGGAGAAATCTAGGGTTTCGAATCCACCCCGACCACGTAACTAAGATATGTGTAGGCTAGGTTTATTATTCAAATCACAGTTTGTCAATAAGATAATTATGTTGTTAACATGCATGGACTATCCCATAGCACGGACCGTCTCACTGACACAACCCGTCTCTTTCACGGACTATCTAGTGGCACGATCCGTCTTACGAGCATAATCCATCTCAGTTACCCAAGCACAAACGTAGAAAACCATTGTTTAGCTAGGTATTTGAGTTGCAATCACAAATACTCAACCAATAGAAGAAGTTAAAACGATTTCATCCATATGTAATGAAAACATGTTCTAAGTTAAACAATCGATTTGAGTTAATAAACCTAACGCCTACACATATACATAGTTACTTGGAACGAGGCTTCATCTTCCCCCTAGAAGGTGTTTGGCCGGCCATGGAGATGGAGATGAACGCTTGATTTGATAAAGAACTGGAAGAACCCATGGATTGGCTTGCTTTTCTCCTTCTAAACTTGCCTCCAAATATTCTAGGACCCCCAAAACGTACAGAGCAATGGTCTATTTATAACAAAACCTAAAAAAACGTGGTCAATGCCCTAATCCGTGTTTGACTTGGGTAAAACCGCCCGAGCGGCTTTAATTCCCGCTTGGCGGAAAATCCAGATTGTAGCCCAAACTTCGCAAGCTCGCCCCGGCTTCGTCCGAACTTGAAATGATGCGATTCTTGGACCGTTGCGAAGCTCTTTAAGTCTACTTTGCGTTCCATGCCTCGTGTCAACTCCAATTAGCACTTTTAATCGTTCTGCACTCTCCAAAGCCTACAAACACAATTCAACCATTATAATTCATCAAGTAACTCTGTAATTGGACTATTAAAATGTAAATTAGAGGATTAAATGAGTGCTTTTGAGCACCTATCACTTGGCCATAGTAGAATTGGTGGTGCGAATGTAAGCTTTTGTGCACCGTCTGTACTCTGTAGCAATATGATAGGAGTCCTAGTACTCTGTTACCGTAAGAATGTTCTTTGACCAGTAAGAGTGTAAACACTTTTACCGATAAGAATGCACTTTTATCGGTTAATAAAATACTCTTATTGTCTGCCTATTGGATTGACGGTAGAATTTTCCATTTGATAAAGGTGACTTCTATCAATTTGTCATATCAGTTGAAGATGAGAAGCCTTTTAGAGTGTTTAAGGAGACCCTATTTAGAGTGTTCAAGGAGAAGGCATTTCAAGCAAGGTTGTTAACATATTGTATAGGGGAGATGCGAAAAGATGATGCAAGTTCAATGGCAAACTTTTGCATCTTGAACAAGCTCCATGGTGTTCTACCACTAGAAAAAATAGGTTAAAGAACAAGAAGATTAAGCACAAATAAATGTACGGATTCTCTTTAATTTTCGAGTAAATACTTTTTGCTAGTAGTGGCGGAGCCAGAATTTTGACCTGAGGAGGACCGATTTAATGAACCTATTTTTATCTAAGCATATATTTTTTTATATTATACACCTTTTGTTTTTCAACATAACACATTGTTCTAGCATAATGCATTTGAAGTATATGAATCATTTTGTTTTCTTTGGGTTATTACAACACTCACATGGTTATTTTTCACGTCCGAAAGGAATTGAGAAATCAAAATATATAATAACTTTTTTTTATAGTAAATCAAACTAAAATGATTAAAATCATAAGGAATAATTATATTGATGATACTTAAAATTAGTATTATATTAATAAAAAAATTATAACTCGGGGGGCCGGGCTAACCCCAGCCCTATGTTGGTTCCGCCCCTGTTTGCTGGAGAACTTATCTTTTAATGTTTCAATCTTTGGATGTGAGCTCCTTAAACTTGAGGGTAAATCTTTATAATTTTGCGAAATGTTTTGAGGGGACGGTTCCTTCTAAAACTGGGTTCAGTACTTATAATTTTACAAGTATCTTAAAAAAATTACTGCAAAGAGACGCGACGATTTTGAATATTTTGAGGAGACGGTCCCAATCTGTTTTCCCTGATGATTTATGTACGTTGTTATTGATAGGTGCTTGAATGCACATATTCAAGTGCTTTAACTTGTGCTTTGTGTGTCCGTTAGTCGTGTTATTTGATGCGTTTTACTTAGTTGTGGTGTTTTCAAGCCTTAAGAATCAAAGTGCGTGTCAATGAGCGACTTGGAGGATGCTAGGAGTCTTTGAGTGTATCGGGAAGGCATAAAAAGTGACTGACAAGCAGTTTAGAGCAAGCAGCTAAAATAGTCCGGCCCAGAAACAGGTCGGTCTGGATTCTAATTAGTCAAAAAGTCACGTATGGGATATCTGAAATTTGGTCCGGACCGAGGTAGAGATGATTCAGACCGTCGGGACTGCACATCATGAAATTCAATTTTAGGTGCAAATTTTTAGGGCTTTTTGTATAGATAGGGGTTCTAAACTCACTCCAAGGGTTCCCAATTTGTAACGCCCCGATATTTCGGAAGAATTATTTAAATCATTTATTAAAAGATTCATTTATTTTAAAAAAGTTTATCTTAATCAAACAACAAAAATAAATAATAGTCAAGGGATCTTGGTTTGGTTACAATAAGACAACGTACTATATTGAAAATTTAGATCACATTCATTCAACATAAAATAAGGAGACAGAGCTCTAATAGTAAGAGGGATTCCAAGCTTCTTTTGTTTCTCCTCCTTCGGAAATGAGGTTCACCTCTGGGAGATTCTGCTCATCTCCTCCTGCCTCATTATGATATTGTTCACCCTTTTGATTCTCTGCAAAATCTGGAAGAGATGCCAAGGTGCACCGTACCGTGAGTGATGAGGTTCACTCAATAGATAACTCTTACCCACTAACCCTTACAATACACAAAAAAAACATGTATAGCATAGTATAACAAAACAATGAGAAACAGAACAACAATCCATTTATTCATTGCTAGTCTTTAACCTATGTGAAATATATGATTCTCTTCATAGATGTGGACACCCCTCAAAAATTCTCCGAATGGTTTTGAAAATATGATTTAGATTTTGGAGTCGCCACCCGGGTTTAAGGACCGTACCCGAGAAACCGGTTTGAAAATGACTCTTTTGCCCTTGTTTTGGAAAAAGCTTTTACTGGCACACCGTTACCAAGATTTCTCAGGTTCAGGAGCTAAGTTACAAGGGGGGAAGGTTTTTAAGGCACCCCCCTCGCCCGGTTATGGAAACTGGTCTCTACTAAGTACTTAAGGGATTTTTAGAAAACATTCATTTCTTAAACTCAAACCACATAAACAAGGTAAATGAAACAAGTATGAAGGATAATCACAATTTATCATATGAAAGTGTATGCTTGTGGATGTGTGGATGACATGACATGATGGTGAAATGACATGAATGACAGAAAGAACAACTACAAACTGTATATACAATGGAACAAAATCTTTTAGGGACCCTTTTGGTAAAATCAAATCTGATCCTTCTATTTTCTTTCAAGCACCTGAAGGAGTGCTTCAGGCGCCTGAAGGAGAGGATTAGGCGCCTGAAAGGGGCTTCAGGCACCTGAACAAGCGCCTGAAGCTGCTGCTTCAGGTGTCTGAAGCTGCTGCTTCAGGTGCTTGCTCAAATCCACTTTCACCTCTATTTTGCTACTGGAACAGGTAAAATAATGATGTTAAAACTCTGTTGAGAGGCAAATAAACTGGAAAACTTCATCTAACAACTCATTTGTACCATAAAACACCATTTATATCTCATAAAAGCATGTTTTTCATCCATTCAAATATCAAAACAGAGACTTTTCACTCTTGCATGCAAAGAAAATGACCTCCAATAGAGATTTTATGATAAATACTTGATTTTTAACTACATTGAAGGTCATTTTCCTCCTTTAAAAGTTTGGTTTTCACCTCTTGAAGTGGAAAATAGAGAGCAAATAGATTGTTTCTGTGATTTAAACCATCATCATCATAAAAATAGACCAAGAGAAAACATTTTAAGATGGAAAGAGATAAAAATGAACAAGGCCTGAAGCTGCTGCTTTAGGCGGCTGAAGCTGCTGCTGCAGGTGTCGAGCAAAAATGCTCTTTTGATATATTCAAGTCATGATAAGCCCATTATTGGTATCAAGAACCAACATGGACCTACTGACTTCCCTCAATAAGAACTTTACCACACTGATTTGGTTGAACTACTACCTTTTAGAGCTTAAAAGTGGATGATTGGGCACTAAAAGTGGGTTTTGGATGGATGGTGGGTGGCTTGGATTAGATTAGAGGCTGGTTTTGGGTAGTTTCTTGAGAGAAAAATGGTAGAACTTGAGTATAATGTGTTTTTTGGTGGAAGATGGATGGTTTGTTGGTGATGTTTGGTTGATTGTAGTGGTTTCTTAGAGAGAGAAATGACTGATTTTGGGTGCTTTCCTTCAGATTATGGTGGAACCTCTTCAAATGAGGGGTGTGTGTGTGTGTGTGTGTGTGTGTGTGTGTGTGTGTGTGTGTGTGTGTGTGTGGGGGGTTT
This sequence comes from Vaccinium myrtillus, assembly GCA_016920895.1. Lineage (NCBI taxonomy): Eukaryota > Viridiplantae > Streptophyta > Magnoliopsida > Ericales > Ericaceae > Vaccinium > Vaccinium myrtillus. The sequence continues at coordinate 15,021,293 of CM029277.1, forward strand.
ATAAGGCTTTCAAGGGTAGTTTTGACCTCCTAGGGGTCATTTTAGAGGTTCACTTAGGCCTAGACGCTCCTCCCTTGCAGAGGCTGCCAAGATTGCATCATAATCATTACATCCCACTCAAAATTTAAAAAATTTTGGAAAAATGCTTCAGGCGCCTGAAGGGTGGTGCTTCAGGTGCATGGGCAAGGTTCAGGCGCCTAAAGGGCATGCTTCAGGTGCATGAGAAATGTTCAGGCGCCTGAAGGGAGGTGCTTCAGGCACATGTAGATGTGCTTCAGGTGTATGGAATGGATTCAACGGCTTCTTTTGGTTTTTGGTTTGGAAGCGTTTTGGACAAATTTCAATCATCCTCTCTAAGCTCTAACAAAATGTTTGAAAGTTCAATTTCATCATTGGGAACGCTACGGATTTTCATAGGCCCAAATTGGGGTGTCTGCAATAGAGAATCAATAAGAGAATCAATCCTCCCAAAATGAACCTCTCAGAATATAGCCATTCGTGATTCCACTCCCTCCTTGCTTGCCCTATCTGGGAGCCTAGATGACAAGGCCTAAATTACGTATCACTAATGGCATACTCAAATGTAAATACTTAAATGTTGCCACATCACCTTTTGAGTATTCATTTAATGGATTTCTAAAGTTAGCAATGTGAAGTTGTACAATAGTTCATTTTTGTGCATAATCAAAAGAAGGGAAAATGTTATTAGTTTTAAGTATCCAGATGCCAAAATTTGAGTATTTATAAAAAAAATGTTGTTAACTTTGAGTATTTATCCAAATGCCATTATGAGCCTTTTCTGAGTATCCAAATGCCAAAATTTGAGTATTTTTCTTTTTGAGTATGTCATTGGGAATGTTAGTCAAAATCATCAACCGCCACACAAGGATGAATTCCCTAGGGACTGACTATATCACTAGGCCCACAAGGTGCTGATTGCAACCTTTGGAATATATAGCCCTTAGATCCTGGGTCTATAATGCAATATATCTCTGGCTTACTGCCAATCATTTAGTAACCATATTCGTGAGGAGTGATCACGCAACGCCATTTCTAAGGTTCTGAATCTTAATCAATCTCTGGTTGACTGCCAATCATTTCAAATTCACCATCTGGCTACCTGCCAACCATAACATCAATCTTTCCTGGATAGCCTCCCCAATCCTTTCATGACAACTTTCTTTCAAATTTTCCATTAACTTAAACGGCTAAGTGATCATCTATATTTGTACACAAATCCAGGGAACCTAATTGTCCAATCTAACAAGCAACCTGCTCATTATAAATTTTCAATGACATAATAAGGAATAAAGCGATACTACAAACAATAGCGTGCAAGCAATACACATAAATTATACGGGAATGGGCCGAATTACTTTTGGTTTCATTATGGAACTTTTAAAATATAGCTAGATAGTTTAGGTCGAAAATTATCCATCATGTGTTTTTCTTTTGTACCTACTATTTTATATATAGGATCTGACTTGTAAAATTCTTTGGTGGTCTTAATAATATTTATAAGGCTCTTAAAATTAACACTAATCCTAATTTATAGGACTTTTATAAAATCTCTTTTTTTCCTACACAACTACAGTTACTAAATTACAAAACTTAAAGTAATGAGAAATGACTTCATAACCTATAATATTTAGCAATGAGATTTTATCCTATTCTATACCATCTCAGAGTCACCTATTAATCTATTTATATAGAATTCTCTCAAACACCATAGTTAATAATTAACAATAGATGCCGAGAAAAACAAAAATAAAAAATTAATTAACAATGGCATGCAAGGTAACCTACAGGTGTTCCTACGTGTAAGGCAAAATTAGGAATCAAATTTTGTCATTTGACAGATGTTCGTCAACAAATATTACATGTTCCTGACTTAATTTTTAAGTTTGGTTTGGTTTTGTTCAGGCTTAATGTAAGCCCTGAATCCCCTGATATCAACTCAAGATATTCTAAATATACTTAGGGTTAGAGAGCAAGAGGTATCTACCTTTTTCAGAGTGCTAGGAGTGGAATTAGCGAAAGGTGATGTAACTCGGTCACCAGAAAAGATAGACTTGAAAAGAGCTGTTCGGCTGTAAAAAACGAAACTACTTTTGAACCTCACTCTCTCTCACACACTTTACTACCGTTCTCTCTCCTTTTTTTTCTGGTAAAATTTCGGGTGTAGAGTGAAAGGAGTGTATTAGTACATGCATATATAAGTGTAATTCTATTATTGGAAGATAATGGGGATGGGCACCCTGTGAGGGAAATGGTGTAAACGGCAGAGGAATGGAATGGCTAAGTTGCCGTGAATTGAATTGGGGGTGGTGGTGGTCAGCCGATTCTGGAGGGATAAGGATGGGGAATTGAATTGTGGTAGTGGAGGGAGCAGAGAGGATATTGTATAATTAGGATAAAAAAAATGTATATACATACAAGTGTATATGTGTGTAGTTTATATACGATTGAGAGTTTGAGAGTACATGTATATATGTTCATTACACGTTTAATAATTAGACATTAAAATAATCTAAGGAATTAGAAATTTAATAACTTACTAAAGTCAATTAAACATGTTTGGGAATTAAAATAATTCAAATTTTTATTAAAATTTTTTGGATTATTACACAATTGCTTTTGTGAGGCAACTTTTTTAGAGAGAAACCACAAGTTCTTCATGTTCTTCAATTCGTGTCAATCACCTCCATGGCCGGCTAAATCCCTAATCTAGGGGGAGGATCAAGCTCCACACCAAGTAACCTTGCTTTTCTGTATAGATTAGAGTTAGTATTTGAATCAGATTATGTGTTCAAAACTTGGTTTCATGAGATCAATGGAATCGTTTTTAATTCTTTCTACGCGTTGAGTGTATTTGCATACTCATTTTCAAATATTGTTCATATAATTGTTTTCACTGATGCGCGTGCGGTTGGAGTTCTGACATGGATTATGCTCGTAAGATGGATTGTGCCGCGATAGTGAGACGATCCGTGCTATGGGATAGTCTATGCCTTTTAAAAATCTCTATATTTTCTTGATGATTATGTATAGGGTTTGCAAGCCATAGCGATAATCCCTTGTGATTCGAATATCAATCCGGTTTATACGATGCATGGTTATGCGGTCGTGGTGGGTTCTAAACCCTAGATCTTTTTCCAAAATAGTTTCACCGTATTTAATTATTGCTCTCCTTAGTTTAATAATTTCACAACAATCAAACCAATCTTTTCTTGAATTAAATTAGTAATTAATCGAAACTAACGTAACTTAGCCAATCTGTCTCCGTGGATCAACACTCGGACTCAACCGCAATTCTCTGAAATAAAAGTTGATTCCTAATTATTATTTAATTATTTTTGATACGTTACCACACGATCAATTATTACTAATACTGATATATGCTTGATGAATGAGAACTTCCCCACTTCCAAAAAAAAAAATAAAACAAAAATGTAGATGGAGGTGTATGGGCCAGGCCCGGTGATGGATTCATGGGGCTAATGTAGCCAATAATTTTTTTTTTTTTTTGGTACTTTGAAATGATTAAACAACAACTAGAACAAAGTCATACTACAGAGTAGAACATAAGAAAACATAAACAAAAGACAGGACATTAGTACCTGGGCCTACTGCTGTCCATTCCATCCTCAAGGATGAAATGATGAACCGACTAGGTGGAATTTTCAGTTACAACAAGATCTTCATCTTGTTCCACACCCATGTGTGCAAGGTGGTCAGCACACCGGTCGACCTGGCAATAAGTGTGGGTGATGGACGAGCTTGTACAAGCTAGAAGAGCTTTAGCATCAGTAATAAGCGTGAGGAGGGGATGTTCCGCATTTGGATCCTCTGTTATTAATTGAACAACAACAGTTGAGTCAAATTCAATAGCAATATTGGAGAACCCTTTGTCTAGCAGTATTGTTAGTCCATGGTAGATAGCCCAGTTTTCATTTTCCAAGCATGAATTGCATGAAAGTTTCCCGTAGAAGCCAAGCAGCCATTGTCCTTGATGGTTTCTGAACAGACCTCCAAATCTAGCTTTGTTGTTGCTCTCACAAAGACATCCATCTGTATTGAGTTTAACACCCGCTGTACAAGGAGAAGACCAAGAAATTAGAAGAGTGTTGGTATAGCCAATGGAGAGAGTAGATTTGTTAGCAAATGCTTCTGAAATTTAATTTTAGTAGAATAATCATGATGTTTCTTATGCTGAAGTTAGGATCAATGTCAGTGTTATCAAAGCTTTTTTTTTGTTACAATCCTTCCATATTTTCCAGAAGGATACAAAAAATAAGGTATTATTCCAAGACACATTTACGTTGTTGCCAATTTTTCCTTTCTTTTGGAGATTGAAAGTGATCCAATCTTGGATGAGACCATCAAATCTACTTCTTCTCCAATAATTATGAGGCATAAGAAGCCACAGAGCATTGGCTTTATCACAATCACGCAGGAGATAGGAGATGTCTTCATTGCTAGCATCACATCTAGGGCAAAAGTTCTCTATGAAATCTTTCTATGGACCCTCTACTGGTTAGTGGGGAGACAGTTATGGAAGATAAGCCAAATAAATCCAATCCTTTTTTGTGGAAGTTTAAACTTTCATAACCATTTCCAACCAGTTAAGCCAACGGAATCCTAGTTCATGAGCTCACAGGCAGAAGAAACGGAGAAAATACCATTAGAAGCATGAGCCCAATGAGGATAGTCTACGGAATTACTGTACCTCGAGAGATGGATATTAAAAATCTCACTAGAAGTGTGATCAGATATAATATGGGAGATGTTGCTAAGGTCCCAGTTGCCTCGACAATCAATGAGTTGACTAACCTTGGTGTTATCATTAGAATGAGTGCCAGGATATATGTCAATAAGAGGTTTGCTATCACACCATCAATCAGTCCATAGGTTGATGGCATGGGGGAGGCAGAAGTGACTAATTGGATTAGAGTAGCTCTGCTGGTGATGGGTAAGGTGCTAGCTTTCTAGCCAGCCAGTCTATTTTGAATTTTTTCCATTATGTGATTAAAATGCTCTTTAGTCACATGTGAGTGAAGCACAGGGAAGCCCAGGGATTTGCCTAGCTTCATGTGTGGGAACACTGGGAGATATAAATAGTTTAGACTTTTACAAATTCATAAATTGACCAAAGATGGAACACAAATTCTCAAGAACTTCAAGAATCATATTGCAATGGCCACCAATGGCTTCCCCAAACAAAAAGAGGTGATTAGCAAAAAATTGGTAGGTGAGAAGGGGGTGGAATTTCTGGTTACAAAAATGCCCTTCCATCTTCCTCGTTCCACTTCATGGATGATCATGTTAGAAAGTCTCTCCATACAAAGCACAAACAGGTAAGAGGATAGGGATCCCCTTGCCTAAGACCTTTGCCAGCGGAGAAATTAGGTAAAGGTTCTCCATTCCAAATGATAGAAGTGGTAGTAGTAGAAATACAACGCATGATAAGCTCAATCCAATTAGGGTTAAAATTGAAACAATTGAGAGTATATCAGGAATAACAAAACTACAAAAGCTCGGACCTCCAAATAGTTCGTTCCCCTAGGAATTGCAGGTTTCTTAACTCACCTTTGGGTTGGCTAGAAAGTAGAAACTAAACAAGAGAAACAATGTTACTATGTAGTCATGGGCGGACCCAAAAAATTTGGCAAGTGGAGTTAAAATTTGAACTATGTTCGATTCACTTTTTCGATTTTCTAGGAAAAAAGACGATTAGATTAACAAGTTAATCAAAAAGTATATATATACAGGAACTATCCAGTCAGGGATAGTTCCAGTCCGGGATTGTCCGAATGAAGCCCTTCCCGGTCTTTTTTTGTTGTTGATGATTTCTTGTAAGAACCCATAAAAACGCGTTTTAAACACATTGGACGGTTCGGATTACCAAAATTTGACTAGGAAATGAAAGGTGTGGATGGTATGGACTTTAAGAGTAGTGGACTAGAACATTGGTGTGTGTGTGTGTGTGTGTATATATATACACACAAAAAGTTTCCTATGAGGGCTCCCTCTTAGAAGTTTCCTGTGAGGGCTCCCTCACAAAAAAAAAAGTGCGAGAAAACAGTTGTGGGTCGTTGGATCCTACACCCTTCACGCGATCCAACGGCTCACAACTGTTTTCCCGCACTTTTTTTGTGAGGGAGCCCTCACAGGAAACTTCTAAGAGGGAGTCATCATAGGAAACTTCTTGTATATATATATAGGTTCCACTTCTTATCCGGACTTTTGATTTCCGGACTTTTGATCCAAAATTTTTTTTGACGATCCGATCCGTCCAATGTGTTCAGAAGGTGTTTTCAAGGGTCCTCGTGAAAAATCTTCAAAAACAAATACCGGGAAGGACTTGATCCAAGCAGTTTTCGCAAAAATATAAAATACAGTTTTTGCGAAAATTGCTTGGATCAAGCCCTTCCCGGTTTTTTTTTTTTGAAGATTTTCCGCGTGGACCCTTGAAAACACCTTCTGAACACATTGGACGGATCGGATTTTCCAAAAAAAATTTGCAACACAAAAAAAACCAATTTTTTCTTATTTCCGGGAGGTGTGGATGTGAAGTTTTCCGTATATATATATATATATACACTTTATCTGTTCCAAAATAAGTGTCAACTATGAAAAATCGTGCCATTTTTCAAATAAAAAATAAAGTACTTCCGTGTATCATTTTTCGAAACTCTTCACACTGAATTAAAGTACTCAATTGCGAAGAGTTTCGAAAAACGATACACAGAAGTACTTTATTTTTTTTATTTGAAAAATGGCAAGAGAGAGAGTGTGGGACACTTATTTTGGAACGGAGGAAGTATATATTAATAGGGATGGCAATTTCCCCAAATCCGATGGATACGCGCCCAATTCTCGGCTATTTGGAGGCGGATATTATTCGATTTTTCATCTAATAGGAGCGAGTATGGTGGAACTTAAAGAATCCCTGGTTGAAAATGGAGCGGCTATGATTTTGTGATACCCGTCTCCGAATACTCGTACCCGCCTCGTTTCAAATTGTATACATATTTTTATGACTATTGTATGTATATATGCCGGCATATAGTAGTATATAAATGTATATGTATGTGTATATATATATAAGTATGCATATTGGTATAATTTATGTATATTGTTCCAAATTAAAACTATATATGGCTAAGTGTTAAAAAAAGTTTAATGATGGTAGTTTTTAAAATTGTATATAATCTTGGTAGACTATTATTTCTTCGCAACTTTCTATTCTATTTTGTTTTAAATGGTTGTTTTTGTTAGAATAGGACACATAAATTAGATCTTTTTTTCTTTTTTTTTGTTCAATTAGTTTGGATATGGATTTACCCGAATATACCCGATCCCCTATGGGAGCCGGGTATGGTGGATTGTCCACTATCCCTTGGGGGATCATGTTGTGCATACAGTCCCCATCCGAGCCATTTGTGCTCGGCAATCAACGGCCCAGATCTGTTTGGACTCAAACAGATCCGCACCATTGATTGCCGAGCTGATCTGGGCCGTTGATCGCCGAGCATGGACGGCTCAGATTGGGACTGCATGCATGATGTCCCTTTGGGTATGGACAGCATGCACCCCGGGTCTCCCTTTTGGGTATGGAGGTGGGGATGGGGAAGAACTTCCCAATTGGGGATTGGGGATAGAATAGGGTCCCCGGATCCATACCCTACTCATTGTCATCCCTATAAATTAAGAACTAAATGTAGCTTCGATTTACAATTGGCCCCGACGACTTTTCAAATTTTGAAAATGATGCATGATAGCCTCATTTGTAATTTTATCAAAAATATATGTCTTTACATACATAACCAAACTATCATGCATCCATTGATCACACATTCCAATTCGAAGCCTACTCTTCACAATCTTTAGAGCTGAAAGTGCTCTCTCTATTGTGGCAATGGAAACCGGTAAAATAAGGGCCAAAGTAAGAAGTCTATATAACCAAGGAATATCATATATCTCTTCGGATCTCAACCATCTTTTGCGCAATGGCACTGATTCCTTTCAAATTGGAAACTCCCTTAACGTTTGGGGATTTTGTGGGAGAACAATCTAAGGAGTTTCTATTTTACTCCTTTACTATTCTAAGTTCCAAACCTGTTAAATGGGGTAGGGCAAGTAAGGAAGTTTAAAGTGGTGTCAAAATAGCAAAAACTTGGAGAAAACTATATATATCCCTACAGAAATTTGATGCCAGTGGGTTCAATTGACCCCAATTCTCTCTCTCTCTCTCTCTCTCTCTCTCTCTCTCTCTCTCTCTCTCTCTCTCTCTCTCTCTCTCACTTAAAAAAACACATAAAAAAACACATAAAAAAACACACGATTTTGTTTCGAGCCCCACTGTGAAGTTCTAAACCATTGATCTTGTTTAAATGAGTAAAATAGTAGGTCCTGCAAAAATTCAGCTTAATCGGATATCTGTAAGTGCTTGATCCAAACAGTTTTGCAAAAACTGTGACAGGAACTAGTGTTTTTAAAATCGTTTGGATCAAACACTTACCGATATCCGATTGAGCTGAAATTTTGCAGGACCTTTTATTTTACTCATTTAAACGAGATCAGCGGTTCAGAACATCACAAGGGGGCTCGGAAGAGTGTTGTGTTTTTTTATGTGTTTTTTTAAGTGTGAGGGGAACCGGCCCCTATATATATATATATGGAAGAGCTTCTAATGAGGACTCTTATATGAGGACCAAAGTGAGGACCTCATGCTTCCCGACCAAATTTCGACGATCCGAACCGTTAGATGTGTTTAAAATGTGTTTTTAAGGTCCACCGCGAGGATTCGTCCAAAAAAAATACCCGGAAGTGCTTCATCCGATCAGTTTTTGTTAAAAACGATATATATAGCGTTTTTAACAAAAATTGATCGGATGAAGCCCTTCTGGGTATTTTTTTTTTGGACGAATCCTCCCGGTGGACCTGAAAAACAAATTTTAAACACATCTAATGGTTCGGATCGTCGAAATTCAGTTTGGAAAATGGAAAAATTGCTTGGTCCTCATGAAATTTAAAATGAGGGATCCCTCATTGGAAGTTGATCCTATATATATATATTTATTTATATGCAACACTAACACGAAGATAGATGCACAACGAGGCACGACTCGAACATGATACGTACCAATATTTAAACACGCAAATTTTTAAAAAGATGGAGAATACAATGCATTGAAAAAAAATGTTTTAAAATTAAGTAGTATGTTACTTTAGAGTGTTCCCAGAGACAGAGAGTGTTCAAACAAATTGAGAAGTACTAATAAAGACATCTTAGATTTGAGTATCGCACACCAATTAGAGTGTCCAAAGAGTGTTTGTGACCTTCCAACGAAGTGTCTGTGCTGATCGATAGGGTTTTTTAATCTATTATGGTTTGTGGTCCTTGTTTTCATTTTTCTGGATCTCAAAAAAAATCAACGTGGATGTGAAGTTCAAGACATCCCCTTCAACTCTACTTCTCAGCAACTAAACGGAGCGCCTGAACATTAGGGGGCATGTCATTCTAATAACGATATTAACGGTATTAAATGTCCACTTGCGGGATTCGGGGGGCCTGTAGTGAGTGAGCTCACTACATGCGTGTAGTGAACTCTCTCGACCGTCCGATCCGAGATCAACAGTCCGGATAAATTGGAGTTAAAGTAAATGTAAAAGTGTTTTTAAAGTGTAAGACGATATGGACCGTTGATCTCGGATCGGACGGCCGAGAGAGCTCACTACACGCACTACAGGGCCCCCGGTTCCCCACTTGCGCGTGGGCCTTTTTCTTTTTTTCTTATTAATTTTATTTTTTAGTTTTTCTCTTTTATATAAAATGCTGCTTTTCTGTTATTTATTCGTATTGACTTCACAAGAAATGGACATGCATCTCCACCTCCACCAACGCCGATAAGTATAACTTAAACAAATTAGAGGGTGTTCCACTAACAAAAAACTGTTTTTTCCAAACACCGAAACAGGTCATTCTCTCACAACACATCACATAAAAAACCGTGAAAAAACCAATTTTTTTAAAAAACTGAGTTAGTGGAACACCCCCTTAGTGTACACACACACACACACACACACACACACACATATATATGGTGCGGATTCCAGGGACACAATATTTGACACAATAAATATAAACCACCTACTTTGGAGTCACATGTACGAAAATGAATATCGGATATCAGTAAGAGCATGATCAAAACTTGTTCCTTAATATATGACATGATAAAAACTGAATGAATCTATCAAGCCGATCAAGCCATTATCCATATCCATATCCGAATGAATTGATTTGAACGGCTCCGATTATTGTTGTGTTAAACGTTGTGTCTCCGCAACCGCCTCATTTATATAAATTAAAAAATCATTGTACACCTATATATATTAATTAAAATACTAGCGTACAAGTAATAAAGGAACTTGTAATTTTGGAAATACGTGTTATTTAAATTGGAGGTGGGAGTGGCATAATGAAAAGGACTGGCTACGAGTCATTGCTTTATAACCAATCAACCATTGACAGAATGAACAAAAAAAAATCAAAGCAGGGGTGAAGAGCAAAAGTGTAAAAGGTTAGATGCTAAAGTATTCGATCATATGCGTATCCTTTTTTTTAAGATCTACAGTGTCCAAGTTTGGTCAAAGTGAAAGTTTTGGAAGAAACTAATAACAATTAAAAATAAAACAAATTGAAATTAAGAACTAAATTATAACAATTCATTCATCTACCAATAGAAATTAAATGTGCAATCATCCGTATGTATAAATGAAATTTAGATCATGTTTAAATTTAATTACAGAATGTTTCAAAATCTTATTTTTAAATGGTGTAGGAAGATAGCAAAAGAAAATTTTGCAATTCTAAATATTTTAAATTCTAATATTGAAGATGTTCAACAAGCTATAGCTCAGTTGGTATCTCCTGGCTTTCCCCACGTGGGAGACCAGGGATCGAGCCCCATTGGGGGCGTTGGAGTTTCAGGGCTATGGATAGCCCCTGTACTCGCCTGTGGTTGACAATACTAACACCCCGCTAACCCCCACTAACATCTCTCCTAAACTATGGCAAAAAAAAAAAAAAAACTCCTACAAAAGATACGCATTCAATTTTCAAAAGTTCTTCAGGGAAACGGAATCTATAGTGCGGTGCTACACTATAATCTTGTAGTGCGGCATGCCGGCATCTGACCTGTTTATCGCGCAAGCTGCACTATGATATTGTAATACGGCATCCGACTCGTTTATGGCGCAATCAATAATTCTGATTTCATCTCGGTTCTTGCATATCTAAGCCGTTTATTGCAGGGATAAAATCCGGACCATTAATTGTCGAGATCAACGGCTCAGATGCTACACTATAACTCTGTAGTACAGTGTCATTCCCTTGATATCATTAATAGTCAATATCAACGGCTCGAATGCTACACTACAACTCTGTAGTGCGACTCGCTTGCTACGTTTTTAAATGGATCACCATGATGAATGTGAAGAAAAACTCATACAAGGAATGGCTGTATGGGCATATCTTATCTTTTACTTGTTCCCCCCAAAAAAAGGAAGTTGTCCGTACACATATGCCAACTATAACTTTTTAGTGGGACGCAGGCATGATACACCAGTACAAAATTTATTGAAGAATCGATGTTGACTTTCTAACAGTAGCATCCACCAAGAAGATTGTGAAAAAAACTGTCGGCTAAAATGGCAAAGTCTATGAGAATATATGCATACAATTTTAAAAAATTTAAAACTACATAAATAAACCAAGAGTTTGGCCCCTGTGACAAAGTGAAGCCCAAATTATTAATACTCCATATAAAACCCGAGACATTACTTTTTTTTGTGAAGCTAACTGTTTTAAAGCGATTAGTGAAGTCAAATTGGTGGAGGAAATTGCATGGCGGAATTTTGGGGCTTTTATTTTCTTAATGTTGGCATTAGCGTGTCTAGGTTAATGTCGGGGATGGGGTTCAATGGTTGTTTGGGTGCATCGACTACCGGTGAAAGTTTTGGAGATGAGTGAAAATAACAATACAAATGGATAAGTGGTGGTGCATGTGTGGCAAAAGAAAGAGATGAGAGACGAGGAATGCCAAGTAGGTTGTACGGAAAATAGAGGAGATAATACAGACCGAAGCAGCAATGAAGATGTAACAAAGAAAAATAGGAAAAAATTAAGAGGAAAGAGTCGTGATTTGTCGGGGGTGGTTTCCACAACGACAAAGAATGGGGGATATAGTTATACTATAAAAGCCAGGGGGGTTGTGAGTCAAGTTTGACATATTGACAAAGAAATATAGGGAGAAAAAAAAAACAGATATGAAAGATTTAAGTGATTTGTCGGCGATGGTTCCACAACGATAAAGAATGGGTACAATGGTCACATAAACATCGGGGGCTTGGTAGTCAAGTATAGTCGTTTGGCAGGGTAATTCTATTGACAACCCACTTTTTGCTAAACACATCTCGTTGCTCTACAGAATCCACTCTTGCAAGGGGTCGTATTTAGCAAACAAAAAAAAAAGGTTGTCTATAGAATTAGCCCTTTTGGCAGGGTGGATAGTGATATTTATTTAGATGGGAAAAAAATAGTGAAATTCAGGTTCTGTGGTTTTATAGTAATAACTGGGGCAATTTGGTAAGTGGGTCCGCCGATGTCATGGCGGCATCAACTTCAAAACTCACACTTGGAAATTCTCTCTATTCCCCGCCGGTGTTCCACTAACAAAGAAAACAGTTTTTTTTTTTAAATCAAGACATATTATTATCTTATAATACGCAACAAAAAAAATCGTGAAAAGTCAATTTATTCTAAAAACGGTGAGCGAAACACCCCTAAACCATTAATCAAAATTTATTATTTGGCGTAAGAAACATTAAAAATTATACTACTATAAAATTATATTTTTTTTATTCGAAAATTGGTCAGGACTATCATTGTGTGGAGCTGATGGAGTACGTTAAAAAAGAGTATTATTGCATTTAAAATGAGGGACGAAAAGTCTTCCAACCGCAGCCCAACCATCATTACCTCGCCTTTCTTCAGACAGCGATACATTTTCCCCCCTTGGCCTAATTCCGCAAATCCAAAGAAAATTCCCTTCGCATTTCTAAATCCCCCATATACTGTATCAATTCAATTCTCTCTCTAAATTCCCAATCAGATGAGCAACGTGGCATGGAGAATTCGGACAATTGAACGGCTATGACGAGAATTTCTGTCACAGAACAGCGGCAAAAACAACAACAAGAAGAAGAAGAAGAAGGAAAAGGAAAAGGGTCGCAATTGCATGCGAAATGGATGAAGTGCCGGGTGCTTTGGGTACGAGTGCCAGCTTGGCTCTGCGACTGGGGCAGGCCATCTTCTCTATCGCTTCCCTCCTCTTCATGTGTCTTGATATTGACTTCTACAGCTATACTTCTTTCTGGTAATTCTCTTTTCCTTTTGATCATTCATTCCTCAATTGGGTTTTTTTTTTATGGGTTGTTCTTGTTTTTTTTTTTTGAAAATATAATACCCATTTTCTTTTCTGTAGTTTTGAACTCCAATTCTGGTTACTGTTGGTTAATTTTCTTATTTCTCTCTATTTTATGGGCCTATCGTAGCGGTTGGTATTTTCTATGCTTGTAATGTGAGTTCGTGTATGGGTGAATTTCAAGTCGATATGGTTATCGGGCAAGTGAATTGGGTAATCCAACAAGATCAGATGGATGAAGAGTGAAATGTTTGGGCTGGTGAAAATTACCAGTTGTTTTGGTTTCCTTTAGGCTGTGGACTATGGAGAGAGGGGAAAAGGAAGAAGCAAATGTACAGCTTAACTGTGAGAGTTTTGAGGGACATTTAGAAGAATTTAGGTGGGGGGTGAAGTAATAGACTACGAAAATCAGATCAAGCAAAATATACAAGTTGACAAATTATAAGAGGCTTGGTTTGGCTGTTGGATTTCCTATTATGTCGACTCGGTATGGTTGAACCAGATTCTTCCCCAATATGGTCTGAAGTCTAAACCGAGTTTACTTAGACATAACTTTGCTCTGTTACATTCCTTCGCATTATTGGCTTGATTAGTGTGTATCAACCAACTATTGATGCCTGTGATTCCAAACATCTTGAAAACTAAGGACTTTGTAGTTTTAGTATTTCACATTAAAATAAAATAGTTTGAGTATTTTATTTTTGCTTGAAATCACATGTGCAGTAAGAAACTGGGAATCGTTTGCAACAAGTAGTACAAAAAAGCATTTGTGGCTTATGTGCAAGATATTTGTTTAATCCATTCAGGGGTGAGGCATAGAAGCTCTAGTCCTCATGGCCTTCAGTCATGTCGTCCGGATGAGGATTACTTCAATTTTGCCATTACGATGGCAAGCGATCTTGAATAGTATATCATCATCGAGTATTGATACTCAACAACAAATAAAGACAGGTAGCTTTAAATTTGAGGGTTGGAATACTTAAATTAACTCTCGGAGGAATCTTGACAGTATAGATAGCATATTTTATTGCAAATCCTGTCATACATGTTGAAATGAAAAAGAATTCTTAACTGGATTGCAGGATTGGCTTGTTGAATATGTCAGCATGGTATTAAGATCGTAAAACTTGTGTGAGAAGAGTGATAAATAAGCTATTTAGGTATAATGCTTCGAACATAGCTGCTACGATCTGAATGTTAACAAGCATGTCAATCTCTTACAACTCTTAAGGCAAGGTTAAAGGATGGTAACCTGTGGTCTATATAATCTGGGTAAAGTTGAAAGTGTTCAAAATTTTGAGATTGGATGGTGGGAGGGTCATCCTACTTGGAAGGTGCGTTTTTTAAACAATCGGGTTAAGCTGGTCTGTATCGAGGAGAAATATGTGGAGACAAATAGCAGCAGAATCCAAAACGATAAAGTACGGGCCTTAAGATTGGCTTAAACTTTCTTTTCTATCTTTAGAGGCTGTAGATGCAATATAATGATGTGGGGTACCCTTATGCTTTTATTTTCTTTGGTGAGGAGAAAAGACCATGGGAGAGATGTTGGCGAGGGTAATTGTAGAGATATTCTTGGGGAGCATGAAGCCAAGGGCAGAATTTGGGCCTATCTTCTAATCCGGAAAAGAAGTCTTTTAATAGCAGAATATGTTTGGGTTGCAGTTGGAAGAGAGAAGTTATTTGTGCTTAAGATACATAAGGGCACATTTCAAGTCGGCTTTTGTTTTTTCCACTCCTTGTGTGAATGCCTATGGTTAAAGCCTTAGTACAGGTGAGTCCTAAGGATGATATATTTGCCTGATATTCAGTTAAATCTACCTCTAGCACCAGATTCTTGTGTTTTCGCACATTTGAGCATTGACGAGTTAAGAAGCAAGGTGATCTTGTCTTTCTTTTAGTCCATCCTAATTTCAGGTAGCTGCTTTTTGCCTTTTTTCTTTTTTCTTTTGGGTTTTACCCGTCTCTGAATGTGAACCTGGAGCCTACACATTATTAGAACCCAATAATATGTTCTGCTTTGGTTGTTAAATATTCAGAAAAAAAGATATTTTCATGTTGCAGTCCATTGCATGCTGGTTTCTTAAGGAGCTCATTAACGGGAAAATTGCTGTCTATTGAATTATTGCTTCTGAGTTTCACTGTTTAAATATGTCACTAAACACCACAGGAATCGTGCTTCTGTTTTGGGTTCTTTAAAATTGGCAATGGATTGTTTGAAGGGGGGGGGCCTTAATTGTTGAGGTATCAAAACTATGTATGTGAAAAGTCAAGGAGCCCTGTGCTCAAGCAGTAAGAGCCTAAGAAGTGATATGGTGTTAGAAAGGGTGGCTCTAGCAAGGCTTTTGAGATCAAAGAAAACATTAAATTTTATGTACTACTTCCGATGCGAAAAACCTATTGTCTTTAGTATTGTCGACTCTGAGCCTCTGAAATTGAGCAAAGTAGATGAAAATTAACTTTAGTTTGAGAGTAAGTAGATAGTATAAAACCAAATCAAACTGAACTGAGCCTTAAGTCCCCCAATCACTTGGGGTCGGTTACATGAAGCGGTTGTCTCGATTGAGTTCTGTCGAGGCATCGTGAAACAACAGTACACACACACGCGCACATATGTATATATATCTATCCTTTCGCATATGATTTGGAAACTTCCTTTATGATGGTTGGTTTAGTAAATAAAGGATGTACTTATGTCATTAAGTGAAATTATGTTTAACAAATATTATTCTTGTTGTCATTACCTAAAATTCTAGAGCCGCTCTTGGTTGGAGAACTTTCCCAGAACAAGAGAGAGAATTAACAAGAGATAAGGCAAAGTGTAATTTAGTTTTTATGGCTAACTTAATGCTTTTATGTCATATAGTTAGCTCTTGGCTTTAGGAGCATCTTCTCTGTGAGGACATGTTTTTTCAACAAATGGGGAAACTTTTCGATAGAAATTCTGTCTCTCAATTTTCTTAATCTTGTGACACTGTCTTGCCAAACTTATTTTGATGATGTTCATTTTTGTTTTCTCTAGACACTAACAAGAAATATTATTCACAGTGCACAGGCAATGTTTGCATTTGTATCAATTCTCAATAAGATGATTCTTCCCCACTGGCTCTCTTTTGTAACTTGCTCATTTCATTTCGCAGCTTCTTGGTAACAATTATGGGTTTAGTTGTCCCATGGAGCTTGACATTGGCCCTAGTAGATGGGTACTCTGTGTTTTTTAAACGTCCATCTCGTCAGCCGGGAGTTATGTCGGTCATCGTCGTAGGAGATTGGGTATGTGATTCTTCCATTCATTTGGCTGTGTTTGGTTCATGGATATCCGAAGGGATGAGAGAAAAATAAGAGGAAAAAGTATTGCGTTTCTTGCACTTCAGTCCTTCGTATTATATTTCATATTTGTTTCATACATTCCTCTTCAAGTTCATGTTTGACAGATAAATATCATTGTAATATTGTTGTACGACATGAACAGGTACTCTCGTTTCTGTCACTTGCTGCAGCGTGCTCAACTGCTAGTGTGACGGATGTGCTGATCAATTCCACGAACTTCTGCCGTTCGAGGATGTGCAGTAGATATCAGCTTTCCGCTGCTATGACTTTCTTGTCTTGGTTTCTATCTTTAGCCTCCTCTCTCTTCAATCTTTGGCTTCTCCCTTCTCTATAACCTGTGAATATGCCTGGCTTTAGCCATCTATAGATATCAAATAAAAATCAAATTTCTCATGTTCAGAAAAGAAAGTTTTGGATGCTTGTAATTGGATATTTTCCAATGGTTGAAATTACCATTTTACAGAAAAAATTTAGCTGTAAAGTTAATTTTTGATATTCATGAAGTCGAAACTAGTCCAATCTGATGTAAAAACGGGACTTAATTTTTCACCGAAAATTGTTTGACAGTTTCACAGCTGAGGAGGGAAAGATATTGTCAGTGATTGAATTTTTCTGCATGGATGTTGTGAACTTCTGCTTGTTGAGCTCCAACTCCCTCCTTTGTAGTTTCGGGAGTGATGGCTTTTGATTTTATTGCTGCTGCTGCTCTTACTGAGTTGTAAGCCACAAAAACATGAATAAAACTGTGGCCCTTTGAGTGCCTCTGCTTCTTACTATTACAAGAGCAAAACGATACTTCGATAAGAAGTGGAAATTCAGCCAGAGGCCCGAAGCCAGCCCGAGCCCCTTGAAATTTAGCCAGTTTGAGCCCGGTTTTAGCCAGGCTCTAGGCCCCACGTAATTTGGTGGGGCTTGGGCTAGAGGTTTGGAAGTCCGGCTTGACCCGAAGCCTGGCCCTAAGCGTGAGGATTTTAGCTCAATTCAAGCCCGTCATGAGTTAGTATATAGTTCGGGGTGGTTTGGATGAAGGTTTGTTTTTTGTAATTATTTTAAAAAAAGTACAGTTGTAGTTTAGCGTTGATATTTTGTGGATTATTGATTCGTCACGAGAGGAATCTAAAAAATAAAAATATATATTAGTATAAAAACATTTAAAAATTTCACTAAAGACAAAAATAATTAGTGTCCTGCATTGCTGCTTGGTCGTGATTAGTGTCCTGCATCCGGCACTTACAAACTTTTCCAACAAATAAAATGAAGGGAAAATACAGCCAGGGCCTATAAACACTAATAAAAAGGAAAGACTAATGCTAGAATCCAAACACGAGTCATATTAATGACTCACTTCTCACCGACTCTAAAGTTGCGGAGCACGAGGAGTTTGCACTAGCGACAAACAATCTCCCAAGGCCAGTAGAAATTCCTATCAAAGATAACAATGAGTACTCTTCCTAAATCTGGTTTGTATAAGCTAATGCCGGTCCAAACGCAGAACTGATCACTAGGAAACAAGCTCTCCCTATCACGAAGGAGAGCCGGATGACACTCCGGAACAAGACCCCGACACAGTAGTTTCTGGTCATGGGGAATAAGGCCGGCAAAACCGACAACCCCGAAACCATGACGAGCACAAAGCAAATCCAGGGCAAAACAAACAGGAACCCAAAAAAAACGAAACTAAAAAATTATTTCCCACCACCGTCACCCACCGGATCTGGAAAAAAACCGACCGGTAACAAAACTCCATACTAGGGAAACCACTCGGAGAAACAAAGAACCAGACAAAGAAGAAAAAACAGTAAAGAAGAAAGAAGAACCCAATTCAATACTTTTTGCCTATTGTACTTATTCAGTTATATTACCAGCATTTTGTGTTAAAATTATGCATATTGAGGTTAGGTCATATTGGAAAAAGTATTCATTTGTTTTTCCAACTCATTTCTATCAAATTTGTGTTTTTAATCTACTCCTACTTTTTTCGTGGTTCTTTTTGTCGTTGTCGTTGTTATAGCGAGAGAAACAAAAGTTGACTAATCTGATGATCATTGAATCAGGTTTGGGATAACCGAGCCATTCCCATTTCTTTATCATGAGGGAAACAACCTCTCTCTTTTGCATGCGGACCCAAGCCCTTAGTCCGAATATGTTAAGGTCATGGGCTGGATCTGGACCTAAATATTTTGACATGGGTGGGGCTCGGTTCAGGCCTGAATTTTGGTGAGCACATATGTGGGCTTTGACCGGGCTAGCTGTAGCCCGATGATTTATGGGCCAGGCATGGCCGCAGCAATTTTACACCCCTATCCTTCGATCCATTGCTCACTCATCGATTATACATACACTGATACACTATTTTCCTACACGTTTATGGGGTGTTTGGGAACCTACTTTTCAGCTTTTCATTTTTAACTTTTCGGCTTTTTAACTTTTTGAATTATGGTCAGAATGTGTTTTGAATATGAGAGGAGTGTTTGGGAGAAATGTGCAAAATGCATTTTGCCAAAGTAGTAGTGTTTGGGAGAACAATGTGAAAATGAGTTATTGATTGTTTGTTTACGATTTTGCCCTTGTTTATTGATTATGTTATTAAAAACGTGTAGGAATATTGTTTTTACCAATATTTTTAAAGTCATACTGGAAATAGTTTCGTAAATGCGACCGGTCCATTTTTTTTTTTTTTTTTTTTGGGGGTAATTGAAAGTCTCCCCTACTCAATAAAAATTACGGAAAATGAAAGTAATTGCCAAAAATTAAAAAAAAAAATTGGTCCAAAAAATTGATGAACATTAGAAATATAAATTAAAAAAAAAGAAGCTTGTGCATACATTAAAAACATACAAGACAAAAGTTAAGTTTTTGGGAAACCAAATAGACACAGATCATTTCTAAGATCAAACTAATAATGCAGGCATGTTCTATTCTTCATTTTCTTCGCTGTTTAAGATCTTCTCTTCACTGTTCAAAAAAGGGTGCAATAGACGGGTTGCAAATTGTAGGTGATGGTTCTTGCTACAGTCAAATATGATGAGCTGGAGAGGTATGAATAATCAACAGTAAAGATACAGTAGGAAAGAGAATAGGGTGGTCTAGAAGAAGGGTGAAGAACAGAGCAGGTGTGAACAGAAATGACTAAGGCAGTGGATTGCTCTCGGTCTAATCCATAATACCCTTTGTGACCTAGGAGATGGGGACTGAATTGCAGAGAGAATGTTCTCTTCTCAATCAGTGATGTCCCTTTTTTTCTCTATAGAATGACCTCACCAACCTCTGGGCACTGAAAGGGAATGTCCCATATTTATAGGCGCCCTGGACCAATCATTTGGCGCCAGGCTGTCGCCCTATAATATGATAACACGTGTCCTTTCCGTACAACCTGACCGTACGGGTGACGTCATCACCGCGCAGCTGGCTCGCGCGGTGACAAGCCATTCCCCCGCGCAGCGATCCTCCTGTTCTTAGCCACCAAGCCACTAGATCTCCCTTATTCCCGTCAGGGCAAGGTCGTGACCTGTTCGGTCGCGCCTATACCGCAGCCAAGCCTCAGGGGGCCCCCGGGGTCCTGCCTTTAGACCGCAGCAGGTATGATTACCTGGGCTAAATTGGACTAGCTTCTCGCGTTATCGCCCATGCTCTGGGGCGCTCTAGTCAAATGGGCCATGGGCTTTTCTCCTGTTCGGATGGCCCATGGTTATCCAAGCACCGCCCCTATTGGGCGTGGGGTGCGTGCCGTGAAGGCGCCTTGCACGAGAGGGTCCCGCGTCAGTGGCCCCCTTCGTGCACGCGTCAGTGGCCCCACCGCGCGGATACTTCCGTGGGGAGAGCCACGTGTCACGCGGAAATCATGCCACCTGGGCAACACGTGTCATCTTCTCATTGGTAGGTCAACGTTGACTTTAGTCAACGGGGGGTCTCGCGCTGACCTCCCCTACAATGGCCCCCACGCGCGTGTGGAACACGCAGGCGCGTGGCGTGTTATCCACGCGCTTTCCTACGCGCGCGTGACGTCAGTGCGTTATCCGTTTTCTGACAACTTTTCGGCTGATTGATGCGACGGTTTTAGAGGCGCCAGTTCGGTTCATCCGAGGTCATCATTACCGGCGACGTTTCGCCTCCGATGTGATGTTTGATTGCGACCGTTGGAGGGCCCCCCCTCTCTCCTTATAAATACTTCCGGTGTTTACCATTTTCGCCACTCTTGCATTCTCGATAAAAACCAGAGCTCTCGACTTCTTCATTCTGCAACTTCAAGCTTTTCTGCAACCTTCTTCTTCGTTCGAATTTCTTCTTCTTCTTCCATCACTCTCCCTCCCTGCTCTAGACATGACTCGCGGGGAGCAAGTTACAGGGGGCAGGCCTACCGTTCCGGCCGGCCCAGTCCCTCCGCCTGATCAGTGGCGTAGGGCTCTGTATTTGCATGGCAAGAACGACCCCTTCTGGAAGAAGATGGAGGCTTATGAGCCGGTGGGGTGCGAGCTGGACTACGTTTTGTGCATCCGGCCAGAAGTGGCAGTCGAAGATGGAGACATGGTGCCCCCTTCTTCCATTTCCCGTTTCAGGGTGGAGAGGGGTGACTTCCCTCTCTCTCCGGTCCAGTATTCTTCTCTTTCTGCACCCCCCTCTGGCTGGAGCGAGTGGGTGACCGACGTGATTGGGGACGCTGATTTCAAGAAGATCTTGGAGCGTTCTCACTTAATGGAACCTATCAAGATCTCCCAGGCTCTGACGCTGAACAGGAGGAACGAAAACCTCAATTTTCTGATATCCCGGTGGAGTGTGGACACTCACACCTTTGTATTTCCATGGGGCGAATTTGGGCCCACCCTTCAGGACACCAGCGCGCTACTCCACCTTTCCCTTCGTGGCCATTAAGAGTTTGAACCCACCAAGTCTGGATCTGTCGATCAGGAGGCGGTGGCCAGGCTGAGGCTGGCCTACAAGGCCGCGGGCCACAGGGGCTCGCAATGGGATAGGAGCGGGGAGAAGAGGATCATGACAGACCCGAAGAAAACATCCTGGGGATCTTGGCTGAGGTACTTTTTCAAGGATCTCCAGCCCGCGTCCGCTGGGAGCGCGGAACGCCAAGCCATTGACGGCCCGGAGTACAGAGGTGATCTGTATTTGCCCGTCTTTATTGCCTTTTTCCTTTCATTCTTTCTATTTCCAGATTTTCCGATTGATGCACCCAGCGAGTGCGTTTTCTTCCTCGCGGTGAGGCTCGCGCGCGGGGACAGGTTCCCACTGGGCCCCCTATTTTTGGGGCATTTGTTTCAGCAGCTGGACCACTTGTCTGCGGATTTTGAGCGCTCTGTGGGGCGCTATGATATCACTACTATGGTGCAAACCCAATTCTTGATCGCACTGGTATACGAGCACTTCCCCATCGCCGCGCCAAAGGCCAAAAAGTTTCCCGCGCAGGTGTCAAAACCGGTACGGGACAGTAGGGGTTGTCCGGTCAAGGAGGCCGACGGCCGTCAGCAATATACTCTTGAAGGTCCCTTGTGGCCAATCATTCTCCGTTGGAACAACGCGGCAACAACAAAGCTCTGGGAGGATTTCATGGACGACGAGTCTCACTTCCGTCCACGTCCTTACACGCAGACTCTGGATGGTGTCTGCACCTATGTCCCAGATATTCCGGGAGAGGTTGATTTTTCTGATGCCGGCCTGCCGCGCCGTAACCTTCTCGTCGGTGTATACTGCATGAGCCGCCCGACCTACCTGTCCGCCATCGGAGTCGAGAATTGGCAGACAATGGTGTATAGGCCTGATAGGGTTGCGCGCCAACTGGGGTATGACTTGGTTGTTCCGGGGGCCGACCCAGAGCCTCTGGAGTTCTCAGCCGCCTTCAACCAATTTCTGGTTTCTTTCACCGGCGTTCTTATGGACGGGGTTAGCCGCTGGCGCTTCCCGAAGTCCCTGGGTCCCCCACTTGCTTCCACCCAGTTCTGTCTTCTTTGGCGGAGGAACTTGGACTCTTTCTATACCTTCGTACAGGGTGAAGCCGTTCCGGCCGCTCCGCGCGTCGTGTTCAAGCCTGACTTCTATCTCCACACCCCTAAGTCCATACCTGCTGGCTGGCGCGGAGTGCGGAGTCGTTGGGCTCTAAAGGGTGATACTGTTGCGACGCCTTCAGAGGCTCGTGTAGTTGCACCACTCTCAGCCGTGCGGGTTACCAGAGCCCGAGCGAGAGCCCAAACATCTTCCGTGGAGGAAGAAGCTGAGCGGCCACTTACCCGTCGCAGGCTAGTCCATGTATGTGCTACTCTCTCGTTCAATTCCTTTACTACATTATTTTGCCTTTGCTATCTTGTACTTACTCCTTTGTTTGCCTCATTCTCAGGCGGCGTCTCGTGAGCGCGTCCTAGCTTCGCCGGAGCGTCCAGTCTCCCCGCAAGCCCCGGGTTCAAATCGGGATTCTGACACAGAGGATGCTGCCTCGAAGGCCGACGCTACTGCGTCGACCCAGGCCGCGGGTACTTCGACCCCCGCCCCGAGGCCGACGACCGATAGCGATGATGATAAACTTCCAATCAGTACTGCCCTTGGCAGAAGTCGTGACAGGGCTGCTGCCGGTGGGGCGGGGCCTAGCCAACACGTGGAACCTTCCCGCGCTCCCTCTCCGCCCGAGTTTGACGAAGAAACCCTCCCACATCCCCAAGCAACAGAGAGGCATGGTTTTTTGGAGGTGATTCGTACGCAGGAGCGGGTCAGCCCTACGATTTCGGAACTATTTGGCTCACGCAGTGATGCCGCAGCGGGAGGAGCAAGAGAAGTCCATTCCGGGGGACGCCGCGGTCCAGGGGAACAGGCAGAGGTGGATTCAGGAGATCCCTCCATGGGTTTTGGCAAACACGACCAAGATTTCATGAGTCCCTTTGTCGACAGCGACGATGAACAGAGCGCTTCCATGGCTGCTGAAATGGGCCAGCCTTCCACTCGTTCCCCTCAGCGCACATCTTCTGCGGAGAAAGGTAACCATCCTGACTCTTCCAACACTTTCCTCAACATAGGGGGGACATTCATGTGGGGCAAGGTTTTAGGCCGCGCACTACCCATAGCATAGGGGAATTTATGCCTACCTCAGTTGATCCTATTATTCACGAATTGTTCAAAGATGATTTTTCAGATTTGGAGGCCGCCGTGGATCCCCAGGGAAGCCTGCGAGAGATACAAGACACTCTTCAACAGGGCTCTCTACCAGGGCAACAAGGGCATGTCCCTGAGCGGCAAGGGCCTCTGCCAGAGCCGCAAGGGGAAGCTCAGCAGGAGCGATTGACCGCTATCCCTGAGGGTGACGCGGCTGAGGGTGGTGATAGGAGCGACGCAGACTCAAGTGCCCCGCGAGCAGATGCTGGGCAGATGGTCGTTTACAAGGAGAAACCCATAGATCTTGATGACAGCTCTGAGGCCTCAGGGGGAGTAGGGTCCAGTGCACCGCAACATCCCGAGGTACTAGAGGGGTCCGGCTTGCAGCGCGGTCCCGAGGCTCAATAGGGCTCCCCGTCTGAGTACAGTGATTCCCAATGCCAGGACCAGACTCCTGGCATTCCCGCGGCTGCGACAACATTCTTGTCCTTTCGCATTGCTCCTACCAGCCTTCCTGCCCTCACATTGGTCCACAGGACCCATCCGGAGACCTTTGCTAACTTCCGAGCACAAAGTGCCTTAGGGGGTGGTATGATTTTGAACAACTTGGCCACGGTCATAGACTCCTTGCACAGCATTCCCTTGAAGAAGTTTGGTGGCTTGTCGCTGAAGGACGCAAAGGGGGGTCTGGTGGATCTTCAAACCATGTCTGGCCTGGAGGTTGGCTGGCTCATTGCGCATCTAGAGCGCATGCATAGCGCCCGCCGAGCCCTGAAGCTATCTTCCCGGGCCGAGGCAAAGCAGAGGGAGGTTGAACGCGCTCGAGAGAGGGTGGACCTCACACGAGCCGCCCTTGTTCAAAGAGAAGAAGAGTTGAGGGAAAGGGAAGCCGAGCTACAGGTTGCCTTGCGCGAAAGATCTGATTTCGAAGCCGCGGGTGGGGAGATATTTGGGAAGGATGTTCCGGTCACTAGGGGATTGTTCCCTAAACCACAGCCATGACTTATGATTTTTCCTTTCTTTTCTTCTGTACTGAGAGTCATATTTTGAACTATGAATAATAGAGTATTGGTTTCTTTTGGTTTATGCTTCGCCTTTTTCTGTCTAGTTTCTGTACTTAGAATGATTTGCACAAAGTTGGATTTCTCATTAACTTGCTCATAACATCAGAAAACGAATTACAGGGAATAAACTGGATAATCATCCTAAACAACACATCTTTTGTTCAGGGGTAGTACTTCTTCATAAACTTAATGTTAATGGGCCCTGTTAGGAATCCGTCAGAGACTCTGGAAAGCCTGTAATGGCCGCTTGTCCCCGCGTTGATGACTTGGTACGGCCCTTCCCATCTTGGGGTAAACTTGGGGAGCTTGACATTTCTCATCACATCTGTGGTAGACTTCCAGACCAGGTCCCCAACCTTGAACTCACGCGGGACCACACTCTTGTTGTAGAATCTTGATACCGACTCCCAGTACTTGGCTTGATGCTCCGCAGCAAGCTCTCGCCTTTCCTCCAGGGCTTCCAGATCCGCGCTGCGCTCCACGGCTGTGACTTCTGTTGACAAAGCCAACCGCGCGGAGGGTACACTCAACTCAACTGGGAGTACAGTTTCTGCGTCGTAGACTAGATTGAAGGGGCTAGTCCGCGTCGCCTTTCTCTTTGCCGTGCGGTATGCCCATAGTGCCGTGATCAGATGGTCTGACCATGCTCCTCCTTTTTCATCCAATAGTTTGCTTAGTATCCGCACCAAGGACTTATTTGTGGCCTCAGCCTGACCATTGCCTTGGGGGTAATATGGCGTTGAAGTCTGGTGCTCTACGGAGTAGGACTATAATAGTGCGCCCACGTCTTTGTTGATAAACGGAGTCCCATTGTCTGACAGGATCACTTTCGGAATGTCAAACCTGCAAATGATGTTCTTTTTGATGAACTGGGCGACTGCCGCGCCGGTGGCGTTCTTAAGCGGTACCGCTTCCACCCACTTGGTGCTGACCTCAGTGGCAGCTAGAATCCATTGATGTTTGCGCGAGTGGGGCGTGATGGGCCCAACGAGGTCCATCGCCCAAGTATGAAAGGGGTAGGGCGCGCGGATCGCATGAAGCTCCACCGCGGGTGCATGGACCAGGTTTCCAAATTTTTGACATGCGTGGCACCGGCGTACATGTGCCTTAGCATCGGATTCCATCCGCGGCCAGTAATACCCCAGATGAATGATATGCTCGTATAGCTTTCGCCCACCGTGATGCTCCATCTCGTGGGCTTTGTACAACACCTCCTCTGCTTCCTCATTGGTCAGACACCGCAACGGGATGCCGTCTAAGGCTCTCCTGTAGAGGCTCCCACTTTTACGAAGAACCGCCTGGCCGACATCTTGATCTGCCTTCTATACTCTCTCTCTACTGGTAGCGCGCCCTCTTGTAGGAAATCAATATACTTCTGTCTCCAGTCTTGTTCCACCGAAAAGCAGCAATCTTGCGCAGGGATGGCTAGGCTGCATCTCTCACAGTTCCTTAGCGCTTCTGCGGCGTCCGCTCTCATGCTGGGCCAATAATAACCCTGTCTCTGAACCCTTCGGTAAAGAGAGATTTCATTTTCTCCACAAGTTGAGTCATGGATCTGACTTAATCTGGACTTGGCCTCTTCAAGGCTAATGCACCGCGCTAACCATCCCTGAGGGCCGCGGAAATACAACTTCTTTCCGATGATGGTAAACTGTGTCAATTCTAACAAGGGGATGCTCCCCTGTCCTGTTGTCAGTTGCTTTATCAATTTTTCTTGCCACTCATCCGCGGGATGTTCCTTGCTTACTTCGTCAGCGATTGATGGCTCTGTCTTCTTGACAATCTCTATCTCTATCTTTTCATCGTTGAACTCGACTTTTGCCCCGAGCGTGGCCAGTGCGTCAGGGAACCTGTTGTCTGATCTGGGTTTGTGAACAATTTCTACCCTGTCAAAACGTTGCATTAGCTTTTGTACCGTTGCCCGGTATGGAGCAAGAGTAGGTTCTTTCAGTGCGTAGATGCCTTCGGTTTGCAAAATGACCAGTTTTGAATCCCCCACAACTTTGAGGGTTTTTATCTCCTTTGCTATGGCTGCTAGGAGCCCCAGGATTAGCGCCTCATACTCTGCTTCATTGTTTGAACATTGGAAGGACAACTTATATGCGAGGTATTCACACTGACCGTCTGTACTTGTGAGGACTATTCCGGCGCCTCCCGTGCCACCTCCTGCTGCCCCGTCGAAGCTTAGGGTCCAAGTAGCTGACGCGGCCGCTAGTGCTTCGAAACCATCCCCTGGCAACTCCTCCTAAATTGGTTCGCACTGCTCACTGGGGAATTGTGCGAGTAGATCTGCAAATGCTTGACATTTAATCGCTTTGGGAGTGACACATGATATGTTGAATTCGGCCAGGGCTAAGAGCCAGCGGGCCACCCTTCCCGTAAGGGCTGGCCGCGACAGCAAGTAGCGCACTGGGTCACTTTTTGTTACCAAGTGGATTTTGAATGACAGGAAATAATGACGTAGCTTTTGCGCTGTGAAGACCAACGCTAGGCAATGCCGCTCCACCGGTGTGTACCGCTCTTCAGCTCCTTGGACTTTCCTGCTGATGTAGTATACTGGCCTTTCCGCGCCATCAACTTCCTGCACGAGCAGGGCCCCAATGGATCTTGGGGTGGACGTCAAATACAGGATGAGGGGTTTGCCCTTCTGTGGCGCGATCATGGTTTGCGGGGAAGTCAAGACAGCCTTGATTCTTTCAAACGCACCCTGGTGCTCCGCGCACCAATCGAACCTCGCCTTTCCTTTTAGCAGGTCGCTAAAGGGTGCTGATATTTCTGCTAGTGCGGGGATGAACCTGCGCAGGTACGAAACCCGCCCTAGGAACTTCTTGAGTGTCCGTTGAGAGTGAGGGGGCGGCATTTCGGTAATGGACTTTATCTTCACATCATCCGCCTCTATCCCGTGTCTATGGACAAGGAATCCCAGAAATTTTCCTGACGCGACACCAAATGCACATTTTAGCGGATTCATCCTCATATTGAACTTTCTGCATCGCGTAAACACTGTTTCCAAGTGATCTAGGTGGTCGAATTTTTCCTTTGATTTGACAACGAGATCGTCCACGTAATCTTCTACAATGTGATGCAGCATATCGTGAAAGATTGCCGTCATCGCGCGCTGATATGTGGCGCCAACATTTTTGAGACCAAAGGGCATTACAGTGTAATGAAAATTTCCCAAGGGTGTTCTAAAAGCGGTCTTCTCCGCATCCTCTGTCCCCATTTTTATCTGATTATAGCCACTAAAACCGTCCATAAAGGAGAACATCTGGTGCCCCGACGTGGAGTCGACCAGGGTATCAATATGTGGCAATGGAAATTCATCCTTTGGGCAGGCCTTGTTGAGGTCGCGGAAGTCGACGCACACTCGTATCTGGCCATTCTTTTTCTTCACTGGTACAATATTGGAGAGCCAGAGCGGGTATTGTATAGGCTGAATGAATCCTGCTTTCCTCAATTTCTCTACTTCTTCTTTGATTTTTTCTTCCAGCTCTGGCTGGTACTTGCGCGCACCCTGCTTGACTGGCCTAGAGTTTGGGAAGACGCTCAAATGATGGGCCACCAACTCGGTGTCTAGCCCTGGCATTTCTTCGTAGTGCCAAGCGAATACGTCGTTGTATCGCTGCAACAATTGAATGAGCCTCTTCTTCATGCCACTTTCGAGCGCTGCGCTTACGAAAACAGGCTGCGGAGTTCCTGCTCCTTTTCTGAGGTTGACTTCTTCCAATACTTCTGGCTGTGGCTTAGGGCCGTCTTGCATGCATTCCGGGGCTGGCTCGGGTTTTGTGACCTCGTCTTCTTCTGCCCCATTTGCCTCTAAGTACCGCGGGTCAGAAGCCTCATCCAAGACATCTGGCCCGCCGCCCCGTCATAAGCAATACACTGTTTTTCCTCCTTCCTTCAACTTGGTAATTTTTCGTGGCCCTGAGGCGCTCTCCATAGTCGGTTCTCGCTTGCTCGCGGAAGCTTCTCCGTCATTTTTAATGTCTTCCCACTTAGGTAATTTGACCCCGACCGGCCGTCCAACCACCGCGCTTGGTGTCTCATCCATCTCAGTGAAGTACACCGCGTCGGACAAGTGCGCTTCGCATACTTCGAATGGTCTTTCGGATGCCGCGACGGTGACCTTCTTTCCGGCCCAAATTGCCTTGAGGCACTGATGATAGCTAGATGGAATGACCGCGAAGCGATGCATCCAACTGCGGCCCAATATTATGTGGTAGTTCGTCTGTGCATCAATAATGTGGAATTTGGTGGCGGTGCGGATGGGCCCAACTGCGAGATCGACAATAACATACCCCAGGGACTCCTTCTTGTCCCCTTGGAACCCCGTGATCCCTATTAGTGACTTCACTATTCGGTCTTCCGGGATTCCCACTCTCTTCAGGGTAGATATCGGCATGATGTTAATGGATGCACCTCCGTCCATGAAAGTTCGTTTTAGTTCCACGCCGTTGACCCGCGCCGTAACGTATAAGGGTCTGTTGTGCGGGTGAGTGATCCTGCGGTCGGAGTCAGAAAAAGAAATTGCACTTGACTCATTGTTGATAGTTCTGGGGAGGGATCCTCCCTGCGCGGTGCACGCCTCGTGGCCATCTTGCGCGATGGCCAAGATGGCCTTAGTCATTAGGAACCTTGTGTCGGGTGTGAACCCCATTCTGTCGTAGAACTGTTTGAATTTCGTGCTGTTCTGCAGGATTTTGACCCCACTCTCTGGATCGGGAGTGGCCACCTTTGGGGTATCATACCCTGCGATATCATCAAGCTCGTCATAGAAAGACGTCATATATGCTTCCTCGCATTCAAAATCATGATCGTAGTCATAATCGTAATTATAGTCGTATTCACAACCATAATCATCCTCCTCTGTTTCGCGTATAAACTCGAAGCATTCGGCCATGTTGGCAGCCCCATGTTCTGGGTAAGGGTGCGTGCGCACGTCCTGCGCCTTGGTGGCTATCCTCAGCTCGTTGTTGTCCAACTTCTTTTTGAAAATTCTTTTTAAGGTCCAGCAGTCGCTGGTCGGATGCTTGGTGTGTCTGTGGAACATGCAATAATCTGGGCTTTCCCTGTCTGCGCGTGAGGGCGCGACTTCAATATCTGGTAGTGTGAGGCCGCCATCTGCTATCCATTCCTTTACCAACGCTTTTACTTCCTCTATGCTGCAGGGGTAGTCCGGAGCTCCTGAGCCTTCTTTGTAAACTTTTTGTTTCTTCCAGTCGCCTCGTCCGTTACCGCTGCCCGTCCATCCGCCGCGACCGCCGCTGCCCCTTCCCCCCTGCGACTTACGCGACGATGGAGCGGAAGTTGCAGCTGCGGCGACTGAATGCGATTTTCGGGGCTTCCAGGTCTCTCGCGCTGGTGGTTTAACAGTGTGACGCAACTTATATGCTGCTTCTAACAGGGCCGCGAATGTCTGAATTTTGACGTTAACCAGAAACGGCTGATACTCGCGCAGGAGTCCAGATGTGCAAATTTCGACCAAGTACTCTTCTTCCACTGGCTCAAGGCAATCGACTGCGCGGTCCTGAAACCGCCTAATATAGTCAATGATATCCTCACTAGGGCCTTGCGTTTCTTTAACGAGGGATAGACTGGTTATCTTCTCGCGTGTTTGGAAAAATTTTGCATAGAAACGGCTGACCATGTCTTCCCAAGACAAGACCGAATATGGGGTGAGGTTGACATACCAGGTGTACGCCCTATTGGTTAGGGATTTGGAAAACTCTCTTAGCCTGAGATTCGTGTCGCCAGAGAAGGCCCCTAGAGTTTCGATGAACCGCACTACATGCTCCTGCGCGTTGCCCTCTTTGCCATCAAACTTAGTAAATTTTGGTGGGGTGTATCCCTCTGGGTATGGCATCCGAAGGATTGCCATGGGGTAAGGTGGCTGGATATCAGAGCTTGGTAGGGAGGGGAAAGTTGTCCTGGTTCCCTTTGCAATAGGGCTTGGACTTCTGCCAGGGTCACTGCCTGTGGCCCGCCATTTTCTCCCAGTGCTGCCCTCTGGTGTACAGAACCAGTTCCTGTGGTTTGCAGGCCAGGGTTTTCTGGCAAGGCAGGGTGGACAGGGATTACTGTCTGAACGAGCGCCTGTGCGCCAGAGC
This sequence comes from Vaccinium myrtillus, assembly GCA_016920895.1. Lineage (NCBI taxonomy): Eukaryota > Viridiplantae > Streptophyta > Magnoliopsida > Ericales > Ericaceae > Vaccinium > Vaccinium myrtillus. Next base: position 15,052,370 of record CM029277.1, read on the forward strand.
CACCAGCTAAAGGTACCTCCCCCTGAGTCCCGCGGGCCTGTTCAGCCCGTGGAAGCTCAGGTGGGTGGACTCCCCCCCCAGCATGGATCTGCTGGGTCGCCGCCGCTGGTGAAGCTCTAGGTAGGGCCGCAGTGATGACCTCCGTGAGGCCTGCTATGGCAGCGAGCAACTGCGTCTGAGTGGCCTGCATCTGCGTGATGCCGGCTTGCATGGCGTGGATCATTTCTACTGCCGGAGTTCCCCCGGCCTCGTTTCCGACATGGCTGGAAGTTGCTTCTTCTATCACTGGTGGGCCATCGAGAACAAGGTTGGCGTGGTTTACTGGTGCTGCCATGTTCGACGTTTGTAGACCGCTTCTCGTATTTACCATCAACTAAACAACCTCCCCAGCAGAGTCGCCTGAATGTAGGTGATGGTTCTTGCTACAGTCAAATGTGATGAGCTGGAGAGGTATGAATAATCAACAGTAAAGATACAGTAGGAAAGAGAATAGGGTGGTCTAGAAGAAGGGTGAAGAACAGAGTAGGTGTGCACAGAAAGGACTAAGGCAGTGGATTGCTCTCGGTCTAATCCATAATACCCTTTTGTGACCTAGGAGATGGGGACTGAATTGCAGAGAGAATGTTCTCTTCTCAATCAGTGATTTCCCTTTTTTTCTCTCTAGAATGACCTCACCAACCTCTGGGCACTGAAAGGGAATGTCCCATATTTATAGGCGCCCTGGACCAATCATTTGGCGCCAGGCTGTCGCCCTATAATATGATAACACGTGTCCTTTCCGTACAACCTGACCGTACGGGTGACGTCATCACCGCGCAGCTGGCTCGCGCGGTGACAAGCCATTCCCCCGCGCAGCGATCCTCCTGTTCTTAGCCACCAAGCCACTAGATCTCCCTTATTCCCGTCAGGGCAAGGTCGTGACCTGTTCGGTCGCGCCTATACCGCAGCCAAGCCTCAGGGGGCCCCCGCGGGGTCCTGCCTTTAGACCGCAGCAGGTATGATTACCTGGGCTAAATTGGACTAGCTTCTCGCGTTATCGCCCATGCTCTGGGCCGCTCTAGTCAAATGGGCCATGGGCTTTTCTCCTGTTCGGATGGCCCATGGTTATCCAAGCACCGCCCCTATTGGGCGTGGGGTGCGTGCCGTGAAGGCGCCTTGCACGAGAGGGTCCCGCGTCAGTGGCCCCCTTCGTGCACGCGTCAGTGGCCCCACCGCGCGGATACTTCCGTGGGGAGAGCCACGTGTCACGCGGAAATCATGCCACCTGGGCAACACGTGTCATCTTCTCATTGGTAGGTCAACGTTGACTTTAGTCAACGGGGGGTCTCGCGCTGACCTCCCCTACACAAATTAAGCTCGATGAATAATTTTCCTCAGACATTACTCAATTTGTAAATCGCAATATTTACTCCTAAACCTTCCATACATACACAGATCTGGGTTCACGGGTTAATGGGTTTTCTGAGATTTTGGGGGTGGGGGAGAAGAATACCTTTCTCTCTGTTTGTGTTGTGCGGTGGGAAAAATGGGGGATCCAGAGGTGTAAGGGAGGGGTAGAATGGGAGAGAAATTAAGGGGGAAATCAAAATGAGAAAAGGATGGAAAAAGGAGCCTCCGACCTACTTTTCGGTTCTAGCTTAGATTGTTCAAAATGGTGAATCAATTCTGAGGGAATGAGTTTCGGATTTTTTCTCCCAAACACCCACAATGAAAAAAGTAGAATGAGAAAACTCAATAAATAGATGCCCAAACACCCTCTTAAGTTCTAACATGACAGCACTACATTAGAGCATCTCTAATGCACTACCTAAAAAATATTTGTTGTGCACACCTAAGTACATGTAGGGCTCTATTTTAGAATGGTGATGCTAGAATTTTCTTTAGATCTGACGGAACGTGATTGGTGACAGATTTAATTACTCGAGTTCTTAACAAGGCGCAATAGAGCAGTAATTTTCTTTACAATTTTATTTTGGGAATCTAGGAGTCTGGGACAGGATGAGAGCAGTAGTGAATCTATATTTTAGGCTCTGGAGAGATATAATGGAGGTGTATAAACATAAAAAGTTAGTTGTAGACTTCGAACCCGAGGGGTGCTGCACAGCCGCGAGCTGAGCAGCATGTTGTGTAGGCACGGCACTGCCATGTTGGTATCGTGCCGATGATTAGAGATGTTCACCGCGTAAACATCGAGTTTTACATGTTCGCCAAAAATCAGCTCGATCGAATATCTATAAGTGCATCATCGGAACACATATAACTTGTTGCAGTCGTTTTGATCTAGTGTGTCGGATCCATTCGGAATCATGCATTTCAAGATAATAATGTTTCGACGAGGCGCCTAACGGTGTTCAATCGAGCTGATTTTTGGAACACTTGTAGTACTCGACGAGATCTACGCGATGAAAGTCTCCGATCATCAGCACAACACCAGCACACTGCGCAGCACCCCTGGATTCGTAAACTTCATGAGAAATTGAGAGAGATTTGTGGTTTGGGCCATTTTAGTAATGATGGAGGCTAGATATAGCTACTTTCTCTTGTACCCCTAAAGTACATTTGGGGCCTTATTTTATGGGTTAAATTAAACAAAGAGAGGGATGATAGGGTATAAGAAGAGTATCCTTCAAAATGTCTAGAAAAGAGAGATGAACTGTTCAGATTACTAGAATGTTCACGTTGAGAGCAATCAAGCACCAAATTAAGAAAAAAGAAAGAGTACCGATTCAAGAAAGGATTGTTCAAGTGGTAATAATTCACTGATACGGGGCAGAGAGAAGCACAACTCTTTAGTTCGATTCACGTAAAGCGTAAGACTCATTTGGGTCACATTCCCTCGTCTTTAGGTCATTGGGTCACCATTTCAGTAAAAGGTTGTACGAAATAGTTATGGAGCAGGGATTTGATTTACAATACATGTAGGTTTCGAAAAAACCATTGCCGAAAAATACGGTTTACTAAAATTGTTTCGGATCTACTTCTTACATATGCGTAAAGTTTCATGAAGAAAGATTAGGGTTCTACCTTTGTGGTTCAAAGAACTGGAGCCTCCTGCACGCCAAAGATCTTCAACCCTATGACCCGAGAGAATAATAGCCAAAGGGTGTGGGAACCCTAGATTTTTCCTCCCTCTTTCCTCTCTCAACTCTCTTTAGATTTTTAGGAGAAAAGTTGCCTACACTTTTTGTGTCGTTTTTTTTTTTCAAGAGAGAGAGAGATTATTTATAGAGGAGGATAACTTGGCCAATAATTCAACTTAAAATAAATTGAATATTATCTCTAATATTAGGGCTAGGGATGGGACTCATTGGCTTCTTAAGCACTAGCTAAAATTGGGCTTACGCTCTCTCATCTCTATGAGTGGTGGCCCAATTAAACCACAATTAATTTCACTATATAATTATGGCTTAACTCTAGGCCTCAAGAATTAATATATTATAACCCGTTAAATGCTAATACCATAATATCGAACCCCTTCACTACGCAATGCCCATAAGCAGCAATTAGTCACAATAAAATACTGTCAAACCAAAGCTAGCTTATATTTTAATTCCATTGAATACTAGTTCATTTACTTTTAGTTTAGAAAAACATTCTAATGAACTTTTCATTAAAATGACTAGTACTAGATTCCAAAGACTAATTCAGTGAACTAACTCAAAGGGACATTATACTCTATAATAAAATAGAGAGTGAATTCCATCTTGAAAATAATGTTCTCACAGTCCTAACATAAATTACCCAACTCACCGAGGTGTTGATTAAGTAAGACCTCACTCATTGGTGAATCAAAGTGACATAGGATAGAAACTTGAGTTCATTAACTTTCTTAGGATTAAGGGTGAATTACAATTAGCAAGTAAGATTTACACTAATGTTGACAGTCGTTAAAATAGTGTGACTCTTATAGTGGTCCTTCAATGTATATCGAATACACCAACATATTAACTTGAAGTGTTTCACTTCAATGATTGAAATGGATCATTCTATCTTATAGAAATTAATCATGTTGTAGTTGACTTAATAGATACTCCTTTCTATTAGAGCATCCCCAATGGGATAATCAAAACATCTAAATAACCAAAGTTAGCAATGCTTGTCCAAAAATTGTCTCACATTGGCATAATCAAAGTTAACAACCTTTTAGCCAATAACCAAATTTTGGCATTTGGATAATCAAATGTAACAACATTTTCTCAATAACCAAAACTCAATAACCAAATTTTGGGGACCACACCCTATTTTATAAGTTTTTTTTGGTAGAATGAATTCAAAAATAACAATATTCGCTCTCCATTTTTCAAACACTTCAAAACTTCTTTTTTTTTTTTTTTTTTTGCACTCTCTCAAAAACTTGAAATTATCAATTTTTAATCTTTACCAAAATATGTTCAAGATTGGTCTCATTTTAAAAGTATTGTGAATATCTTTTAAATGGTACCAATATTATAAAAAGTATATCTACAAATTTAAAGTTGTACCCATTTTATGAATAAAAATAGAGTGAGTGATACTTTTTTTTATTATGGACACAAAATACCATTGTGGCACTCCACATTGTTAACTTTATAAATGTCTTGTATGGATAATCAAAGTCTGATGTGGCAACTTTTGATTATCCAGTTTTGATTATACCACTAGTGATGCTCGTAGCAACTGTGAATAATTTAAATTACAAGCAATTATGATTTATATCTCCTATATGGAAATCACCTTCACATACATAAATCATATTCAATCTAATGAAATTTTCATTAACATGACTAGTACTAGATTCCAAAGACTAATCCAGTGAACTAACTCAAGGGGACATTATACTCTATAATAAAATGACTAGTACTAGATTCCAAAGACTAATCCAGTGAACTAACTCAAGGGGACATTATACTCTATAATAAAATGACTAGTACTAGATTCCAAAGACTAATCCAGTGAACTAACTCAAGGGGACATTATTCTCTATAATAAAATAGAGAGTGAATTCCATCTTGAAAATAATGTTTTCACAGTCCTAACAAAAATCACCCAACTCATCGAGGTGTTGATCAAGTAAGACCTCACTCATTGGTGAATCAAAGTGACATAGGATAGAAACTTGAGTTCATTAACTTTCTCAGGATTAAGGGTGAATTACAATTAGCAAGTAAGATTTACACTAATGTTGACAGTCGTTAAAATAGTGTGACTCTTATAGTGGTCCTTCAATGTATATCGAATACACAAACATATTAACTTGAAGTCTTTCACTTCAATGATTGAAATGGATCATTCTATCTTATAGAAGTTAATCATGTTGCAGTTGATCTAACAAATAGTCATTTCCATTAGCAACTGTGAATAATTTAAATTACAAGCAATTATGATTTATATCTCTTGTATGGAAATCACATTCACATACATAAATCATATTCAATATAATTTAGGACTTTTATATTCATCTCATTAATCAATAATATTCATCTTATGAATTATATCCAACGTACGAAATAAAACATTTTATAACAATAAAGTGAAGCTCTAATTATTAACCAAAAATAATAAATTAATTGATTCTGAGGGCATTAATCCCAACAATACAACCATGTGACCCTCGAACAGGTGATCCGAGTACGTAAAAGAGGCAAAATAGAGTAAAGCAGCTAGGAAGAAAAGACAAAAAAAACGTAGTAGTAGAAAAATTTGAAAGTATTTGCACCAAAAGGATCTCGACAACCACTTATACTTTTGATGGGGTCCCAAGGGGTTTCCATGCTAGTGGGATGAAGCTTCATAGAGGGAATTCACAGGTACAAATTGGGCCATCTTTACATAATAATTATCATTACATATGTGCTGTCAATAATAAAACAACATCGAATACCAACAAAAAAAACAAAATCATACTCCTACTAATAAACAAGTGACAAAGAAAAAGGCTTCATCAGACTCATCTTTTAATAACAACCCTGGACCCTACATTTGTCTAAAAGTGCACATGTGATCAATTTAATCTTGGGATTGTAAAGTATTAATACATCTTACTATTCTTAAATAATTAGGGCCATGATCTTAATATAATTAAAAATCATAGCATTAGTCAAACGCAATATCCAAAGATAATTGTTCTTTGGAAAATGCTAACGTGGGCACACGTTAGAGTTGAAAAAGTGTATTGAAATGAGTGAAAAGTGTATAAGAATACGTGAAAGTGTATTAAAAGGTGTAAAAAAGTGTATTGGTGTGTGTTTTTTTGTTTATTTGTGTGCTTAATGTGTGTCCATTAGGCACACGTTAACAAGACCCTTAATAGGTAAAAGCGTCATGGGCGATGATAAATAGAATTTGACCCTTTTACTCATATTCTCTTCATCCCTTTTTAAGTGTACAGTTCTGTAATTCCAACTTATGAAGAAGACATCATCATTACACTTATCAAATCAATTTTTTTTCAATTTTTATCTCCACTTTTTAAAATTATTCTGTACTTTTACCTATTAATTCTTTACTCATTTTGGGTTGTCCCTTAATAATTGTTCATTTTAAAAATTATATGTAGTAACATTTTCCCACTAAAATAGTAAGGAAAAAATGCATCAAACATATGTGTATCTATGAAATCATAGATGGGATTGTATGTAGTACGTAATTGATTGGGACCCGGTACACATAGTACGGTTTCAACCACTTATGCACATTAGATTGGAGCTGATTTGTCGCAAGGCCACTCGAAATATTATTCTAAGAGTAATGAACAGTTTGGATCATCTGTGTGGAACCACAAGTGGATCCCCAAACAGCTCTGTACAATTTCTGTACATTTATCTCACTTATTTTATCATTGGACGAAGTGAAAAATAATCCCAAAGGTCTGGACTAACTAATACCACTTGTCCACGTTGGGCCAAATCTGGCCGGTTTCTGAGTTTTTGCTTCTAAAGTTGAAAATGGCAAATGAGTTTTGAAGAACAGCTTCTGGGAATGAAGCGGCCAAACAGCCAAAAGGCAAAAACGAGAATCGGAAAAAACAAAAATGTGGCGCCCAAACAGGCCCTAATGTTGACAGTCGTTAAAATAGTGTGACTCTTATAGTGGTCATTCAATGTATATCGAATACACCAACATATTAACTTGAAGTCTTCCACTTCAATGATTGAAATGAATCATTCTATCTTATAGAAGTTAATCATGTTGCAGTTGATCTAATAGATAGTCATTTCCATTAGCAACTGTGAATAATTTAAATTACAAGCAATTATGAATCAATAATATCATAAATCATATACATTTTTGTCATAATAAATGTGATTTCCATACATTTTTTACCATTTTGTCATATACATTTTTGTATGGAAATCACATTCACATACATAAATCATATTCAATAGTATAATTTAGGACTTTTAAATTCATCTCATGAATCAATAATATTCATCTTATGAATTATATCCAACGTACGAAACAAAATATTTTATAACAATAAAGTGAAGCTCTAATTATTAACCAAAAATAATAAATTAATTGATTCTGAGGGCATTAATCCCAACAATACAACCATGTGACCCTCGAACAGGTGATCCGAGTACGTAAAAGAGGCAAAATAGAGTAAAGCAGCTAGGAAGAAAAGACAAAAAAAACGTAGTAGTAGAAAAAATTGAAAGTATTTGCACCAAAAGGATCTCGACAACCACTTATACTTTTGATGGGGTCCCAAGGGGTTTCCATGCTAGTGGGATGAAGCTTCATAGAGGGAATTCACAGGTACAAATTGGGCCATCTTTACATACTCCCTCCGTCCCATTTTAAATGCTCCCTACGTATATCCGTGCCATTTTCAAACGTCTATATCTTTTTATTGGTAAGGTTTTCAGAGTTTTTAAAAATTTTGTCTAATAGAACTAATTGAGATCTATCAAATAAGATCCATATTGCATATAAAATACATTATAGAATTAAAACTATAAGGGTTTTAAAAAAACACGCATAATCGTAGGGAGCATTTAAATTGGGACGGAGGGAGTAATAATTATCATTACATATGTGCTGTCAATAATAAAACAACATCGAATACCAACAAAAAAAACAAAATCATACTCCTACTAATAAACAAGTGACAAAGAAAAAGTCTTCATCAGACTCATCTTTTAATAACAACCCTGGACCCTACATTTATCTAAAAGTGCACATGTGATCAATTTAATCTTGGGATTTTAAAGTATTAATAGATCTTACTATTCTTAAATAATTAGGGCCATGATCTTAATATAATTAAAAATCATAGCATTAGTCAAACGCAATATCCAAAGATAATTGTTCTTTGGAAAATGCTAACGTAGGCACACGTTAGGGTTGAAAAAGTGTATTGAAATGAGTGAAAAGTGTATAAGAATACGTGAAAGTGTATTAAAAGGTGTAAAAAAGTGTATTGGAGTGTGTTTTTTTGTTTATTTGTGTGCTTATTGTGTGTCCATTACGCACACGTTAACAAGACCCTTAATAGGTAAAAGCGTCATGGGCGATGATAAATAGAACTTGACCCTTTTACTCATATTCTCTTCATCCCTTTTTAAGTGTACAGTTCTGTAATTCCAACTTATGAAGAAGACATCATCATTACACTTATCACATCAATTTTTTTTCAATTTTTATCTCCACTTTTTAAAATTATTATGTACTTTTACCTATTAATTCTTTACTAATTTTGGGTTGTCCCTTAATAATTGTTCATTTTAAAAATTATATGTAGTAACATTTTTCCACTAAAATAGTAAGGAAAAAATGCATCAAACATATGTGTATATATGAGATCATAGATGGGATTGTATGTAGTGCGTAATTAGTTGGGACCCGGTACACATAGTACGGTTTCAACCACTTATGCACATTAGATTGGAGCTGATTTGTCACGGGGTCACTCGAAATATTATTCTAAGAGTAATGAACTGTTCAGATCATCCGTGTGGAACCACAAGTGGATCCCCAAACAGCTCTGTACAATTTATGTACATTTATCTCACTTATTTTAATATTGGTCTGTATCCTTAGGGTTCCGAATTAATTGTACTTCCGTTGATTTTGGTGGAAAGAAAGATGAGATGAGGATTGTGAAAAATTATTTTTATCATTGGATGAAGTGAAAATTATTTTTATCATTGGATGAAGTGAAAAATAATCCCAAAGGTCTGGACTAAGGCCCCGATTGGATGCGAGATACGTTTTGGTGGGACAAGATAGTAAGGGGGGATAAAATAGTAAGGGGTATTATTTAGTAAGGGTGGACCACAGTGATGTGACATTTATGAAGGGGGGATTAAATAGTATGTGGTTTGGATGGATTTGTTATAAAGGGGGATAAAGTTGGGCGGATGATGTAAAAACTTGACAAATGACTTATTTGCCCTTGAACAGTCATATTAGATTTTATGATAAAAAAATACATAATCACAATAGTAATTAAATTAATTATACTTTTTAATAAATAATTCCTTTTATTAGTTATATCTAAAATTAAAATATTCAGTTATTATTTTTTTATTATTCATTTCAATAATATTTCGAAGTTTAAAGTTGGGTGGATGAAGTTTAATTTTTTATTATTCATTTCAATAATATTTCTAGTTATACGTGTTTAATAATAACTAATTAGTACTCCCTCCGTCCCAATTTCTTGGCCCCTTTTGGGGAAATGGGTTTTTAAGGGGTGTGAAAACTTTGTATTGAATTTTCTATTTTGTCCCTAAATCCAGTCAATATTACTGTGACCAAATTTGTGAGGCTAATTTATTATATGAATGTCAAAACATATTCAATATGGATCTTGTTTGATAGATATCAATTAATTTTATTATACAAAATTTTCAAAATCATAAAAACCGTTATAAAATAAAAGATAATAGACTAGCCAATTAAGAAATTGGGACGGAGGGAGTAATTTTTATGTTATTCCCCAACAATGTCAAATTCTAAAGTATAAAAAAAAATTAAATTTTTTTGTATCAAGTTAAAGATCTTAATTTGTAGTTTAATTTGGTGCAAAAAAAAGTAAAAAAATTAATGTGAAAATACTTTATTTTTTTATCCGAAGGATATTGCAAAGCAAGCCAACAATGTCAAATTCTAAAGTATAAAAATTTTCAATTTTTTTTGTATCAAATTAAATATCTCAATTAGTAGTTCAATTTAGTGCAAAAAAATTAAAAAAATATGCACAAAAGTACTTCAATTTTTTATCCGAAGGAAATCGCAAGAGTTCGTAAAACATTTAAAATTTCATTCGGTTTCTTTTTAAAAACAGTAAAAAAAAAAAAAACTGGGGGTAAGGGTTGGGGTATAAGGGAGGGTATGGGGGTAATTTTGTAGGGGGTATGAGGGGGTATAAATTAGTAATAGGGGTTGGGGTGTTATTAATTAGTGAGGGGGAAGGGGTATTATTTGGGTGGGGGTATTAAGTTATCCGGGTTTCAAATTTTTGTCAAACCAAGTATAAAACTGTGAGACCGGGATAAGGGGAGGGGGTATAACTTAATACCCCTCTAATGCTGCAGCCAATCGGGCCCTAGGTGACTAACTAATACCACCTCTCCACGTTGGGCCTGTCAATGGTAAAACAAGAGAAGGGGGTCGGGAATGAAACCAGCTCCTCTCTAGTAGGGGATGTCGCCAGCCCTGTTCAATTTCCAATTTTGTCGACCCATCCTGAGTTCATAATAATGATCGGAACCGTTCACGTTGTAGTTCTGTCGAGAACTTTGACCACACAAAAAATTATTTTAATCGGATGCCAATAAATATTTGACCGGCACACATTTACATTGAAAAAATCACATGAAGGGGTTCGAATCCAGTTTGCATGATATATCTTTTTCAACGCCAATGTGTGCTGATCAGGCATTGATCTGTATCCGATCAACATGATTATAAGGTTAGTCGAAGCCCTCAATGAGATCTACTACGTGAATTAGAATCCGGACAAGACTAGAGACAACTCCACTGGAGAGGAGCCGGTTCGGTCGGGAATTCAGGGGACTGTTGTCGTGTGGTTAGGGTTCAGAGCCCAACAGAACAGGGACATAGGACCGGATTAGGTAGGTGGCTGGGTTGGCAAAATTCCAGAATCCTCTTTCATTGGAAACTCCCTTTGCCAATTTCTTATTTTTCAAATCCGAATCGTCATCTCACTTTTAGAAATTTTGGTTGATAAAGTATACAAAATTGTATACTGACGTTTGCTTTCACTGTTGTCAGTCTTTTGCATGTGTCATCTGATCTTCAAAAACTCACGATCCTTCCATGCGATAGTCATATTATATCGACGATTAAAAGAAAAAGTGTCATGGGCGATGCTAAATAGAATTTGACCCTACTCCCTCGCTGCCTTCGCCGCCTCCCATTCAGGGCTGGCCCAAGGGTTGTTTAGTGTCGATTGTCTAATCTAAAAATTGTGCCCTTAAGAATAAATATTTAAACAAACATTATAGTAACAATCACAAAACAAGAAAACTAAAATTTTACAAAGTTCTATTAATCATTATATAAGAACACAAAATCAGAGTCTCCAAATACATATCTCAAAAACGTATGAGTATGACTTGAATATTACTTGTGTTGCATTTCTATAAACAAAAGCAAAAGTATAAATTAGACTTGTATAATCCACCTCTTCCACTAGATTATTTTCAATCGATAACACATGTAGTCTTTCTTATGTCATGGTTGATCGAAGGTAAGATTTGATAAATTTCGACTTTGAAAAGTTTCTTCTCTCGTGGCAACGGTAACCGGTATAGTCAAAAGCACTCTATACGCATTCGATGAATTTGAGAAAGAATCCTCTATGTGTTTAATAAAATTGAGCACTTCAATTGGTTTTTTCACTCATTTTGACAATGCTTCTTTTAAGACTTAAAACTCCCCAAACAAATCTCTTCCATCAATATAAGTTGTAAAAATTAATTTGTTACGTGTTTTATTTTGGGATTTTAGGCCAAATGGACTTTTCTTTTATTAGGCCTTTTTTTTAAATGGGACTTTTTGTTTTTCTTACTGGGCTATAATGACCTCTACTCAAGCTTAATAGTAAAAATTATGGGGGTACCCCTATTTTTTTGAGTTTTTTTTGGATGCCTAGGCCGATTTGATCATGTCCTTGCTATTTCAAGGTCGCTAGCGATTCTTGGCCAGAGGCAAGGGCGGGGTGTAGAATTTTTGTTTAGTTGTGACAAAAACATATTCAAAAAAAATTTGTATGAATCTTTCATACATGGCTCTATTTAAAATAAACATATTTATTTTGCATGAAAATTTATTTGGCTTACTTTATTTTGTTTTGTGGAGCTATATTATCAACTCATTCATAAATTTAAGTGAATTTTTTTTAATCAAATTATATGTAAAAAAATAATTACAACTTTTTAATGCATTTTTTTTTAATCCGGGGAGTTCGCTTGAACCCCTGGCTATAAGTTGGTGCCATCCCTAGCCACAGATGAGCCTCCGGTGTCGGGCTAGATTCGTGGTAGTTTGGAGTTATTTTCTTCTTTTTATGTAGTTGTACAGTGATTCGCTTGTCCAAATTTACGGACGGATACGTTCATTGAAATGATGAGATGCATGATCAATTGATCCCGTTTGGCAGCCTTCATTGTGAATTCTACATTTTGAATTTTTGGATTGTGGGTATTTGGCAGAAAGTTTGAGAATGCATTTTTCCTTATCAAATTCACACAATGGAGGCATAATTTGATAAAGAGCCACAAAGATACTTTTATATTCTCATTTTGCAATTTGTGTAAAAAAAAAAAAAAAATCAATCATGTATCTATTTTCATGACTACTGTCAAACACTATTTTGTTGCAAAATCTATTCTGTAGATATCTCTCAAAGCTTTTACAAATTAATAATATATTCTGACCAAAATTCAAAAACCTACAATTCAGCATCTAAAATACAAAATGCAAAAAATAAGAGACTCTCAAACAAGGGCAACCACAATGTAAACACAAGTAGGATGGATAAATGTGAATATAATATGCATCTTAGAAACAAGGATTTTTGCTTCTCGCCACATGGAAACATTTCTATTATAGATTAGAAACATTTCAAAATTCATATATTATTTTCTGAATACTGATTTTAGGAGTTATTTGAAATGTTAGGATCCCATATACCAGTCCTTGATTATGCCCAGCTTGTTATCACTTATAAGTTAGATTTTCTATTATAGATCTTTTAATTATTCCCTCCGTCCTGAATTTCTTGTCCACTTTTACTATTCACGACGCCACAAAAAATTATTTATATTTTCAAATTTATAAAGTCATATACATGCAATATGGATTTCGTTTGATAGTTCTTGATGAGTTCTACTAAAAAAGGTTTTTAAGATTATATAATATAGATTATGTAATAACCTTAATTTTAGTAAAATAAAATTTTGTTTATTTAATTCAATTGTTTTGTTTTTATTATTTGAAAAATCATTTATTGGGCTTATTGTACTACGTGTCTACCTTGTACTAGTGTATCTATACACATGTACTTATATGTATCCATAATACTATGGAATCTTTCTATGGTGCCCCAATGTGGTATTGGGGCACCGGTGCCCCACTAATTTTGGACCATTAGATCTGCCATAAACGAATCTCAACCATTGGATCTCAAAAAGCAAGTGGTTTTGACAAAAAACGAGGTGGTTTTGCGGTTTTCCCGCCAAAAAACTCGCACTTTACTTACCATGAATACTGGAAATATATACCACCAAATAGGCTAAATATTACCACCAAATAAGGTAACACTTACCACGCAAGAAGGGAATATTTACCACAAAATAAGGCGACTGGACAATCCGGTAGCAAGTCACCATTTTGAGCGAGAAAATCTAACTTTTTGGGGTGTTATAACACCACACCACTTTTTACTGTTTCCAGTCCAAATTTTGTCTTTTAGCTAAGATTTTTTTGTAGTGGGCAACATTAGAAAATGAGGTAAAAAAGGCTTTAGTTAAATTTTTTAATTTGTGTAGAATATTTCTTAGAACAATTTTTTGAAATAAAAATATTAATTGTATAATAATAATAATAATAATAATAATAATAATAATAATAATAATAATAATAATAATAATAATAATAATAATAATAATCTCTAAAATACGTTAAAATAATTTTAAATAATTTACCTTTAAATAATTATTAAATATATGATGACCATGTGATAATTTGCAAAAATAATTTTTGTTTAAACACACGCTACAATAATTGTAATAAAAATGTTGAATGATGAAAGATAAATCAATAAGTAATAAATATTAAACAAAAAAACGAGGTGGTTTTGCGATTTTCCCGCCAAAAAACTCGCACTTTAATTACCATGAAAACTTGAAATATATATATACCACCAAATAAGCTAAGTATTACCACATAGAAAGACAACACTTACCATGAAATAAGGGAATATTTACCACAAAATAAGGCGACAGGTCAATCCGGTAGCAAATCACCATTTTGAGCGGGAAACTTCTTACTTTTTTTTTTGCAAACCCTATTCCACCGTCTCCTCTCAACCAAAACCCTAATTTGTTCAACCATTGGTACAACTCAATAGTATTAAGGTTAGGATTTTATTTAGAGAGAGAGAGAGAGAGAGAGAGAGAGAGAGAGAGAGAGAGAGAGAGAGAGAGAAGCCTTGACACCCCTCCTTGAACTTAGAAAATCCCTGATCGAGTTTATAATTTTGAGGGAAACAATGTCCACACTAGTAGATTTGCCCTGAAAAAACCTGAGATTTCTTTCCATCCATATGCCAAATATAGTAGCAACAAGGACAATCCTCACTAGCATATTCCGAAATCTATTTCTTTGTACATTACCAGGTCATTACATCCAACAAGGTATTAGGAATACCATAATTCAGGATCCTTCTCTACTGATTATACCAGATTGTGGAAGAGAAAGAGCACTAAAAGAAAAGATAATGATGATGATGGGACTCCTTTCGATATTACACAACAAGCAACGATCATCCACTTGCATTCCCCTGCTAAGCAATCTGTCTGTTGTATTCATTCCGCATCGAACAGCCATCCATAACACAAAATTCCACCGTGGGACAAAGTTCTTAGTCCAGATAATAGGAGCCTAAGGTTGACTTTGTTTTCTACTGCATATAGCTTCCCAAGCAGAAGCCACAGAGTATGTACCACTAGGATGTGGTAATCATACTACAAAATCATCTCGAGAGCAATTAGGCTTGAAATCTAGAGGGAAGATAGCTTGAGTGACCCTATTCCAAATTCGGGGCCCACGCCATTCACCCTGGCAGATAATGCAAGAGACCTTAGTTTGTAAGGACCTTCCTAAATTAAACACTACTTCTCCCCCAAATCTATTATAAAGGGGCCCTAAGGGATGCCAATTGTTGTGTCATATAAATGTCCCCATGAAGCTCACTTGGAATCTCCATGGCCCACATTTTGTTCTTTAATGATGTAAGTATGGATCCATTTGACCTAAAGAGTGTTAGCTTTCAGTTAATTTAGTTAACCAACCTTTTTAAATGAGCCTAAAATTTGAGCTCGAATTCGCTCATTCACTAAACAAATCAAAGCCGAGTCGGGTCTTGCAGCCCTACTTTAGTAACAAGTATATAAATGTGAAAACTATTTTGGAGGTATAAAAAGAGAGGGGTAAAAATTGATTTTGGGATCCAACATGGAGTACTTAACTCGTTTGTTCTAGAAACTGACGTAAGTCAAGAGCTGGTTTTAAGTTTGTCATTTGAGTTGATGTAATATAAAAAAAATGACCTGTCTCGTAAAACACAATAATTCAATTTTGAGATTAAGTCAGTCTTGTGAAACAGGTTCTGAGTTTAATGACCTTTACTGCTGAACCACGCATACAATAACGCAAAAATAGATGTGCTACTATATATTTAGTAATCTTATAAAATCAGGGGCCTATAACTAAGTCATAAATTGGGGCCCTAGGAGCTGGTTTGGTCGATCGGCTTGTGCCCAAGGCCAACCCTTCTATTCTTCCCAGGATCTAATCTAATTTTTTTTTTAATAATATTGATCAAAAGACAAATAAGGTATATAGCTCAACTTAGCAATTCGAATAAAAGCATCTCTAGTGCTTTGTCTTTCTCAATGTAACAAAAATTTTGAGTAGTAACCCCTCAAAATCGGAAAAAAATTTGTTCACCCTCACCAAAAGAGGGTGAACAAAACCTTCACCCTAATTGGTTGAAATGGTGTAGGGTTCACAGAATCAATACATTTTTTGGTAAACATGACATCACTTTGTGGTGGGATCCTTATCATTTTTGGTGGACCCCACACCATTTTAACCAATCAGGGTGAAGGTTTTGTTCACCCTCTTTTGGTGAGGGTGAACAAATTTTTTTCCCTCAAAATCAATTCTACTTCTTGATTGAAACCTACTCCTTCCGTTTCAAAATAAGTGTCCTTTTTGGGACTGTGTGTCATTTCAATGGCTTATATCTTTTAGAGCAATGCTACAGGCACTAACTAGTGTACCAACTATTACACTAAATGCACACATGACATTACCACATAATGCACTATTCAATACATGGATAGATTCATCAACTAAAAGAGTGTCACATGGACAGTTAGTGTAATAGTTGGTACACTAGTTAGTGTCTGTAGCATTTCTCTATCTTTTAATTTGAATCTAAAGAAATATGCATTATGGATCTTATTTGATAGATCTTAATTAATTCTATTATACAAAATTTTTAAAATCATAAAAACTATTATAAATTAATGTGAAACTAAAAAAGATATGCATTATGGATCTTGTTTGATAGATCTTAGTTAATTCTATTATACAAAATTTTCAAAATCATAAAAACTATATAACTTAAAAGATATAAGCCGTTAACGCAGTCCCAAAATGAACACTTATTTTGGAACTGAGAGAGTTTTCGTACTATATTTTATTTAAATTTTTACTGAAACCAAGGAAGACTCAAAGTTATATAATTCATGCAATTAATGAGGCGTATACTCAAATTTATACTCCCTCCGTCCCAATTTTATAGTCCATTTTGGGAGTTCGTGCCACTTTTCAAAGTGTTATATCTTATAATCTATAACGTTTTAGGTGATTTTGAACACTTTGTTTATTAGAATCAAGATCTATCAAACAAGATCCATATTGCATATAAAATGTATTACCGATTGAAAGATATAATCGTTTTTTTTATCCGGTTATGATAGAACGATGAACTATAAAATTGGGACGGAGGGAGTATTTAGGTTTGGATTTGCCCATTGTGTTACATATAAAATAAAACTTTTACTCTAAAATTTTGAGTCAAGGGTCTTTTTTTTTTGGTACTACGGAAGATCTTGAGTCAAGGGTCTGTACATACATTTCTGTGTCTGACTTTTTACGTGTTAGTAAGGGTTTTGCTCAACTTTTCCAAAACAAACGGTTATTATATGGAAACAATTAAAACCAGGGGCCAGGCCGCCAGGGGCAGGGGTGATTCAGTATTGCTATGGATACACCATTTGTTGTACACAAATCGTACACAACCTTAAGTAAAATTCCTTTTTTGGTCTATGTTATGATCAGAGCTGTTTAATTTATTCAAAATATTATTTCTTGGTAATTGGATATCAATAAAGATTTAATCGATTCATTCAGTTTTTTTCTCGACAAATTTTAAAAGAAAAATCAATTAAGTTCTTGCAGATACATTCGAAAGAATTGATTTTTTAGAGCAACCCTTCAAACGTTGTTAAAACAAATTAAACTGTTCCAATCTTTTGCATGAAACCCCAAAATAAATCCAACAAATGAGATGGTGTACATTTAGCATTTAGCATACACGAAACAGAGTATCCATGATATATTTAGGGGGCGATTATCCTTAAAAACCAGTCACCAGTTTTTTCCTTTTTTTTTTTTTGAATTGAGAAATGGTGGGGAGGGGCGACTGGTGTAGCAAAATTTGACTTGATATGAATGTCATACAAAATTTTCAAAATCATAAAAACTATTATAAATTAATGTGAAAGTAAAACAATATGCATTATGGATCTTGTTTGATAGATCTTAATTAATTATACTATACAAAATTTTCAAAAACATAAAAACTATATAAATTAAAAGATATAAGCCGTTGACGCAGTCCCAAAAGGGACACTTATTTTAGAACGGAGAGAGTATTTCGTAATAGATTTTATTTAAATTTTTACTGAAATCAAGGAAGACTCAGATTTATAATTCATGCAATTAATGAGGTTTATACTCAAATTTATATTTAGGTTTGGATTTTCCCATTGCAGTGTTTCATATAAAATAAAACTTTTACTCTAAAATTTTGAGTCAAGGGTCTATACATACATTTCATGTGTCTGACTTTTTACGTGTTTAGTAAGGGTTTTACTCAACTTTTTCCAAAACAAACGGTAATTAGCTACGGAGACAATTAAAACCAGGGGCCAGGCCGCCAGGGGTGATTCTGTTTCTGTATTGCCATGGGTACACCATTTGTTGTACACAAAACATACACAACCTTAAGTAAAATTTCTTTTTTGGTCTATATATTGATGATCATAGCGGTTTAATTTATTCAAAATATTACTTATTGGCAATTGAATACCAATAAAGATTTAATCGATTCATTCAATTATTTTCTCGATAAATTTTGAAAGACAAATCGATTTAAGTTCTTACAGATGCATTCGAAAGACTTGATTTTTTAGAGGGACTCTTAAAACGTGTTTTAATCAAATTAAGTTGTTCCAATCTTTTGCATGAAACCCCAAAATAAATCCAACAAATGAGATTTTAGTATACACGAAACAGTGTATCCATGATATATAGGGGCGATTATCCTTAAAAACCAGTCACCAGTTTTTTTTTCCTTTTTTTTTTTAATTGAGAAATGGTGGGGAGGGGCGACCGGTGTAACAACCTCCCATGAGCGTGACCCTTAGGGTTCCCGACCCGTTATAGAATGTCCGATTAAACCATAGCTACTGTGCGAGAGGACAGACCATCACCACAACACCACTTAGGCGACTAGTTGGTCAAAGAACCTTTGCACAAATCCACACACGTCCCAACAATGGCATGGGAGGGATCCGAATCTAGGAGCAGGGACGGAGCCAAGAATTTCACTACGAAATGACAATTTTTTTTTTTCCAAAATACTTTGTAAGGACGAGCTTGTATCATTAACAAGATTTTTTTTCTATATTAATATACTAGAAATTTTTTTTCCAGGAGATGCAACCGCACCTACTGGTTCCCCTATGGCTCCATCATTGTCCGGGAGGTCCATACATAAAGAGGAAGATGAATTTTATCCCATTAATTTTGGCCAACTAGACTACCACCTCAATGGTAATCGAATAATGATAGGGACACAAACTCACAACTTTGTCTCCGTGACCTTTTCAACCCACAACCCCACTGGGGTGTGGGGGTGTGGGCGCAGTACTACTAGACTTTAAAACTTTGACTTGATACGAATGTCATGTGGTTGTGGTTGACCCACACCCCGACAAACTTTGTGCCACAATCATTTTTTATGGTAAAAACCAGTCACCAGTTGGCTCACAACTTTGGTCTCCGTGACCTTTTCAACGCACTTTTCCGTCGCCCAAACTAATGTCCCGTTCCAAAGTACAGTACTACTAGACTTTAAAACTTTGACTTGATACGAATGTCATACGGTCCCCGTGACCCACACCCCGTACAAAATTGCACTCCATGACGTTTATCCCCCACTGAAATATATAGTAGTGGAGTAATTCAGTACATAAAAGTCCCCACAGCTGGCTGTGCCTCCCGTAATTCTCCGTTTCCCGAAACGTCAGTCCTTGTTTAAAAGGACGGTGTACCCCTTCACCCTCCCTCCCATACAGCCTGTCCTCCACCTCTTACAGGTTGGCAACACCCTTTCCCGAGAGATTATTAGTGCTCTGGCCGCCATCACTTATTAGTAGTAATAAGTAGTAGGTTTCTTTGTGCCCCACGTTCGTATAGGGTCTATAGGGGATGAGATGAGACCAGTAATTTCACCAAAGGGACGAACATGTTTTTAGACATAAGCGAACCTATATAGTACGTAATTCATAAGAAATTTTATTTTTCCCTCTCGCAAGGGAAACTGGCCCTACTGGCTCTTTCCCGATTCCAACCCTAAATCTATTTATTTTTCTTTGACTCCGCACTAAATGTGTTGTTAAAAAGAGGTTTAGGACACAAAGTGACGTTGTTCCTATGACATTATAAAAAAATTTCCCTTCCTCCCTTCTCAAAGTATAAACAAACTCTAAATTCCATCGTTTGTCCTGCGTGGCAATTTGATTACTTTCCACTATCCAAATTCTCTAGAAAAATTATAGTTTGTCGAGGCACTGTCACGTAGTTCTCCAAAAATTTCCAACACCACACATTTATACGGTAGCGGATCCGCTGTCCCAATCTTCATGTCCCAACTCCCTGTCCCGTCCATCTGAGCCGTCCATCCGAGCAATCAACGGCTCAGATTCTCAAATGAATATGGATGGCTCAGATTTGTTTGGGGTGAGATGGAATCCAAGCCGTTGATTGCTCGGATAGACGGCTCGGATGGATGGGACAGGGAGTTGGGACACGAAAATTGGGACAGCGGATCCGCTGTCCATTTATACGTTGTAGGATTAATAAGTACATGATACAAGTGGAAATGGAGAAATTTTGTGTGCTAATTGGTTAGGGACATGTGCCCGACACCCAATTCGAGCCGTCCAATCATTTGAGAGGGTAAATTTGTCCCTAAAATTTACAAAAATGTCACATTGAAATTTGTTTTGACGGTTCGGATTAGGTGTTGGACACCACGTTACCACGTATCCCTACCCATTCTGAACACAAAATTTTCTCCATAAATGTGTTGTGGTGAAAGGGTAGTGGAAAACACGTTGCGGTGCTCTAGAGGCACTCTATAATTCCTCAATCGAACCCCCTCTATAAATCCCTTCCCTCTCCCTCCCTTTCCCCTCCAATACATACGTGAACAAATACCCCTCTCTCTCTGTCTCTCTCTCCAACCGTCGATATCGCTGTATCTCCCTTCCGATCTATACGTATTCATCAGCCCTCTCTCTTCCACCGATGGGAATATGTAGTTCGTGCCAATCCACCTCCGTGGCCACAGCGAAACTGGTACTACAAGACGGACGACTACAGGAATATGCCTACCCCGTAAAGGTATCCTACATTCTACAAAAGGACCCCTCCTGCTTTATTTGTAATTCCGACGATATGGACTTCGACGACGTCGTGTCCGCCGTGAGAGATGACGAAGAGCTCCAACTTGGCCAGCTTTATTTTGCCCTCCCTTTGAGTCGGTTGAGACGCCGGCTACAGGCGGAGGAGATGGCGGCGTTGGCCGTAAAAGCCAGCTCAGCATTGATGAAGACCGGCGAGAAATGCGGCTGTCGCCGGCTTCCATTTTCTCCGATGATTCTGAAGGCGCCCCCGCCGCGTACGGTGGTTGAAGGTGGTGGCGATCGGGGGAGGAATAGGAGGCCGTTTACGGCGAAGTTGGGCGCAATACTGGAGTAAGGGTAGAAGTGGAAATGAAGACGGGTGGTATTTTTGTGAATAATGGAATTAGTTTAGGTGCCGATTTCTAAGGCATTTTTTTGGGGCTGTTCTTTATTTGGTGGCTAGTGGGTGGTTTACCTTTTTTACCGTCAACCCTCAAGGGTTGTGTGCTTGTCTTCCAATCTTTTCATGAAGGAAAATTTTAAAATCAGCCCATTGGGCTGACATTAAGGCTTAAAAAATGTATTGATATATGTAAAAAGTGTATAAGAATATGTGAAAGTGTATAGGAAAATGAAAAAAATACATTGGAACTTTTTTTTTTTTTTGTTGTCTTATTGTCAGCCTATTGGACTGAAAATAGAAAAACTTGTTTAACATTTTATTTTGTTGAGGGAGGGGTGAGTCGGGACTAAGTCAACTCTGAGTGCAAAGATATGTATGTGAGAGAGAGAGAGAGATCACAAATTGAAAATGGGCGAGGTTTTAATTTCAAGGGCGAAAGTGTCAAATTTATGGATGTTTATCATGTATTGGTGATTATTTTAGAACATGTTATTGATTGAGAATTTTGAAAAAATGAGAACATTATAGTGGTAATATGATGAATGTCATGTTTTGGTAATTTAACGCAATGTCATATATATGAGATTTTTCAATTCTTTAGTTGCATACATTTACGGCTCAAACTAATTTTTAGGATGCATAAACTATGCATACTAAGTTTTAGGAAAATGAAAAAAATACATTGAAACTTGTTTTTTTTTGTTTTCTTGTTGTCTTATTATCAGTCTAGTAGGCTGACAATAGAAAAACCCGTGCATGAATGGCTTCATGTGGACCAGTACATGTTTTTAACATTTTATTTTGTTGAGGGAGGGGTGAGTCATGAGTTGGGACCAAGTCAACTCTGAGTGCAAAGCAACTATAACATGGATCGTCACCAAGTCATTCCAGAAAGATTATAATACTAAGTTGATACTTGATTTTAGCACTTTATTTTTTATCCATAAAAAATGTGGTTATAAAGCAAGTACAACATGTATAGGGACCAAGTCGTTCTAGAATACAAATCAAAACATAGAAGACCCACACGACATGGGTCACAACTAAGTCAACTTTGAGTATAGAGCAACTATAACACAAGATGAGACAAAGTAATTTCAAAATAAAGATCATTGCACAAACGCGTGCGCATAGAAATTGAAATGGGTTTCTAGGGGTGGATTAATTTATTAGATATGTATGAGAGAGAGAGAGAGAGAGAGAGAGAGAGAGAGAGAGAGATCACAAATTGAAAATGGGCGAGGTTTTGATTTCAAGGGCAAAAGTGTCAAATTTATGGATGTTTATCATGTATTGGTGATTATTTTAGAACATGTTATTGATTGGGAATTTTGAAAAAATGAGACCATTAAAGTGTTAATATGATGAATGCCATGTTTTGGTAATTTAACGCAATGTCATATGAGATTTTTCAATTCTTTAGTTGCATACATTTACGGCTCAAACTCATTTTTAGGATGCATAAACTATACATATAAAGCGCGTGGAGGTCCAATGAACAGTGTTTTTCATAATCCTGATTTTAACATTTTGCCCCAACAATTTGTGAAAATGACGTCGTCTATATTGCCATGATTGCACGGCATTTCGTGTGTTTATGAACAAAAATGATACGGGTACACCTAACTTGCACCCCACATGCACATCAAGGTGATGTGGCAGACAAGGAGAAACTCAATGTGTGGCCCACCTGAAATAATGGGGCTTTATAAGCTCCTTGTCTGCCACATCACCTTGGTGTACATGTGAGGTGCAAGTTAGGTGTACCCATAGCATTGTTGTATAATGAATGCGCTTTTTTACTTTTATCTCCTAAACTACCCATAGGTTTGTTTCTTTTTTTATTTTTTTATTTCATCCATAAACTATCAAACCACATATTTAGTCCCTAAATTATTTGAGCGCAACGCATTTCGTTCAATGGTCAACGGTTTTCCTTTAAAAAAAAAAGAGTGAATGCCACAATTTTGATATGGGTGTTTTCTTATTATTTGATGTCTGGGTTTTATGGTTTGTAATTAGGGTGATTCATATGTTACCCTATCCTTGGCATGGGAAATAAGGGTTTATGCAAGTAGAGTTCGTTTGAATTCATCCCATTTTTCGCTCATGTGACCCAGTCTATGATGCCACGCAGTACAATCAACCCCCAGATGTTGTCACGACGATGCTACTGTAAGTACCCAAAGATACATATATGGTTCCTTCTTTTTTATCAGGAGCCAAAATCAAGCCCCCTTTGCTCATTTTCTAAGCATTCGATTTAAACGAAGTGACCCTCTGACAACTAACCCATCGAAATAAGATTTCTTATTAGACTAGGCATATGTTTAACATCCTTCAATATCAGAACTGTCAGTCTATCTGAGTAATCTGTACATCTCATTTCCCAACTATGTTGAAAAGGCTCTTCATCACCCAAATAAACTTTGTCAAAGTTTCCTTACACATAGTTCTGTAGTATATTGATCCATGCGAGGAGTAGCATGGAACGTACCTTCCGAGACTACAACCTAAGGACTCACTGTGAAAACCCAACGAACAAATCAAAGCCTCATTATATGACTCATCTGTAACATTAATGGTGTTCTTACGTCTTCGATTATTCCAACTCTGTTGTTTCACCGGTGCCCTACAATCTTGTTTCGAGTGCCCCTTTTGACAACAGTTGCAACAACCCACTTCACATCTCCTCCATAAGATTTAGTCATGCCCCTGTTCTTGGAAGTCACTATTTCCTTGCCCTTTTTATTTCCCCTATTAGTACTCATGCCCCTTTCATTCGTACTTAGTGATGAACCTAAAGCAACATCCTCAATCGATGCTCTTCTCCTGATATCAACTCGGCAACATCCTCCAATTTTATCTTTACATGCCCGAAAGAATTGCTTACCGCGTAACAAGTCCATTCCAACTTATGCTAATTGCTTCTGACTTTATGCTAATTGTGCAATCGTACTTCATAGAGTGTTGAGGTGTTTCACTATGATGAAAGAATGAGACAGTTACAACTGGGAGAGTGCCCTAACTATAGCTTATATAGTTACAAGAGAAAGCCCACACAAAAAATTCTAATTCTGCTGGAAAAATGTGCATCCTCGCGTACCCAACGGTTCGAATGCACTTGTCTAAACCAAGTCGGTCCAGATTGAAAATACAGAGCTTCAAGATTCATGTTTGCTCTTCACGACAGTTCGGACCGAATTCACACCGTGGTTTGGATGGGATTTGTTGAAACAAGATATGACCTCACTTCTCAAACACTTTTTTTTTTCTGGTAAAATGAGTTTGACTTCTCAAACACTTGGTGCTCTCATTTTATGCATATCTAGTTCTTCCAACACCCAATATTAAGGTTGAGTTTTCACTACGGTATTTTCAGTATTTTCGGTGTTCTTGGTCTACAAGTTGTCAAATCAGAGAGTCATTCTCCTCACATACATCAATTGATTTGACAACTTGTAGACCAAAAATACCGAAAATCCCGTAGTCAAAACTTACTCTGAGTGGACTTGTGGGTTTTCCATTGCTCCTACTGTTTTTTTCAGTCTTTTTGGGTTTTGTGTTTGTTAGTTTTTGCTTTTTTTTTTTTTTTTTTTGGGTTTCCAGCCTGTGTGCTTCTTCGTACTTTTATTTCCTTTTAATTTATTTTTCAATTTGATTTTCCTCAAAAAAAAAAAAAAGTATTAGGATTTTTTCTAATACATTTTTTTTTAGAGGAACATGAAAAATAATATATACCACTAATGCATTACAGATTTTGCCAAGCTATGGGCAACTTTTACAACATCCCTAGTAACTTTAATGTTGCAAGCTTACAAAATTTGTTTAATAAATTTTAGAACGGACAATCATTTTCAATCATCCCGATTTGTAAAAAGAATTGACAAAAAAAAAAAAAAATGATCCGATCGAATAGCAACGTAGGTACTAGGTAGTCTGTCCTGGAAATGATTATGGAAGAGTGATCCAAGAATAGCATTTCTTTCCCCTTTTTTTTTTTGCCTTCTTTGTGCAGTGAGATGCATGTGGCTTTTTGTTTGTTTTTTTTTTTGTTAAAACAAATTAACTATTTTTGATGGGAGGATCCGAGGGGCGTGTAGTGAATAAATTCTAATTTTTAAATGTATTTTAAACGATAGTAATTACTCACTACACATTTATAGTAAGCAAGTCACTACAGGTCCCCGGGCCCGTGGGAGGGAGTTAAACTCCTGACATGCATATAGGTGAAGATGGTCCGAAAGGAACAAGGTCTCCCTCAACATGCAGAGCTTTTTGTTTGTTGAGTTAACTCCATTTGCCAACGAATTGCTTGGCTGTAACCCTCTTTTTCTTGGGTACAGTAATCATCAATTTCGAGCCACTTGGAGGCAAGAGGAATCCAATGTTCCCAAGAATGTCAGATGAATAGAGGAAAATAAAAAGTTTCATTTTACTTCAAAATCACGTGTGTAAAAAAAAAAAAAAAACTACTACATGGAAAACATGAGAAGCAAGTGATTTATCATTGAGCAAAGTTGGAAATTGTATTTTTTTTTTTTTTTGTAACAATATATGTATACTATAGAATGAAAGATTAAGAGAAACTGCATTATAGGGACGGAGCCAGGATTTTACATTTGTAGTGACAAAAATATGTACTTAAAAATTTAAGAGAAACTGCATTATAAGGATGAAAGATTAAAAATAATCTAGTGGTGGCGAGTCTCTATAATTCGGGGTTAAAAATTTATTTTCTATATTATAATTGTATTTTTTTGAAAACCTTGTGGTGGCAGCCGCCATCAGTTGTCCCCCATTGGCTCCATCCTTGATTAGAGGTGAGAATGAGTTAGTGGATGGCCCTGACTAGGGGTGAAAATGCAAACCGCATAAACCGGACCGGACCGGAAACCGGACCGAACCGGCCGGTTTAGTACCCCTTTTAACTTAGCCGGTCTGGTTTCGGTTTATTACTTTCGAAAAACCGGAAAACCGGTCCGGTTTCCGATTGTAGGGGTCAAAAACCCGGACCGGACCGGCCCGAACCGGATAGGTATATATATATATAATTATATAGTTTTTTTATTATATTTTGGTAACCCTAACTATAAAACATAACACACCAGTACTCCCCACCCCGCCGCCCCCATTCAGTCATTCCCTCTCACTCTCTGACCCTCTCACTCTCTCTCTAGACCTCCACAGACCACAGCTCCAGCCGGACCATTCACCGCCGTCCGATTCTCCTCCGTCCGATTCTCTCTCTCTCAACACTCTCACCTCTCCGTCTCCCAGACTCCCAACTCCACGACGCCGCCGCACGCATCAAGCCGCAAGCCGTGACCACCGGCCACGACCACCAAAGATCGATTGCACTCTCTCGCTCTCTCTCTCTCTCTCCTCCATCCGATTCTCTATTTTTTTTAGATACAAAGAAATCAAAGCCACCGGCCACGGCCACCACCGTACGCGACTATGCCGTGCGGATCTGTGTGTGATTGTGCCGTCTGTGTGTGAGTTCGTGACTGACTGTGCTGTGCGTGACTGTGTGTGACTGACTGCCGTCTGTGCGTGAGTACGCGACTGTGCCGTGCGGATCTGTGTGTGATTGCGTGAGTTCATGACTGCTGTGCGTGACCAGATCTAGCCCAAACCCGGCCAAACCGGACCGAAACCAGACAAACCGAATGGAAACCGGACAAACCGAATGGAAACCGAACCGGAATATTCGGTCTGGTTTCGGTTTCAAACTTGCCCAAACCGAATTCCCGGTCCGGTCCCAAAAATAGGCCAAAACCGGACCGAACCGGCCCGTTTTCACCCCTAGCCCTGACCATCTAAGGCACCATTCCACTAAGGCGAATTTTGACATTTTTGGGCTTTTGTGATTATTTTTTTATATATATTTTTCGGGATAGATCATTCTCCTTATATATATACACACACAAACACCAAGCTCAAAAAGCCAAAAGTTAGTGAAATAGCTCTAATTTTCGAGTTTTTATATGTAGCGTATTTCATGTCGTGTTTAGCTCCAGATCCAAGACGAGATAGGGGGAGGAGGAGGAGGCGAAAAGAATGGAAAGTAAGGTACACCCTTCCTCATTCTCATTTCTTTTTTCGTATTATTGATCTTGGTTTGTGCCTAGAGCTGCAAACGAACCGAGTTGCTCGCGAGCAGCTCGTGGCTCGACTTGTTAAGGTTCGGCTCGGCTCGGTTCGATAAGTAAACGAGCCGAGCTCGAGCTCGATTTTCAGGCTCGTTTAGTTAACGAGCTTGCTAAAGCTCGGCTCGGCTCGAAAAAGCTCGGCTCGATTACATAGGCTCGGCTCGTTTAAGAAGGCTCGTTAAGTAAATTACCCTGGCTCGGCTCGATAAGGGCTCGGCTCGTTTATGACCGAGCCGAGCTTGAGCTCAATTTTTCAGCTCGTTTACTAACGAGCCGAACTCGAACACTACAAAGCTCGGCTCGGCTCGTTTGCACCCCTATAATTGTGCCTAAGGCGGCCATTTCGTGATATTGTGCCAATTTTCAGTTTTAAATTACCACATGCTTGTTTCCAAGCAACGACTAACCTTGTTGACAATTGATGGCTCGGATTTAATTCAAACAGTCGACGGTCGGATTTAGTTCATTGCTTGGATTAAATCCGAACCGTCCATTGTTGAAATGGATGGCCAGATGGTGCACTACCCCGGACCCCTTAATTGTGTGTTATCATACTTGTCACACTTCACTTCTGCCAAAGATTAATTCTTACATTTTATTTTTTCCTTTTCAGGAACAATTAATGGCACCACATCTACGATTCCGAAAACATTTGTATGTTTCTCCAAAATATAGATAAAAATTGAAGAGTACAAGTAAAAGTATTTGCACCTCGATTAGTACAAGTAAAAGTATTTGCACCTCGATTAGTACACCTCGAAATATTGTTGAATGTGGGACCCCTGTCCTTTCCTGGTTGGCTGTCCACCATCTTATAGGAGCATAAATTGGGGCTATTACGTTACCCCTCCAACTTTCAGCTACTCACCCTGGAATAGGGAAAGAGTCCAAAGAGCTCATTCACTGGCATTTAATTTGGCCCATTAAGTTTTTGCACACAATTTCATTTTCACCAACTCACCTTGGGAATTTAGAAAGATTGCCAAACTTCTTACGAAAAGGTGAAGATTTACTGTATCTGATTTGGAGATCTTCCTCCCCTTTTAATGGGTTTCGTTCCTCTTTGATTTGCTTTTTACAAAACACAAACAAACAAATGGGCATAACTTGCAACCTTTTAACAACTTTCTTTTTCTAGCTTTCTGCAATGACAAGTTTACTAGTAAAAGAATGGCCGACTTGTTACAAGTTACTCCATTCTCGTTTAGGATGGGCTGGAGACCCGGTGGCGACTCAAATGGATTTGCTTGTTTTCGGTTTTTGAGAATTGGTTTTCAATACCTCCGACTCATTGTTCCCGAGAGAGAGAGAGAGAGAGATGGGGCTTTCTCAAAATCGGCGTTCACAACCATTAAATAAACAGAGTTGTTACAGCCTTGCTGGTATTGAATTCATAGGAAATTAGATGTGCTAATTTCATAGTA
This sequence comes from Vaccinium myrtillus, assembly GCA_016920895.1. Classification (NCBI taxonomy): domain Eukaryota; kingdom Viridiplantae; phylum Streptophyta; class Magnoliopsida; order Ericales; family Ericaceae; genus Vaccinium; species Vaccinium myrtillus. The sequence continues at coordinate 15,081,570 of CM029277.1, forward strand.
GCAGTTTCATTACACAGAAATGTTTTCTTTTCCCACTAGGTAAATGAGCATATTATTGAATAGAACCAAAATATTGGAATCCAGCCATCCAGGAATTTGACAAATTTATGGTTTCGTTTCCTTTGTATTGGTTCAATTTTATCATCTGTCCACAAAGGAGACGATATTATCCTCATGGATGCATTTAAAATAGGAACATGATCCTCTCCGGTTACTGGATGCATTTACGTTAAAAACAAAAAGTTCCAAGTCAGTGTTTTCAATCTTTGTTTTTTCTCCAAAAGTGAATTCCGGAAACATATCAATAGATATACGACGAACATGATCTTTTGTGTGCATGTTCTCGACGAGCTCCTAAACAAGTAGTAATAGACTGGAATTCAAACAAACACCGGATGCAAAATAGTTTACCATGAACAACTAGATCAATAGATGAATATGAGCACCATTTACATACAAAACTCAAGTGCAAACTACAAGTAGTTGTGTCGAAACAAAACATGTGCCTCCCATTGCAAGATTGGAGCAAAATGAAAGATGAGGCAAGCACAAAATACAAAGGGAGTGGCCAAGCCACTCTGTTCCTCCATCGCGTTACAGGCTCCGTAATCTAGTTCTTTCCTACCTTAAGCTAAATAACAATGCAATGGGAGCTCTCTCTCGGCGAATCACTTGACCAACTCTTTTGGTATCAGATACCGGAAAGCAAAATTATAGGGAACCCATTCGATGCTCTTGCGGGACTTCCCAGATTGACATTTCTTTATACTCTTTCTTACGGATTCAGGCAAGCACTTTTGGATCATCTCTATCACACCCGCTTGACACAACCCTGAATCCTTCGCAAACGACTCCACAATCTTCGGTAAAAGGATTTTATGGTCCTTTCTTACACCAAAGGTAGCTCGAATGTACTCTTCTTTTGCTACTTCCAGTTCTTGAAATACTCTCTTGGATGTGTAAACACGAACCTAAAAGTAACCAAAGACCACCCTTCAGTTATTTCCATATAGAAGTATTATTAAAGACCATTTTTGTCCCCGTCATGTACCAAATTTGTCTCAACTTTACTTTTCATGTATATGAGCCACAAGGAAGGACATGTGAAATATGACAGATACATGAACACAGTAAACACTCTGCTTGTTGGGACAACCAAATGAAATGAAAATTGGATGTGTTCATCAGATCTACTGCAACAAGAAGATTACTATTTAAAAAGCAGTGCCTGTTCTTCCCCCCCAAAAAACGTTCTTTCAACAGGCATTTCAAGTGTGTTGTATTGACAAACAATATTCCAAAATATGAGCAATCGCATCACATGTAGAAGAAACGCTGCTAAGAGATCATAGTAAATGAATTACCGCAGGATCAGAATGGCTTCCTGAAGATAGCGCGAAGTATAAAAGGGGTTCAGGATGGTCAATGCCAAACGTTTTCCGTTCATCTCCAGTCTTGAACTTCATTCTTGAAGAAAGTAACAAGCGAAGCCACTACAAGCACAAGTAAGTTTTATTAGGCCCACCGTATATGACCTTAATCACTTCGTTTCAAACATATCATAATCATATGGAACAAAAAATTCCTTAAACAAGCAAGATTCTTTTGTTCATTGTTCTTTAAAAGGTTAACAAGGTGTATTTCAAAACTATGGCTTTAAGAAAAGTAAGAACAACAAAATATGAAAGGAAAATGTGTGTTTGAAGCTATAGAAAAAAATTTCTTTTTGTTCCCATGATATACATCGAAGAAGTCTATAAGATGCACGGAAACCATGGAACCAGGAATACATGAATATAAATAATTAAAAAAATCCCAAGCGCACAAGGCTCCCTCTTACAACAGTGCCTGAGAGGCAATAGGAAGGTAATTGTCCCACAACTTTGATCAGCGGCATGAAAGATATGAAAACTGAAAGCTTAGCTCCAAGGACTACAACAGATTACTCTGAGGGACGTCTACAGATACAAAAGCCTTGAGAGAACAAAATATATGTATTGTATGTATTGCAAGGTGTCTACCTGTCCAGGACGAGATATGCGGCATCCAAGGATGGAATTTTGAATTGTACCAGCACTTACTATTTGACCACCAACTTTGTAGGCAGCCTGAATTAAATTAAGCGTAAGCAAACTAAAATATGGACTGAATATTCCTTTATAGAAACCATTGAGGTGACACTTACTTTCAAGAGAAGAAAGACTCTTTTCACATTGTTTTGTGGAGTCCCATAAGCCAAAAATGCCTGTTCACATAAAAGAGAAAATGTTCATTGTACTGTGTTCAAAGCAAAGATGGAACTCCATAAAGTGGAATAGCGTATAAAGTTTAAGTTAATAAGATTCAATACATGCATCACCAACGCATTGTGTATGTTTATCCAGAAGGCTAGCTTCTCCTCGTGTTTCAGCTTCCTAGGATCTACTTCCTCTAACCGACAAATAAGTGACCTATCACAAAACAACTCAATTAGCTTGCAGGAAAACTGATATAAACCAGGGATTCAGAATTATGTTGGCTAAATCCAAAGATACCAACTCATGACTTCTTGGCAAAACATGTCTTAAGGCTCACCTGAAATCTTGTAACATGTCCTCAACTTCACCCAATTTCTGACTATCTCTACATATAGATGCCACTTCAACCATTGTGCTGTAAGGCCCACTGAACTCCTTTAGTCCTTCCACATGGAAAGGATTATCCAACCGTACATCAAAAGAAGAATCTTTTCTGAACCCTGGACTCCAACTATCACATTGTTCTTTTGGAGAGAATGCGCTCATTGACGACAAAGATGAACTGGGAGATGAGAGACTGTGACTCGTCAAAGGTGGGTCTGCGAGCTTGCAGTATATGGCGGTCATGCATCTGATCATATCTTCAGAAATCCTGTTAGGTGTCTCTGGAATGTGGTCTGAAATACGAGTGCCAAGATGCTCTGCCAGACTGATCACGTTTGAGGAAGCATTCTGAGCGTACTGTGGACAGCAACAAAAGTCATAATCCATAATTTTGAAATACAACATTTAAAGGGAGTAGCCTCCTTTTCGATCAGTTCTATTATTAGTTAAGAAGTACAGACATGCCAACCGGCCTCACATATCTGTGGCCCAGATGTTTGGGACACGGACACAATCGGCCATCATGCTTGATATGTGTTGGACACGCTCAAATAGGTGTCCAATTGTTTTACCACTTTTTCAAGATGGATAGTTGGGACACTATTGAAGGTTATAATACATTTTTCATAAGATTGAGCAAGTCAAATTTCCTTGGATGCTTGGTTCTTAAATGATTATCTGAGTGGCTATGTGGTCTTCATCTTCCTCATACTGTTATTATTATTTCTGTTTTTGTCCCTAGCTTGATTAAAAGAACTGTTTTTGTTGGAATTCGTCAACATTACCCTGCCTAGTGTCTTGGAGTCCATGCTACTTAAAATATTAGGATCCATAGCAAAAACAAAGGGAAACGCAATCAGAAAGCTCCACTATATGTAGCATGCCATTTTTTTTCATCAATGGAGCTAATATGACAAATAATTAACAGTCCCCCATGCCGTGATAAGGAAAGAAACAAACTCAGAGATTGAAATTCGCAATGTTAGATGATTAAGATTAGGTACCTCCATCATAGACAAAGGTTGAGAATGACAGGCTCGGACAGCTTTACCGAGAGATTCAGCTGGAGGAGAAGTTCTAGTGGGGAGAACTGAACGGTTAGATAGTGAAGATTGACTGCGGTGATCAGCTGTTTCTATTAGCTTCTCCTCACCTAAATTGCTTGATTCACTCCATGGGTTGGCAAGCGACTGAAATCTAGCTTGAAAAGTTGTAATTTCCCTCTTTGTTGTAATGGCAGATCTTGAAACTTGTAGATGATTTCCCCTTGGGGTGGTCAATGGGGACTCGAGACTTTCATTCTTTGACAGAGATGGGGGAGTTTGTTGATCAAATGCTTGCCGGTATAATGAAAGAAGATACTGCTCCAAATGCACAACTTCAAGCTCCAATACCGCAATTTCTTTAATCAGTTCTGTCGCAGGCTGGAGTAAAATAAAACAACTCTTTCAATTCAACATGAAAGAAGTAGTGGTATAAAGGAATAACAAGTGAACATAAGACTCGAATGGTAAATAGCAATCTTGCAAAGAGACACAATTAAGAGAATTTTTAAAAACCGTTCGAAATGTAAAAAAATGGTTACCTACGAAGCACCGACACCTCTTGGGGTCCCTGTATTGCAGTGTCCCGACACGGGGACACGTGTCCCGACACGCCACGTGGATGGGGCCACGGCTAATTTGAATTTTTGAGGGGGACAAGGCTGGGGACACGGGGGGACACGGCAGGGGTCAAACTGAAATTTTTAAAAACTTTTTGGGGTAAATTTATAATTAATCAATACTTGGGGTAAAAAAGTATAATTTCTTCATATAATTTCTGTCACATGTATAGAAGTTTTTCTCCTCTTGTTTTGTTTATATTTTCTTAAAAAAAATTATATATTATATTATATATAAATAAATATACACGTGGCGTGTCCCCTGCCGTATCTGTATCCCCATTTTTTTAGAATTCCCGTGTCCGTGTCCGTACCCGTGTCCGTGTCCGTGTCCGTGCATCATAGGTTGTTACTATGTCTTAGTATAGGAGAATTATTGATAGGGAAAGATACAAGGGCCCAAAATTGATACAGATGAGGGAAAGATACATTTAAGCTACTTGTAGGGTAGGGGCTGGAGGGGAGAAAATGGTCAGTTTTCATTAGATTAAGACCAGAAGTAGCTACCTTAGGAATTGAGGCTTCATCTGTGATATCATGAGAGGAAGACTGATACCCTAGTCCTTTTTCTAAGGTACGGCGAACAACAACTTGATCTTGCAATCTCTTTTCAAGCTGTAGAATCTGCACAGAATGATGATCAAAATTACAACAGCATCAGGACCTACTCATGCCATGGGCAAGAATGCGAACCAATTATGCATCTTTTGAAACATTGTGCGTTGATATCGACATGTTCTCGTACCAAACACTGAATCTAAAATTCTTGGTTTTGAGTGCAACGAAACATAAAAACTACGGATTGATGTAAGAGTTATATACCTCTTGCCGCAGCACTTTTTGAACTTCGGAGCTAGGCAATTGTTTCCTCTTGGTCTTGACATAGTCCTTCAAATGCCTCATATCCTGTTTACAAATGAAACTCCTAAATAATGAAAATATGTGAATGGAATTTGCATGTTGAATGGTCCTCTAGAAAGTGCGACTGATTCAATTTGAAGAATACATTCAGCCATTATTCTGCTAGAAAATGCATTGGATAATTGGGGAGGGTAGAGAAAAAATAATTCATCGTCACAGGCTCACAGAACTGATCCGGCTGGCACCATGCCCAGGGTTTCAAAAGATATGTACAAAGGCAGGTAGCAAGAAAAGCAATAACATAATTTAGAGACAAATAACGTTGTCACCTCCATACTACTACAGTAAGGGCTCGTTTGTTTGGCAGAACTAATAATGAGGGGTATATAGTGGATATATTGTGCCATGAGATTAATAATACCAGAATACCACACTTTGTGGCAGTGTATATCATCTGATATACATTCAATCCAACTTGTAAGAATTTTAGTCAAACACCAGATATGTGGTTTCCTTGGATAAGTAGTCTGATCCGATGCTCATATCCGGCCAAACAAACAGCCCATAATGGTACTTCAAGGCTTGACCTAGAAAGGCAAAAAAAGGGCAGAAGAGAGTGACCCTTACCAACTTTAGCCGGTGAGAGGCTTCATTGAAATGACCCGAGCTATCTTCTTCAAGTCCTCTCTTATCAGGGAAGCTGCCATTGAAAAACAAAATTGAATGTCAAAACAGATGGAAGAAGAAAACATTTAAAACTTGCAACTGCATCTTTGGCTCTATCCATATCACTATAATTGATGAAAAAAGAGAGACAAAAAAAATTATTACAACATTTAAGCAGAAAATAATGTAGCCCACACTTTTAAAAACAACTCCCAAACTCATGACTGATAATTTTGGAATCATTTTTAATTCCAAAATTCTCTTCCAATCAATATCCAACGAGACTAATAAGAGAATTAGCACCAAAAATTGTGTCAAAGCTGTGGTTTTCAATGGCCATTGTAAACCAATTCAGACATCTTTACCAATTCAGGAAACCCATCAACATCAAATAACATAAACAGAACAGATAAAGATTACCAAAATAACAAGAAACCCAATGGGCTACCTCTTAGAGCGCTTGTGTCCAGAAGCTACTTGGAGATTACTGTTGCCACACTCTTCAAACCCCATCTCTGAAAACCACACACACACACACACACACAAAACTGCTATTTCTCATCAAAATTTCCCAAGGAAAAAAGACAAAATGGAAAAACAGAGCAAGGATCATTTACTGAGAAACACAATGTGGAAAACAAACGAGTACCCAGATGAGAAATGATTGAGAGATGAAGAGACCCACCAGTCCAAATGACTAAATATGTCGTCAGAAACTTCTGAGCACACTCCAAACCCACAACTTTGTCTTCTTCTTGCTTAGGTACTGGAAAAAAATTGGTGGTCTGAAGTCTGAAAATATAAAGACTTGAGTAAAACACTTGGACTGTGTTTAGCAAATGCGGCTCCGAGAAGATGACCGGTTCGAGTTTCTGTGATATGGGATTCGCTTTTGGGTAATGGAGAGGCTTTAGGCATTAAAAGAAGCAAAAGCAGATTGTGGGATTTTAGTTGGGGAAAGTCTCCTACCAGACCCTATTGTCAAAAAGTGTCCTTAAACTCAACAAGAGGAACAGAGTGGAAAAAAAGAATTAAAGTGTCAAAACCTAAAGAGGAGATATAATAAATGGAAAAAAAAAAAAATGAACATATCAGGTGGCTGAGAAACTTATGGGTCCTCCTAGTTTTTCATTTGATAAAATAAGTGTTAATTTTAACAAACGAGGAGAAGATTTGCTAAAAAATAGTAAATTTAAGCAAATGAAGAGTTGATTTTAGCAAATCTTCTTCTTGTTTGTTAAAATCAATACTTGATTTTATCAAATGTGAGATTTTAGCAAACGGAAAACTAAGCCATCGATTGGTCAAGGTCTGTTTAGACCAACTTTGAAGAGGGGTCCTTTAGTTTATTCTTTTCTTACCTGCCGGGCACTAAATTTTTACTATGTGTGAAAATTATTGGGTCCTTATTTTACTCTTTTGGAGACCTAAACTGGCGGTCTTTCGGGCCTTAGTCAAGAATCCGTCCTGATTTTGTTTCCTCTTAAGGCACCGGGTTTGATTCCTAAAAATTCTTGAGGTCTTTTTACTTTCAGATGTAAACGTGTGAAACGATTGTGAGAAGTGCTGGAAATATCAAACATACCTGGTATATATACTTTGTATTACCAGATAATGGCTCGTAAGGAGTTATAAAAGGGTTTTTGATGGATACAAATAACAAACCAAAACCCCACATTCTCTTCTCTTGTTGGGAAGCAAGTGGGAGTTGGTAAGCATCCTTCCACCATTGTCTTCATGCGTATATTTTATACTCACCTATGCCTAGATTCTAGTGAGCTAAAATTGCCATCAATTGACCCTGTAAAATATAAATCAGGTGTATTTTATGACCCTCTCAAATGGTAGTCCATTCGTACAAGCAATAATAAGATGCCTCAAGTAATGGACATCGAAAATTAGCTTTCATGAGCTATGCAAAATCATGTGGTTGAACTGAGAGAATGTTATAAACAAACAACTTGGTAAATGAGAGAATATTATTTAAACAATCAGCATAAGTTTAAAAACTTGCTAGGCGCTCCCAGGCGGCCCGACACCTTCTAACTTCAAGGGCCGAGTACGCCTAGTCGGGTTAGTCGGTCTAGCCAGGCTAGTCGGGTTAGTCGGCGACTTCTAGCGCCTAGGCGAGGAGTACTCGGCCTTCTAGACTTTTTTTTAAAACACTGATAATCAGGTAACTGATCCACCTAAAGTTTCTAACCAATTTTGACAATTTGCAAAAAAGAAATGCTCCTCTGTTGTACCTCTGCATCACTATGAAATATGCAAAGAATGATCAATGGGTTACTCACATGGCTTTTATTCCTTCTGTTTTTGTTGATTCAAAGTATGATGGTCATTTTGGAAAGTATTCATTACTAGAGCAAATGATCACACAATTATCCAATTAGTGTATGAAATGCAAATCTGGTGTGATGTCTCAATCAAATTCAACATTGCACATGATCATGATCTATTGTAGATCATTGTTGATGGAAAGATGCTAATCACAGCCCATTGAGTAGTGGTTAAAATCCATGTCGAAAGCTTATACTCCTAAAAATAAGTGATGGTGAGCTGCAACTTCGAAAATATTGTATTTACATACCTCTTATTTGGGTGTGTTAGGAATTTTTTTTATAAAAGTAATAATTTTTTTTATAAAAGTTACGAGACACACCAAAACATTACGAATCATAGAAAATATTACGAATCATATTGCTGAAAAATTACGAAAAACTAAAAAATGTTACGATTGCCAATGAGGTGGCACAATCTGGATCATACAATAGGTGCATTTTGTACACACCATTAATGGGTGTGTATTGTAGCCATTTCCTTATAGTTATAGTTCGGTATTGTATTTTATTTATTGTTTCCTAATCACAGTCTACTGGGCAAATCTTACACACCCCTATAAAAGTTACGAATTTTTTTTATAAAATTTACAATTTTTTTATAGAAGTTACGAGACATACCAAAACGTTACGAATCAAAGAAAATATTACGAATCATATTGCTGAAAAGTTACGAAAAACTAAAAAATGTTACGATTGCCAATTAGGTTGCACAATCTGGACCATACAATAGGTGCATTTTGTACACACTATTAATGAGTGTGTATTGTAGTCATTTCTTTATAGTTATAGTTCGGTATTGTATTTTATTTATTGTTTCCTAATCACAGTCTACTGGGCAAATCATACGATGACTGTTGTTAAAAATGTATAAGCAAGTTCAAATCTCAATAACAACAGAAAAGCTAATACGCATAGATTACTGTACACAAATTTTGACATGTAGACTGCACATAATACTATACATCGATCAGTCCAAACATATTTGTGTACATATCTATGTGCCAAAATCTATACAAGAAGTGTTATTCTTCAAGAAAAATCCCTCAGCACCTAACCCTTAATAGAGATCAACTTAATTGATTTTAGTTTCCTAATGTCTAATGTCTCCTAGTGAGTTCATCCAAGTGCAACAAATTGTGACCACTAAAACCTGATGGGTTATGTCGAGATGTGAAGTTGGCAGTGGGAATAGGCATGAAAAAATGAAAAGCAGCAGGGGGTCACCTCAAAAGGAATGAAAAGGTGAGGGCTAATAAGGGAGGCATTGGGATGCTTGAAAAGAAAATAAGGTTTTGTGGGGTTTTTCTCTTTGTCTAACCTTCACTCGAGAGATAAGAAGATACCCCAAGTCTCACATTGTCATCATGTATTGAACAGACTAACGTTTGTCAATAGAATCCAAGAATAAAATACTGTAATGGAGCTTGACATTTTACAGAGATCGATGGAAAAGAAAAAGGTGGTAGAGTGGTAAGGTCATCCGACACCGCTTTTTGTCGTCATGTAGACCTACTCAGAACAAAAGCTTCTTTTTTTCACAGCGGCAGGAGAGAGAGAGAGAGAGAGAGAGAGAGAGAGAGAGAGAGAGTAATTCTTTAATGGAACCTTTTCTATTTTCTTGGTAATTGACAACCTTTTGTCTTTTGGATATTGTAGAAAACAACCAAAGTTAACTTCTGAGTTCACTCTTAAGGAAATGTGTATTTCTTTTTAATGTGTATTTGACTAAACAGAATACCGAAATGTTTAACAAGTTTCCGATATCCAATTGACTTGATGTTTAATGGGACCATTGTTCGCATCAAGAACTACAACTTGAGTAGTTCAGATTTTCTTTTTTAGTCAATTTGGAACGAGACACAAGCAGAGAGCACAATGACATGATGTGTCTTATTTCTATTGAAGTGAAGGGATAGGATCATCTCCCGTCGCTATTCAGTTCTTTGAGGACTTTTCTCGAAATTAATTTAATAATTGAAATCAGTTAATGTACATAAATACCAATATGCGAATCATGCGACAAAAAAATGCATACCATCTTTTAAAACTATGAGTACCATACATTTTCTAGGTATACAATTGCGTAGCTAACCCAAAAGATATCGATGTTACATGTCGGTACCCGCTTCCTTAGAACTTTACCTGAAGAAAGACTCACCTGGTCATACCTTCCTATTTTCCTAGGATTCCGAAGAATATCTTGGTCTTGTTCGTTTCCCTGTTTAGTTTTAATTTTGATTACATCATCTTTTTCCTCAGTTCTCTCTTTATCTCTCTCCACTCATTACACCTGCTGACATCATCAAAACTAAACTAAACTATCTAACCAAACACAGCTCTTATGCTTTCTTTCTTCCTTATTTTTTGGTGTAGATCTTCCTTTTTTTTTTATTTTGACGGTACCATAACATTGAATCTGCATAATTATGCCAAGTTGTATTATTGTAATGGCGTTTTAAAAAAATGAAATAAATTTTTAAAAAAAAGAAGGATTATAAGCTAGTGAAGATTGTCTTGGGGACCTGGGGTTAATGTCAGGAAACTTTAGTTACATGCTTATTGACTAATTCAACATTTAGAACTTTTTTTGATGAGCAAAAAGGATTCAATAAAACAAAAAGGAAAAGTCTACAACATTCAAGGCAACTATGTTTTCAGAAGGCATTTTTCATGGAAACGAAATAGTTAAAGAAACCGTTGGAGGTGATTTTTTAAAAAAACTATAAATTAATGATCACCGATCAAACAGTTACCAACGTCCTCCAATCAACCTGAATTTTTACATGGTTTTACATATTTGACAAGACAAACAAAATGAACAATTCAGATCGAACAAAAGAATCCGGGGTAGGCCCTATATCGCTGCACAACACACACCCTGCTAAGCCCCCTCCACCAGATGAAACTTGGGTTCCAAATAGAAAACAAATGAATCTTCTATTTTATCTTATTACTACTAAATTTCATATGGGCAAAAGTCATATTGGTAGTTTTCAATGTCAGGTGCCAGACTTGAAGACAAGAAAAAATTGTGTAAACAAAACAATTTGCATTGGTTTTGGAGCAAGTGAAGCATCAATTTTCATAATCTGACAGACATGCTTCGTGGATCCGCAAACAATTGAGTTATTTTAATGATATTCTAATAATTGGTGATTACAAAAAATAACATCCCCATTTTTTAATTAGTACTACCTTTTTAATGATATTCTAATAATTGTTGATTACCAAAAATAACATCCCCAATATCAAAAACAGGTTTGACATTATTATTTCTTGGTTATTGTTAATGCCAAAACTGTATTTGTTAATGTCAAAGTTTGTAATGCATAAAACCTTTGTACGATGTATACGATACAAATCTTTAATTTATACGTTACAGTTTTGGCATTATCAATAACTGTTTTGGCATTATCATTTTTTAAATCATAAGTACTTGTTATTTAGCAAGAAATACAGGGTACCCTGAGGTTTTTTTTCTTGAAACCTAGCTTGTCTGTAAACACAATCTTAGGTTAGATATCCCATGTGGGCCTTTGATTCTCAATGTTAGTAAATGTTTTTCAAACAGCCTTGCTTCATTTTTCTAAATCATAGTTTTGATGGTACGACCGATTGTACATAAATTGCCAAAGGAAGCTTACAGTCTTCCTAGGAAGCTTACCTTCAGGTTAAATGGTGAATAATTTCAAAAGATAAAAAAAAATAGCTTAGAGACAGAGATCTTGAGGGGAGGAGGTGGCATGTGCCACTCCCGGGTCCAAAAAAAAAATACTTTTTTATTGAACTTATTCATGCCAAAAGATCAAAATCATTTATTTTCTAGGTCTTGACTTGAACATTATTCATCCAAATATTAAGTTGATTGAAGATTGGTAGCAATCTTAAAATTTTATACCAAGAAAAATGGATCGTTAAAGTTCTTCCTGTTATTCCATAAATTTGAATCAAAAGACTTATTGATATCCGATTAATGTGATTTTGTAAATGAATAATTTAGAATTCTAGAACTATAAAATGAATGACTCGAATTGTCAAAATATGTTGTGGGTTCTCATAATATTTGGCGGTGTGTTTAATAGACGTGTTCAAAATAGTGTGTACGTAACAAAACTCAATAAAAAAACTTAAAAGCCTCCCTTGTCTTCCAAAATGTGAGTTTCATAAGTTGAGCAGTTGAGCTCCCTTATTGGTTGGCATGGTCATGACCAAAACTCACATTTACATGTATTCCCCTTTATCGAGTTATGCGCTTATTTCTTTCTTTATTTTTATTTTAAGCGTTTGTGTTAGGGTGTAGAAAGGAATTCATTTATTGTATTTTTTACCCCCTCTGTCCCATTTTATTGGTCCCTCATTGGGAATCCAACTTTTTAAAGGAATATAATTATACCTTGTACTTTTTGTTAACTTTTCAATTTTACCCCTCGATGAGATGTTTTTTCAAATTATAACTTCTTTAAAATAAACGAAAATGACGGGCAAAATGGGAATGTGACATTACTTTTTTCGAAAGTTTTTAAAATGGACAATCTTTACAATCTTTTTGGGATATCCCAAAATAAAATAATGGACCAAATAGTGGACCAACTTTGTGGGACGGAGGGAGTAGCTTTTAAGTGAGTGCGATAGTTGTTCGTCAAGTCCTTTGAAGGCCCAAGGAAAATGTTGATTTGTTACTTGGCAGATTAAAGGCAGACGATTTCACTCCAGCAAAAGTGGCACGTTTTGACAACTTTTTGCTAGCTCTATAAATATCGACATATAATTAGGTCATTATTTGTGTCACCGTTTGATGATTGCATACACATATTTTAATCTCTTAATACTTGTGGCGGCTAGGGTTTATGTAATTTGAAGACTTTTGAAGGTCTATGAACTTATAGTGCTGAATAATCATTTTTGAAAGGCTTCTGCATTAACACAATCATCTATTTGAGTAAAGCTCTTTGTGGCGTTCGAAAGGCGATTCATTTGGAAACCTTGACGATTCAAGATCCGGCGATCATGTAGATGTGTGACTAACGTGGATTCAACATGTAGGTCTTAGGATTCATGGTGAGGATAAACGGTCATCGAGGTGCATGATTCATTCCCGTGGTTTTCCACGTAAACCTTATGCCTCGTGCGATTGTTTGCTTTTTGTTGTTGTGGTTGGTTGAATCTTTAATTGGTGGATTTTTTTTTATTAAGCTTTCTTTCATAGCAAATCTTTATAAACCTAGGTGATCTAGCTAGGGTTTTTCACAAAAGTTCCAAAGTTGAAAACAGACAAAACCTTTGAGGCTTCAACGCGCTCTTCTTTACGCCGACCGTCGACGCCTTGGTCGTTGGAGACTCCAACAAACGCGACAGCGGCCCAAACTCAATCAATAAAAAAAGAAGATGAATTCCTCATGGACTGGTGGACACGTCCCTTATACACATTGAAAGAGAAATTTCTATATGAACTTTGGTTTAAGCTCTATCTTGAATGATTTTTGAGATTTAAAAGAACTTTCAGAGTTCCATTTTAATAGAATTTTAAACTATGGCCATTCTATGTCGATGGATATTTAACTTATGAGGATTTTTTTTTTTTTGGGTGCTACGTATGGTTAATCGGAAGGATACATGCATTTCTTTTGGTATTGAATTTATGATTTTATCAAATGGCACCTCCATGTTCAATTCCTGGTTCATCCTTTATTATGGACACTAGTATTCTTGAAAATCATGGACCCAGGAATCAGTCTAATTAATTACTCCATAAGTTGAGCCACATTCACGCCCATGCTCGGTAATATATAGCCAAGAATTAGCCGAACCGAAATCAGCATTACCAAACATATTTTATGTGAACAAAATTGCAAGTTAATCTAATTGACTAAAGTAATTGAACTTGGGTTTGGATTGTTAACTTGTAATATGTGAGATGGAAGGAGCCATGCTCCATATTGTATTGCTAGTTTTTTTTTATTTTAATAACCAGGTATCCGGGCAAGTTTTTGCGTACCTCGACTAATCCTAGGAGACCAATCACACCGTCCACTAGCGGGGGCCCCAATTAAAGTTAAAACAAAGTTCTGTATGTATTTGCCTTAAAGGAGTTGATAACACTTACGAGATTTCGAACCTGAGACCTTAGGAGGAAGCAAAACCTTCAAGTCTCAAGCCTTGACGACTAGGCCACCTGTTATTGTATTGCTAGATTGTCCGTTAATACATGACAAATGAGGTGCATGACTACATTCTATCAATACAGTCCAAAAGTAAAAATATAGTTATCAAACGGGTGAGTTTGCCAAGTGATAAAAATCATGATTTAGCAAATTGTTTCCTCGTTTGCTAAAAAAATCGCTAAAATCAACAAAGACTTTAGCAAATGGTTTGCTAAAATATTAGTTGATTTTATCACTTGACAATCTCACCATTGAGTTTCCCGTTTATTTTAGCAAATTTTAATTTCAGCAGATTTTATTAAATGAAAAACTCAACTGTGTTTACCATACTACCATTTTGTCAGGCAATGTGTTTCTGTGTGATATTTCATCTCTAAAAGGTTAGTTGCCCAAATCAAACATCGATTTTAAGGAACCAACAAACAAACAAGAATCAGAATCTTGCGTGTTTTTTCTTTGCGATATCTGAGTGTTGATGCATATCTTACAAGTGAGGTAGTCTGACAGTCTACCTCGAGTAGGCAAAATCCATGTCGAAAAGATAAACGCCCGTTAGGAGAGAGAGAGAGAGAGAGAGAGAGAGAGAGGTGAACGTTTGAGTTCTGGGGCGTATCGTATAGAATCCCAGAAATAGACAGAAAAGCGAACTTTCCAAAGGGCAATTGGACAAGTGAGTCAATGCCAATCATATCCTAATCGAGACATCAAAAAGGCATCTCTCTTTCCCATGCCATGGCTGTCCCCATTTTCACACTCTCCTACATGAATGTTATTCTTAGGGTCCATTCGTGCATATGGGAACAAATAAATCGGATGAATGAGCAACGGGTAATCACTAAATGACATTCGATCGAGTCCATGGACCAGTACTGCCGCACTTCCTGTGGCCTGTGGGGAATCACTACCACCACGCCTACAAGTAGAGATGGCAATCTTGGCCAACCCGCCCCTATCCAACCCGTCCCCTACCCATTCGGGGATTTTTTCAGGGATCGGGTAGGGGATGGGGATTATTTTTAAAAAAATTCGGGGATCGGGTAGGGGATGGTATTGTCAGTCCCCTACCCGATCCCCGCCCCTCCCCGCATCCCCGTTCACACATATAAAATTCGGGGATCGGGTAGGGGTAATCACTAAATGACATTCCACTCCATAGACCAGTCCCGCACTTCCTGACATATATTTGGGAGATCCGTTGAGTTGATTCATGTGGTTGAACATCAACTACAGATGTATTTAAGCCTATCCAATGAGTTCAATGGTCTTAACCAATATTATCTTCTTTTGCTTTCTTAATAAAAAGTCTAGAGAGATACCGTATCCTTAGAACATGATGGGACCTACGTGTATTGCAGTTCCGAATCAAGATGATTTCGAGAGAGGGAGCGGGCCGGGATACCATTACCCCTTTTTTTCTTTTTGATACGCGTTACTTACCCCTTTTCGTTTATGACCGAGCCGAGCCGAGCTTTGTAGTGTTCGAGCTCGGCTCGTTAAGTAAACGAGCTAAAAAATCGAGCTCGAGCTCGGCTCGGTCATAAACGAGCCGAGCCCTTATCAAGCCGAGCCATGATAATTTACTTAATGAGTCTTCTTAAACGAGCCGAATGGTAATTTACCAAATGGCTGAGATGTTGCACAACATGGTGTTGTGCACCCCCTGCACAACAACAACGCCGGACCCTACTTATACACCTTTCAAACACACCACCAAATAGGGTAAGTTTCACTACACATTTTGAAAATAAAAATCGTTTATTTTGTAGGTCTTTGCACGAAAACTGTCCATGCCAAAAATCGAGTGATTTGACATTAGTAACAATATTAAAGTTTTATATTTTTCTTGAGAAAAATAGATCGTTACTTTTTTTCCTGTTATTCGATTGATTCTAATTAGATATTTATCAATATCCAATGAATACGAATTTTTTTTGTATGAATCATCCAGACATTTATAGGACCTCATATTTTTGGATGGTGTGTTCAAAATGATGTGTACATAGCTGTTTCTTTCTTTTTCCTCTTGGAATTGAGAACGCTCCTTGTTGAATGCGATTGGACGGAACTGGCCGCTAATTTTATTGGGCCCTGACGTCATTACCACGCATAAAATATTGGGCCCATTTAAAATGAAGTAAAGTGTTGTTTGCTTATTATAAATTCGGACAGCTGGGGCGTGCTGTTCGGGAAGGGACAATATGCGCAATCTGTGCTCGGCATTCAATGACACAGATCAGTTCAGTAATGGACAGTACAGATCTGTTTGAGTCCAAACAAATCTACATCGTTAACCGCCGAGCACAAACAACCTAGATTGGGTCAACTCGCATGTTGTCCCTTCCCCGACAACACGCATCCTGTTTCCTCAAAATTTTTGGATCCCATTTCAGTTGATGTGGGCTTATTTGGCAAATAATCCATAATCCGGATTATTGGATTTTTCGTTGTCTTTATTCAAATTTTCTTTTTTTTTTGCATTTGCTAGTTTTGCGTCAAAATTTTGTGGTTTCTGGATTTATCTTGACGAGACGAATTTAACAAATATAAAATTACGGTCAAAACTCAAAATTTTTGGATAAAGCCAAAATTAATCCAATAATCCAAGTATTTTCGGTTTTATTCAAAAAAATATTTGGTTTGACCATAAATTTATACTTGTTAGATTTGTCTCGTCGAGATAAATTCAGAAACCACAAAATCTTGACGCAAAACTAATAAATGCAAAAAAAAAAAATTGAATAAAGACAAAACAAATAATCCAATAATCCGGATTATGGATTATTTGATTTGACAAAAAAACTTAATCCGTTTTCTTGGTTTTTTCATTTTGTCCTTATTCAATTTTTTTTTTTGCATTTGTTAGTTTTGCGTCAAGATTTTATGGTTTCTGGATTACTCTCGACGAGACGAATATTAAAATTATGGTCAAAACTCTTTTTTTTTAATAAAGCCAAAATTGTACCAATAATCCAAGTATTTTCGGCTTTATTCAAAAAAATATTTGGTTTGACCATAAATTTATACTTATTAGATTTGTCTCGTCGAGAGGAATCCAGAAACCACAAAATCTTGACGCAAATAAAATCAAAACGACTAATCCGATAATCTGGATTATAGATTATTTGTCAAAATAGCGTAGTAATTGCTGCATTCCTATGCTATGTCATTTGTTTGCAGTTTAGTAAACGGTATACAGGAAGTCAGGAAGCATTGCTGGCTTCCTTTTTTTTTTTTTTAACTCATATCTCTCGGCATTAATTTGAACCCGCGGTTGTATATATTGTTTTGATCATCATCCATCAGTATACCTTTTGTATAATACTCCATCCGTCTCAATTTGATAGTTTACTTTTAATTTATAATATATATATATTTTTAACTCATATCTCTTAACCATCTTATCGTGTTTTGGACGACCCAGATGTGTTTTGATTTTTTACCGAGAAAAATAAATCAAAAATAAATTAAAATTTCCGAACGCATCTGGACCATCCAAAACATGATCGGATGGGCGAGGAGGAGTGCACAACACCCGCCAAGTCCCCCGGGCCTCTCTGTTTGGTTATGGTACATACAATATTATCAAAGAAAATTGAAACTCAGATAGGGGACCCGGAGTGCCTGTGAGCTCTCTTGGTGAGCGCATCCGAGCCATCCATCTCGGCAATCGATGGTCCAGATTTAAATAAACTCTTCCATGGGAAAGTTAACTCTTCCATGGAAGATCCAAAAGTGTTTTGGACGGCTCGGTTGAAATGAAATTCTCTCTTTTGCCCCCAGAAAAAAAAAGAAAAAGAAACATCTTACAAAATTGTTTATATGCCTTAATTTATATAGTACTCATATTTTTTACAAAGCAATATGAATTTGGTTTGATAGATCGATCTCAATTAGTTTTATCAGACAAAGTTTGTTAAAATTATACATAAAATATTACAAATTGCAAGATATCAACAATTTTTCTGAAAGGGATGTATGTCAAAAAAAATGGACCATCAATATGAACGGAGGGAGTACAAATAGCAATTAGGAGGTTTCCAATGTGAAATTTAGGTGAGAGCAAACTTTCTTAAGTTTTTGGACCCGGATCATCGAGCAACTCCTTTGGATTAGGGTGACCATCATATATACGTGAGTTGTTATTTTGACACCATTTTTACGTGACAATTTACGTGATAAGTGATAACCAAAATTACGTGATAAGTGAGAACCAAAATTATCAACCTAGAGTATAACATTGCATATCTTTTTTTTTGGGTGAAACAACATTCAACATTGCATATCATCAATGTACACTACTATATGATACCCGAAAAGGGTGCAAAGTATATACCCCTAATCTCCTATATTGTTGGACTTGGTCCAGCATCTGTCCACGCGGGTCGAACAGTGGCGTTTGGGGCTTGCTATGCAAGAGTATAAGAACATAAAGTTGCACCCTCAATAACAAGCATAAAATTGGGCCCATTTGTATGCTTGGGTTGGGTACATAGGACCAAAGTATGGAGTGAAGTGGGAATTTCAGAGTTAGGCCCATTCGCACTTCCACAATCTGTGTCACTCTGCACCTTTAATTTTTAAGTTTAACACATTTCAACCCTCGTACTTGTTCCCATTGTGTTAGTAAAGTTGTTGAAATGAGGAATGAGTGAATGACAAATGGGCATGTGAGTTACATGTGGACTAATTAAAGGAATAATTGCCTCTGTTCAATCATTTTCTATTCAGACTCACTTAACACATGTTTTTCTTTTTTTAAGTTTCCTACTCTGCTCACCGTCAATACAATCTATGTAGAACCATTTGATCAGATCCGTATGGGGTGGACCAAGTGATGTGCGTAGCACTGTTGTGGTAGGTTTTGGTGACGATTTGTGAAGTTTTTTTTTTTTTTCCCCCAATTCAGGTGCGAAAAGGAGAGAGAATGTGAGTTAATGGTGTTGGTGAAAAGTGATTCACGATAAAAAGCGAAATAGAGTGCATTCTAAAATAAATGTATTTTCATGAAAGAAATGCAAATGGATCTTAACACCCTTGATTTGTGCTTCTCAATTAATGTTGAACATTTCGTTTAAAAAGGACTTATTGAGTTGGATTAAAACAAAAGCACTTGAACGAAAACAATTACTATATCCTTAGTCAGAGCCGGCATGAGCTAAACAAAGTGTTGCGACTGATTTAGGCCTAAAAAAATACTAATTTTAAGGACCTCCATATTTTAGTATCCCTAGGTACCCCTAGCCCCTAGGTATCTTTTGTAATACCCAAAAAAAAAAAATTACATCATATATAAGACCCAATTTCAAACTCAAAAGAAGCCCAATTTCAAATTCACAATAAGTAGAAATGATTTTTCTGGACATGAAAAAAGGAAAAAGAAGCAAAAAGTAACGCCCCAATTCAATCTCAACCGGGTGCTCTCGATAAACTTTTTAGTAGGGCTTGTGTGATAACACAGATTCAGCACTTAAAACTGAATCAATTAAGTAATAAGTGATTAAGTAGGTGTGATAACTATATTTTATATTACTTAACAGATTAAGTGCCACTTAAAATGTAGGCTAAAAAGTTGATAAAAATTAAGAAGCTTTGAGCTACTTAATTCTGGCTGAATTCTAAGGTACTTATAATCCACCATCACACCATCGCCGCCGCCGCCACTCCGCCACCACCACCACTACTACAACTGACAAGCCGCCACCACCACCACCGCCGCCACCACTCCACCACCACCACTGCCACGCCGCCGCCACAACCACCACCAGTGCACCACCGCCGCTACCACCACAACCACCATCACTGCCACCACTATCACCATTACCCCACCACCACTATTGTCATACCACCGCCATCACTCCATCACCGCTCTCACTCCACCACCACTACCACGCCACAACCATCACATTACCACCACCACCACAACTCACCATCATTCCACCACCACCATTACTCCGCTGCCACCCCGCCATCACCTCCCAATCACCACTCCACCACTACCATAAATACATGATGACCATTAGTAAAATTAAGAGACAATTAGAACAAAAAAAAATTCTTTTTTTAATTAAGTAATTAATATGTTTTATCAAACAACTTTTCAACTTAAAAAATTCAGCATTCAATTTTCAGTACTTCATTTTTCAGCTTTTAGTTTTCAGCTTTATCAAACAGCCCCATCACAAAAAGAGAGTTCAAGTTTGGTTGAAGACTTGGTGGAAAAGGAAGATGAAGATTCGGGAAATGAAGAACAATGAAATTTGGAGAATAGAGAAGAAACATATTTTGGATAATGTAGAACAGAGAGTGACCAAGAGGAATACGAAGCATATTTAAGTGACGAGTTTGAAATCTTGAAATGTTTGGTTATTGTTTTAGGGTTTAAGTTCCCTAGAACTATACGGAAGTATGAAGAGTTGTATAGAATTATCTAGAATATTGTACGCAATTCTAGACTTGTATAAATGATGGTAGAGATTCTAGAGAAGATCGGTTGAGAAGCTTCTATAGAATGTTCTAGACTTCTCCTTTGGGGTGTATTAAGTTCCCTAGAACCATACGGAAATATGAAGACTTGTATAGAATTATCTAAAATATTGTACATAATTCTAGACTTGTGTAGATGATGGTAGAAAATTCTAGAAAAGATCAGTTGAGAAGCTTTTACAGAATGTTCTAGACTTCTCCCTTGGTGTGTATAAATAGGTGAGGGTCTCATTTTCCCAAACCACCTTGAAAGTTTTTTTACTGTCAAGTTCACCAGTGAAAATCTCTCTCTCTCTCTTTAAGCCTCTTTCTTGCTATTTTTTTTTATCGGCAACAAGATTTTATTAAAAAACTCGACAAAAGGTGCATCGAGATAAAAGTCACCATCAAGCTCAAACCAAGGATTTGGCGAAAAAAACCCATCCAGCGAAATGCTAGACGGGAGAAAGAAGCAGAAAAAGTAGAACAAAGATAAGAAACGGACAAAGCCAACACACCCAACAGCAACAACCCTCACAGCAAGAAACAACACCTAACAACAGCATCCTAGCTAAGTCTCTTTCTTATTGATGAATACTAGAATTTGTTTTTGGAAGTGTAATTTACCTATTTACATTTTGCTCATTAAGATTTTGAAAAAGGCCTCCTTTTGGTTTTCGCTATAAGCCTCCAAAGTGTAGGCCACTCTCCCCTCATTGGGGAGGACACTTAGACAAACTCAAAGGGCGATTCTAGAGAGAGAAACATTCTTTCTAGAGAGAAGTCGCACTTGATTCTTCCTCAATGTTGTCAACCGCGGAACCTCCTCAAGGGGTCGACCACGGACCTCAACCATGGGACCTCCTCAATGGTGGCGACCGCATAGCCTCCTCAAGGGGTCGACCACGGACCTCAACCACGGGACCTCTTGGTGTCGACCGCAGAACCTTCTCAAGGGTGTCGATTACGGACCTCAACTGCGGGATTGACCATGAGATCTCCTCAAGGGTGGTGACAATGAGACCAACTTAACTGCGGGAGCAAGCCTAGCCGGCCACGGACCATCACAACAATGAACATACCCTCTGCTGCAAGACCAACACTTAGCAGATCATGACCACGAGGGGTCATGGCCGCGAAACCAAGACAAAGATCCAAACTATGGGTGCAAAAACCCTACCTTGGGTCTCATGAGCATGGCTTGGCCGAGAGTGAGCAAGACCACCTTGGACGTGGGACCGAGACCGCGGGACCATATCGACCGAGGGACTATCTTGACCGTGGAACCATCTCGATCGCGGGACCACCTTAGCCACGAGACTTCGACTGCGGGACCATTTGGCCGCAGAACAATTTCAGCCGCGGGGCCACCTTGATCGCGGGACCAAAATATTCACTAAGTCCATAGGCCACCCTCCGAGGAAGACATAGGCCGAGACATAAGATACGTCTGTAAAGACCCGTAAAAATTTTCTTTGAATTTAACGAGAATACTCCGAAAGTTTAAACTTGGGGTTTGGTGTGAAATTGCGAAACGAATTCTTTTTTTTTTTTCCCCAAAAGTTTAAAAGAGTTAGTGTGCAATATAACTTGGATTTGGGCTAGACTGTAGCATATGAGGAATTAGAAGGGGGTAAGTGTAATTATCTCATTGTATGTAATAGGGGTGAAAATAAAAAACGGTGAACCAGACCGAACCGAGATTTTTTTTCGGACCGAACCGATTATATATATATATATATATATATATCTCATTGTATGTAATAGGGGTGAAAATATAAACCAGTGAACCGAACCGATGAACTGGACCGAACCGGTTATATATATTTACCTTCAAAAATCAAGTAGCAAGGATTGAACCCCGACCTCATAAACTGGGAGCCACAACCTTTAGCACTTGGCTGGCACCGACTTCATATTTGAAAGAGGGAACAAGAAATATTTATTACTAAATTTGATCTATTACTATATATATAAATATATAAAGGATAGTGATAATGTCAAAATATTTTTTGATTGTGCCAAAACTCCAATGCATAAAGAGCTTGTATTTTACACATAAATACAAGCATTTCATGCAGTTGAGTTCTGGCACAATCAAAAACAGTTTTGGCATTAACACTACCCTGTATAAAAACTTCCTCATCTCAACTCAACAGTCAAAACACTTTCCCAAAATCCTTTCAGGCGGCGATTAGAGAGAAAAACCCATCATCATCGTCGATCATCATGTCCGTCCATCATCGTCGTCGATCATCTCCGTCCACCATCGTCGATCATCGCCGTCCACCATCGTCGGCGACTCATGGTCTCGGAGCCAAAATTGGAGGTCTAGCAATCGAGGTAGGGGTTTTTTTTTTTTTTCCAAGTGTATTGAGTGCGGGTAACTTATATCCCTGACTTGATTGTGAAATTTTGTGTTTGATCGAAATTCCATAGATACTATTCTTACTGTCTTGGTTTGATTCATATTCTCTTGAAAGTATTAAAGACCCATTGAAAATCTTATCGCCTAAATATGTTTTAGTGGTTTGCTCATTAAAATTTTGGGTTGAAACTTTAATAGGTTGTGTTAGATTTGAGAGCTGTCTGTGAGCAGTTTGCTGCTGCTGTGAATTTTGTCCGGACACTGCTGTCTGGTTCATTGATTCAGATACCCATTAGGTCCTATTTAAGTTCTGATTGTATCATGCTTTCGACTAGGGAGTGTTGTCAGTTACTTAGAAGTAATTGACCCAAAACACTTATTGGACTCGAGCGTACTGTGAATGCCCATTGGATGTATTACAAATATGTACTGTGAGTGCCCATTGGATGTATTTCAAATATGTACGTTGCCACTGGATCTTTGTTTTAGTTCTCACTCGCACGGCTCGTTATAAGACACATGGTCCTAATGAGGGAATTAGTTAGACACACATACATTTGACTTGTTGTTACCCTAATGTCAAGAATCGGTAATAAGCACAAACTTGTGGACACACGGTAGTGTTAGTGGAAACGGTGTCGATCGTTAGATAGTAAATCGAGATGAGTATGAGATTAAATGTTAAGGCAATAAGGCAAATCACATGGATTATTCACTGATGTGTTGCAAAGGAGGACGCATGAGACCCATAGTAGTCAAAGGAAGTGTTTTTTATTTGTGTGACTGAAAAAAATAAAAATAAAAAACTAAATAAAATATTAGATATATATATATATATAGGTTCCACTTCTTATCCGGACTTTTGATCCAATTTTTTTTTTGACGATCCGATCCGTCCAATGTGTTCAGAAGGTGTTTTCAAGGGTCCTCGCGGAAAATCTTCAAAAAAAAATACCGGGAAGGGCTTGATCCAAGCAGTTTTCGCAAAAATATATAAATACAGTTTTTGCGAAAACTGCTTGGATCAAGCCCTTCCCGGTATTTTTTTTGAAGATTTTCCGCTAGGACCCTTGAAAACATCTTCTGAACACATTGGACGGATCGGATTTTCCAAAAATTATTTGCAACACAAAAAAAAACCAATTTTTTCTTATTTCCGGGAGGTGTGGATGTGAAGTTTTCCGTTTATATATATACATATATA
The DNA here is from genome assembly GCA_016920895.1 of Vaccinium myrtillus. NCBI lineage: Eukaryota > Viridiplantae > Streptophyta > Magnoliopsida > Ericales > Ericaceae > Vaccinium > Vaccinium myrtillus. The sequence goes on from CM029277.1 coordinate 15,105,918, forward strand.
TATCATTCAAGACTCACGTCCCTTCTTTTATACTTTTACCTTGCTGGTTGTTTGAAATGCTTGTTAGGCGTTATGGTGGCATATGCTGATGAGATACGTGATGCTCTTGTTGACCTTAGATACGGGTGTAATCAAATAAATTGAAAAAAAAAAGAAAAGAAAAGTATATCGAGATTGTCAAATGTATGGAAGAGATCTCGGATCCCGAAATTTTTGGTAAGTTGCTTGGTCCACTCTTGGACGAGATTCTATAAACTGCTTCAGGTTTATTGTGGTTAAGATGATTGGAGGGAACATGTGACATGGTAGAGATGATTTAGTGGGTGGTATTGATTTCAAGGGGGCTGAATTTTGAGTAGATACTTTGTAATTGAATCGGTTGGATGCATTGTGGTTAGCCTATGTTGTGAGAGGGACATTTGGTAATTATGGGTTTCAAGTTAATAGCGTGCAAGGGTGCATGAGGGTGAAGTGTTGTTGCCTTGGGGAGTGATGAAATAGCTCCAAGATTTAAATCTTGTCAAATATATTATATATATACATATATATGTAGTGCTACTCCCTCGTCATTCACCATCTCATGCATCTAGAAATTTTTTATTAAGTAACTTCTACTGGGCGAAGTGAATGCTCACCCTTTTCTATTTCAGGTACTGATCAAGGAACATGCGTCGGAGTGCGTGGTGTACATGGCTGCAGAACAAATGCGGCCATGTATCAATATCATGATGCGGGTGTTTTTCCTCGTTTTTTTTCCCTCGATGTACCCTTGTCGAGTTATCAATATGTATCTTTTCCCATTTAAAAAAAATAGCCATCTTTACAAGTATTCTTATTTACCTGTTTGAGGACCGCCCGAGAATAGGATGCAATCATATGTGACTCACCACACGAGCTCGTTTTCACTAGTTCATCTGTGAAATCTGCAAGAGATGTGTCTGATGCCTTGAAGGCACAAACACTGGCATGCCTCTTGCACAAGAGCACAAAGTCCTCAAACGACAAGCCTCTGTGCTCAATCCTGGCCATGGTGGCCGGATCAGCCACCATCTCGTCCAAGAACCACTCCCGCTCGCCGCCTGATAAGGAGAAGGCATATGGTAACTAAGCGATCGTGAATTTCTAATAAAAGAGTCGTTAACTAAATATACTTACTCTCAGCCGGAACATCTTTCTGTAGCAGATTGAGCACAGAGACCAAGCTCGCCACACCCGAATTTTTTTCACTTTCTTGCGGTTGAAATATTGAAACATTGCCTTTGCCTTCACAGCAGTACGCTCTTCAAAGGACTCTCTCAACATCCTCTGTAATAACATGTGGAAAATTAAATTAAGTTATTCCAAACTTCAAACAGATTTAATAAAACAAACATAAACAGATAGGAACCTTGCCCTTGTCGCTCGACAAGGTGATAGCTTGAGTGCAACTAATTTTTCGTTCCCGATGAAAGCCTAATGAAAGAAAATCGCATTAGTTAGTAATGCGATTTTCTTTGATTAGACTAATGCGATTTTCTTTGATTAGGCTTTTCAACAGGGGTCAGGAGACCAATTCTGGGAACGAAAAAATTAGTTGCACCTGCTATCACCTTGTCGAGCGACAAGGGCAAGGTTCCTATCTGTTTATGTTTGTTTTATTAAATCTGTTTGAAGTTTGGAATAACTTAATTTAATTTTCCACATGTTATTACAGAGGATGTTGAGAGAGTTCTTTGAAGAGCGTACTGCTGTGAAGGCAAAGGCAATGTTTCAGTATTTTCTACAGCAAGAAAGTGAAAAATTTGGGTGTGGCGAGCTTGGTCTCTGTGCTCAATCTGCTACAGAAAGATGTTTCGGTTGAGAGTAAGTATATTTAGTTAACGACTCTTTTATTTGAAATTCACGGTCACTTAGTTACCATAGGCCTTCTCCTTATCAGGCGGCGAGCGGGAGTGGTTCTTGGACGAGATGGTGGCTGATCTGGCCACCATGGCCAGGGTTGAGCACAGAGGCTTGTCGTTTGATGACTTTGTGCTCTTGTGCAAGAGGCATGCCAGTGTTTGTGCCTTCAAGGCATCAGACACATCTCTTGCAGATTTCACAGATGAACTAATGAAGACGAGCTCGTGTGGTGAGTCCCATATGATTGCATCCTAATCTCGGGCGGTCCTTAAATAAGAATACTTGTAAAGATGGCTATTTTTTTGAAACTGGAAAAGATATGTATTGATAACTCGACAAGGGTACACCGAGGAAAAAAAAGACAAGGAAAAACACCCGCAGCATGATATTGATACATGAAACGAAGAGTTCGACCCCCTCAAAATTACAAAGCACCTCACGCAACAAAAAGTTGAATGAAGAGGTAACCAATCTATAGTAATTCCTCCTTAAACAGCAACAGATTGCATTAAGATCCAAAGCAAATCCTTCTTAAACAACAAATCTTCCAAAACTGATCCAACCGCTAAACACGTCCAATTAGAATTGCCCACATCCGACACCCAAACATAGTAAAACCATATAGGCCGGTCGCAGAAACCTCCACATAGATACAATTTCAAAATCCCATCAAGTCATGAGACTTCAAATCCTAGTAGTAGTAGCAGAACCCCACTCTTTGACGAATACCCGCTGAAATAGTTGAGAAATTTTGGGTTGGATCAGTTCACCCCATAGATATCTTCCAATGCTTCACATTCCGCGCTAGAAATACCTCATACTTTGAACCTTTGCTGAATCAAAACTCTCTGTCTTTTACTCCTGATGATAAAAGAATAAGATTTTAGCAAGCAGAGGTGTTCCTCTGCAGAAGAGCATACTCCTTTGCTTCAGTCTCAATCATTTTCTTGAGAGAGATAATATCCCCTTCCACCACATTCACTCCTAATATTTCGCCTGCTAAAATTGTTGATTGAAGTTCTTGTTCCTGTCTTGCCTTTACAGAAAGAGTTGAATTCTGAATAGACTCACTTTCCCAAGAGCTCATGCAAGCCTCATAAACTTGAGTTCTGATCCTTTTTCTTTGTTCCGTGGGATGAAGATCCACTAATAGATTGATCCCCTCAATTTGAGATGCTCTGGGATAATTCCTTGAATCAATCTCTAATGGTTCAATCAATGGAAGTACATTGATATTACCATCCTGCTTTTGATCACTCATAGCATTTGGGACCAAATTCTTTTCAATATCACATTGGGCTTTATTCACCATAGCTGAATCGACAACAAGAGAGTCCAGACCATCTAGTGAATTTGAATTAACCTCATTATTAACCTTCTTTGCCTCTAGAGTTGCAAAATGTGCCATCTTCGGAACGTGTGAATGTTGATCATCTTCTAATTCCCTGTTACTATCCCCATACTCCTCTGCTTATTTTGCTTTCACCTCATCTTTGCTTGCCTCCAGGTTATCACTTCCTCCCTCCGGTTCAACATTTATCTGTTTCAAATTCTCATCAGTCTCTGTGTCAGGTGCAAGTAGTCCGCATATTTACACATGTATATTTCATTGAACCTCTCTCTCTGAGACATTGCCTAGATCATTACGCCTTTTCTAGGATTAGACACTTATGCAAAGGTGACATCTTTTTTTTCAAGCTGACGTCAGACATGTCAGTGTAGAACTATTTGGATATAGGCCTCATCTTGACATTGTATCCATACTTGCCCTTTATTTATTTGGAACTATTTTAGATTGGAAACTTCAATGGCACAGGTGTAAAATGCTTAGAGAAATATGAAGTAAGTTGCAAGTCTGAACAATGTAATTAAGACTTAATAATAGAAACAATGTGCATTTACTGCTATTAATACCCTCTTCTTTACACTTCACAATGTAACTCTTAAAGTCACAACTTTTTAATTTATTTTTGGAAAGAGTTTTCTAAAGTTGATATCATACTTTTTGCTATACAATTCCTTGGAATTGTACCATGCAAGAATTGCTAGATCGCCAGTTTGATATGTTAAAGTGTGGTGGAATATGTCTGGGTTTTTCCATGTACAATGGTGAGCTGATTCAAGAATGATTCGGGGCTAGAGTGGGTGTATGAAAATAGAAGCTCTGATTTGGTCTCCCTTTGCTGGATGTGCCTGATTGGCAGAGATGCCTATGTTTAGGCTTAAGAGTCTTTTCCTTTCTAGTTTTTTGGTTTTTGATGGAAATTTTCCCTCCTTTCTAGTTTGCATAGTTGAGAGTCGAGGTTATGCAATCCTACCCTTGACTGAACTCTTGATATGATAAGATTTTTTTCAAGTACAGAGTGACGTATGCTGGAGTACTGGGTTTTTCCCATATTGATTAAGGCAACCATTTTGTTCTTGGCTTTCTTTTGTACATGGGAGGCATACTCTTTATATCTTTTGTACGAAATTTATTGATGAGCAGAAGAAAAAAAAAGAAAAAAGATATGAGATTAATTGTTGATGTGTTGTAATGTCCTGTAAGAAACAGTTGTTCAAAGTAAAATTACTTTGTTTATTGTCGTGTCCCTCTCTAAACTGTGTTGCGACTGCTCTGAATTTTGGTGTCGGTGTGTCTTGCACTGCAGCACCACATTCATGTCTCGTGTTCATGTCCTTTTTCCCCCCCTCGTTCTTACGGGTAGCCGGTGGCGGGCGGGTGGGTTAAGTAAGCATCAATAACATATTTCTTGTCCCTTGATAGGGATTTGCAACAAAATTGGTTATGAATGTCTTCCACAACCACACATTTTATTAGATGAAATGAACCGGCAGGGCTTACACGTCCTGGATTGCCTTTTATTTTTGCCATCATTTTCTCTTTCAAAGGCCATATATGATTCCAAATCATAGACCACAACCCATTTTTCTCTTCAATCCTCAGGCTTGTTGATATTGCCCTGTATGTGGCACCTTTAAATTGATCCTTACCAGTCTTTCTCGAGAGCCAACAGTACTCTTCTTCCTTTACCTATGTTTAGTGGCAGGAATGAAGTGGGGAAACGGAGATCTTATTCCATTTAATCTCCATTCAGTTGTTAGGTTGGTAAAGTTGTGTGCGTTTCTGTTCAGGGAACAATGAGATTACCAAACTAAGTGGTAATCTCATTCCGTCAATGGCTCAACCCCATTTTATTCTCATAGTGGACTATTTGTACCTAATGGAAATGTGGGCCCACAAATTTTGTTCACTTATAAATTTTCCATAAGATCCATGACTATGCTTGAATATGGCTACTAGATTCCCGTTACTATAACATGATTGTTTGTAATGAGATTGTGTTCCACGTCTTTTATTCCTGCCACCCAAAAGAAGCCTATTGAAGATGTCTAGTCAGAACTAGGTGTCCTCATTCTGGAATAGTTGTAGCTTCTACTTCTCTAAGACATTTCAAGATTGTTTCTCTATATGCTACACTTCCATGTAATAATAAATTCTCATCCAAATGGTACTCTGATTTAGTGCTAAGTGTTCTTTTACCTATCATGTTGTGCTGAAGTAGAGATATCCATCGGCACGACATGATAGGTAAAAGAACACTTAGCACTAAATCAGAGTACCATTTGGATGAGAATTTATTGTTCAAAGAAATATGTTATTGATGCTCACTATGCCTCCCATGTACAAAAGAAAGCCAAGAACAAAATGGTTGCCTTAATCAATATGGGAAAAACCCAGTACTCCAGCATACTCCACTCTGTACTTGAAAAAAATCTTATCATATCAAGAGTTCAGTCAAGGGTAGGATTGCATAACCTCGACTCTCAACTATGTAAACTAGAAAGGAGGGAAAATTTCCATCAAAAACCAAAAAACTAGAAAGGAAAAGACTCTAAAGCCTAAACATAGGCATCTCTGCCACATCAAACTATCTATTATTTCGCCCTCTCCAATCAGGCACATCAAGCAAAGGGAGACCAAATCAGAGCTTCTGTTTTCATACACCCACTCTAGCCCCGAATCATTCTTGAATTAGCTCAACCACTGTACATGGAAAAACCCAGACATATTCCACCACACTTTATCATATCAAACTGGTGATATAGCAATTCTTGCATGGTACAATTCCAAGGAATTGTATAGCAAAAAGTATGATAGACCAAATCAGAGCTTCTATTTTCATACACCCACTCTAGCCCCGAATCATTCTTGAATCAGCTCAATCAGTGTACATGGAAAAACCCAGACATATTCCACCACACTTTATCGTATCAAACTCGTGATATAGCAATTCTTGCATGGTACAATTCCAAGGAATTGTATAGCAAAAAGTATGATATCATCAACTTTAGAAAACTCTTTCCAAAAATAAATTAAAAAGTTGTGAATTTAAGAGTTACATTGTGAAGTGTAAAGAAGAGGGTATTAATAGCAGTAAATTCACATTGTTTCTATTATTAAGTCTAAATTACATTGTTCAGACTTGCAACATACTTCATATTTCTCTAAGCATTTTACACCTGTGCCATTGAAGTTTCCAATCTAAAATAGTTCCAAATAAATAAATAAATAAAGGGCAAGTATGGATACAATGTCCAAATAGTTTTACACTGGCATGTCTGACGTCAGCTTGAAATAAAGATGTCACCTTTGCATAAGTCTCTAATTCCAAGAATTGTGTTTTGAGTAATTACAGCTAAGCATGGTAGATTTTTTGGTCATTTACCTTGAGTGCAATTGACCGCGAACCAGTTGAGTATTGCAACTTTCAAAAGCTTGAGATTTGAGCTTGTTTTCATAACCCCATGCTCAAATCTCAAGTTAACGAAAGTCGTAAAGGTTACTACTAAACTGGTTTGCAATTTAACTATCTCACTTTGAGACGAATGACCAGAATCTGCCATGGTAAGTGTATGTGTCACTTAAACAAGACATCTTAGAATTAAAGACTCACACGACAGCCTAGGTATGTTTCCTATTGCCTCTAAGATGTCTTGCAATACAAGGGGGTGGGATGAATGATGTTTGATTGTCTGACCCTTGCTATCTCTTGCGAACAGACAACTTCTAGCTTCGGTCAATGAACTTTTGGCTCATGGGGATACGAGAGTACCAAAGGCAGAACAATTTAAGAATTTGGTTGTTTTACAATTCTAAAGCTGATGATGCCCCAAGAATGGACTTTGCAAGTTTTGGTTACATAGCTTGTTTGCTTCAAAAGAACCAATAAGGCACACCTCAATTTCTTTTTAAAATAACCCAACCACCGCAATGCGGAATCAACAATTTGTTTGCTTATCATTGGACTTACTTATGGCTTTCTATTTCTTATAGGGCCCGATTTGATTGGTGTATTGATCTAATTGGTCTTAACACTCCTCTGACCAACCCTGGTTTTATTTATGCATCAGGTATCTTGGTCTCTGTCTTCCTGTAGTTCATTGAATTATGCAGGATTTGTTTAGTGGAGTTAGTTCTTTTGAATTTGAACATAACTTTTATTGAGAATATTTCTAACGATTAGTCTTCATCCTATTCTTGCTTGATCCTTCTAAGAAAGTGTAGTCCCTTTTATGTTAGAAAATGCTAATAATCATGATGGTTGGATACAATGAATGAATTACATATGTTAAGATGGACGAGTTGCAATCGTGTGGAGATTGGTTACTGAGATGGCTTGCTCATTTGCATTGAAAACGAACCGTACTCATTTTCTTTGCTATTTTTTTCTTGATTGGCAACACAAAAATGTTGGAATCGCTACTTAGATAAGTATTTTCTCCTCCAGCTAGTACTCGTGGAGCATAGATTGCTAAATGAGTGGTTAATGCCATTCTGTTTAAAACTCATCAATGCCCTATGTATCTTATATACTTTCACTTGCTTACATAAAATTGTCAACATTTTTTTTTAGTCTGGTTATAGAAACCATTCGACGGTGGCTGCATTTCATTCCACAGACTATGGCTTTAATCCTGGATGCAGCTACCCATGTATGCCCATTCCATTGGCTACCCAGGAAACTTCTCTGGGAGTCCATGAATGAGGTAGATGCCTCCACTGGTCAAACAAATGTGTGAGTTGTTAGAATTAAAGACTCACCCGATGGCCTAGGTATGTTTCCTATTGCCTCTAAGATGTCTTGCAATACATTGCCTCTAAGATGTCTTGCAATACAAGGGGGTGGGATGAATGCTGTTTGATTGTCTGACCCTTGCTATCTCTTGCGATACAAGGAAACACCTAACAACTCACACATTTGTTTGACCAGTGGAGGCATCTACCTCATTCATGGACTCCCAGAGAAGTTTTCTGGGTAGCCAATGGAATGGGCATACATGGGTAGCTGCATCCAGGATTAAAGCCATAGTCTGTGGAATGAAATGCAGCCACCGTCGAATGGTTTCTATAACCAGACTAAAAAAAAATGTTGACAATTTTATGTAAGCAAGTGAAAGTATATAAGATACATAGGGCATTGATGAGTTTTAAACAGAATGGCATTAACCACTCATTTAGCAATCTATGCTCCACGAGTACTAGCTGGAGGAGAAAATACTTATCTAAGTAGCGATTCCAACATTTTTGTGTTGCCAATCAGGAAAAAAATAGCAAAGAAAATGAGTACGGTTCGTTTTCAATGCAAATGAGCAAGCCATCTCAGTAACCAATCTCCACACGATTGCAACTCGTCCATCTTAACATATGTAATTCAGTTGGTATCCAACCATCATGATTATTAGCATTTTCTAACATAAAAGGGACTACACTTTCTTAGAAGGATCAAGCAAGAATAGGATGAAGACTAATCGTTAGAAATATTCTCAATAAAAGTTATGTTCAAATTCAAAAGAACTAACTCCACTAAACAAATCCTGCATAATTCAATGAACTACAGGAAGACAGAGACCAAGATACCTGATGCATAAATAAAACCAGGGTTGGTCAGAGGAGTGTTAAGACCAATTAGATCAATACACCAATCAAATCGGGCCCTATAAGAAATAGAAAGCCATAAGTAAGTCCAATGATAAGCAAACAAATTGTTGATTCCGCATTGCGGTGGTTGGGTTATTTTAAAAAGAAATTGAGGTGTGCCTTATTGGTTCTTTTGAAGCAAACAAGCTATGTAACCAAAACTTGCAAAGTCCATTCTTGGGGCATCATCAGCTTTAGAATTGTAAAACAACCAAATTCTTAAATTGTTCTGCCTTTGGTACTCTCGTATCCCCATGAGCCAAAAGTTCATTGACCGAAGCTAGAAGTTGTCTGTTCGCAAGAGATAGCAAGGGTCAGACAATCAAACATCATTCATCCCACCCCCTTGTATTGCAAGACATCTTAGAGGCAATAGGAAACATACCTAGGCTGTTGTGTGAGTCTTTAATTCTAAGATGTCTTGTTTGAGTGACACATACACTTACCATGGCAGATTCTGGTCATTCGTCTCAAAGTGAGATAGTTAAATTGCAAACCAGTTTCGTAGTAACCTTTACGACTTTCGTTAACTTGAGATTTGAGCATGGGGTTATGAAAACAAGCTCAAATCTCAAGCTTGTGAAAGTTGCAATACTCAACCGGTTCGCGGTCAATTGCACTCAAGGTAAGTGACCAAAAAATCTACCATGCTTAGCTGTAATTACTCAAACACAATTCTTGGAATTAGAGACTTTTATGACTTAACGATATATTGCAATACCCGGATAGGATGAAGGTTTATTGATCATTTTGTTTTCTTTTCTGACCTTTGCTATCTCTTGAGAACTTATAGCTTCAAGGATTGGGACTTGTGGCTCATGGAGGAGTGGTGGCAGTACACTTCTGAAGAATTTGATTGTTTTACATATGCCATTTTGTTGAAGTTGATTATGTCCCAAAAGAAATGGGGACACTTGTTTAGTTGTCAGAATGCTAAGTTTGCGTTAATTTAGGTGGGCCAAAACCAATATCATTTGATATCTCTTACCATTTTATTATTTTTTCAGGATCCAAACAGTTGATTATAGCAAGAGTTGGAAGGGAAGAAAGCAAGGTAAGAAAGGCGGATCTAATGATGCTGCAAACTAACACGGGAGTGAAGGGGTGCCTGATGTGGGTGCACTATGTATTTGAACGATCTATGGTGGTAGTGTTGCCATTGCCAAGCTATATGGGGTTTCTTTGTAATGTTTTCCTGTTCTGTGTAACTATGAAGTTTTCTAATAGGGAAGAAGCCGGATCCTAGATGGCTAGTTTCTTATTCACATTTACATCCAGGAAACATGAATTATATCCTGTGTCGGCGGCGATGTGTATAGAATCTGAGTTGATAGTTAGATGTTTCTTAAATCTTCTGGCAGAAGGTCTATATGCTACTGTAATCCAAAGTGATCTGTTGCAGTGTCAGGTCACTTGTGAATTTCATCTTTTTGTTCTGGCCAAATTCTAATGTAGTTGAGGTTGTCTTTTTTGTCATGCGTTAGCCTATTCAAGTTTACCAGTGCCTTGTAAATCTCATTGATTCTGGTTTGTTTTCGCTTACTTTAATACCCGAAGGAATCCCCCCTGAATTTTCCTCCCCATGGTTTGCTTATCCCGTTATTCCTCTGTGATTTTATTTTTAGCCATTCCTATGGCTTGCATTATATTTTTGAGACGTGATTTGCTTTGCGTTCTTTGCAGTAAAGCAAAGTGGCCGAATGGGCTAGTAAGAGATGGATCTCTACACGGCTTCACTATAGTCCCAGCTGATGAAATTGCGTTTTGGGTCTATGCGCCAGTATTGTTTGAGAAGATGTCACAAGATTTGAAACTGAAATGCAACAGTTTCATCGATACGACATTCGAAAAGTGAAAACTATAAGTCAAATAATACACAACTTCTCAGAGCAACAAATCATTGTGTATTTTCCTAGTTTATGGTACAAAAGAAAGAACAAGTTGAGACTGCGCTCGTAAAATACATCCAGAATTCAACAAGTTGACTGTCGGAGAAAAACTCTGTATTATAGAAGAAACTCACCCATGCACCTTCTAACTTCTTCATTTGATCAGCAAGCTATAAGTTACTAAAATCTAATGAATAATGTAAGTGTAAAGCTCTCGCATGTTATCCAGGCAATTCATGCACCAATTCCATTCGCACATACTTTTCCCATATGAGTATCGTTCGTATAAAGTGGTATCCTCACGCCCTACTCCCTAAGCCGATTCACCAACCCATAAAGAAATTCAAAAGTGAGTATCGATTGGGAATTAAGGTCCTCCCTCACGCAAGGTTGAACCCTGAACCACTCTCCGAGCAATTTGTGCCCATGAGACCGGATCATTCTCCATGGCACGGGATACTTCTCACAAAGCTTTAAATACTCAAACCACTAAATCTGCTTGGTCTAGTTTTCCTCCTTTCTCATTTCATTCCTCACCGCCCTGTACCCATTCAGCCGTTTGAAACCCAGAAAAGAGAGCTGGGTTCTCAAGTAGAGACTCCGCTGAGAGCACCCATCGGCTCCAGGCTCCTCCAAATAGCTTGCCACATCATCCATGTGCCTTATATTCCCATTGGCAAGTATTGGGATCCTGACGGCATCTCTGACGGCTCTTATAGCACTCCAGTCGGCACGAATTTTTTTACCATCTTTTTCATCTCTTGTGCGGCCAGGAACCGCTAAGAGAGAACAACCAGCATCTTCCAACATCTTGGCATAGTTTAGTGTATCTTGTAAATTGGGAAAAATTCGTATTTTGCATGATCCAGGGACATTAAGGTTGAGAGCTAATTTCTCTACTAGGGATGAGTGGAAGATTATCCATTAGAAAGCTTCATAATATCCCGGTCAAAAGGGTATTAATACAAGCTAAATTTAATAACGACGTAGAGCCTCTAGAGATCCTGTGTCTTTTTGAAACAAAATTTGGGTCAAAACTCCTTTGATATGCAAATGCCGAACCCTAGGTATACCCAAATCTGTTGTTCTTCAAGTTTCCACTAAAAAATTTGGGTCAAAATGGCTCATTTAACTACTTATAATAAGTAAGAAATTTGATCTGCTGGAATTAATATTATGACTTTATTTGTTGGAAAAACAATGAAATTTGATCAACTTTTTGGTTACTTGGGAAAACTCAAGAACTTGTGTCAATTTAGAAATCCCAAATACAAACCCACTCGAAACTCTAACAAGAAGATTAGAAAATTACTACCTAATTACTTCGTCTTTAAGCAAATAATAAACTAAACTTAATCATTTCGTTTAGAACTGCCTTGATTTTTTACAAAACCAGAAATAAAAACTGTAACAAGCAGAAAATGATTATCTTTTAAATCAGTTTTAGCTTTGGGCCTTTTTTTAAATTTTGGGCCACAATAGTTTTTTGGCTATTTTAAAATATTGGGCCACAATGGTTGGACTCTTTTGTAGCTTATAATTGATTTTTTTTTCTTTATTTTGGTCCAAAAAAGTGTTCTAGTCAAGCCCATTAGTATAAAATGGTGGAGTACCCCAAAAAATGACCATTTTTGGAGTGCCCTAGGCCCAGGCCTTGTGGGCCTTGGGCCTGGGCCGGCCCCCTTCACATCGAGGTTTCATGAATACGCAATTATGGTGATAATATAAGTGCAATCTGGTTGGAAAAAAGCTGCAATTAGTAGAAGCATCTAGTTTTTGGAGAACTTTTTGCTATATGGGTATCATCAAAGACGACAGTGAAAGTAGGTCAATTGGATAATAATAACTACTTGAGCGAATATTTTATTTAAAATTTGTGACCCTAAGTACTTAATGAACTTTGAAGAAAAGTTTAATAATTGTGCATCCGGTATCCTTGTGATCTAAACCGTATATAATGTGTTGCTTATTGAGAATAGTATTCGTTCAAAAAAATTATCCTAACCAAACATTGACAAGTACGAACCGGGGCACGTGTAGTGAGTCCCACTACATGCATGTAGTGAGTTTCTTTGGCCGTCCGATCAGCGATCGATGGTCCGGATAAATTGAACTAAAATTATATGTAAAATGATTATTCAAAAACGCAGAAAACTTTCAGTTGTACCAAAAAGGACAAAAATCCTGTTATTAACTTGTAATAACCGAACCACGTGCCCACCACACGCCAATTTACTAGTAAAACCGTTCCAATCCTCTAACACCATCCGTTCGATTAAACTTGGCCAATGGTCAACAATCCATCCAACGGCCAAGAAGCAACAAACTAAACCATCTTTCCATAGAGAAGAAAAAGAAACCAAGACGTTAATTCGGCACTTGTCGGTTGCTGCATGCAGCCCAAAGGCCCCAAACGGTTCAGGCAAAAGTTTTAGCCCCTAATATAGGAATCTTCATTGTATATATATCAGATTATTTAAAACTTTACTGTAAAATATGGAGTGAGTATGGGCTAGCCTTTGTGACTAGGTGGAGAGGGGTGTCTAACACGTTCCCCTCACCGTACCATTGGTTCCCGAATTCAGAATCACTATTTGTTTTCTTGATTTGCCAAAATCAAGTACTGACTTTCATCAAATTCATAAGCTGTGCTACAATGGGTACCTTGATGCTATCTAAACAAACGCCATTGACTATTCTATGTATTGATGCCCTTTTTGAGGTTAAAATCAATATTTTGAAATCCGGACCGGAGAACGAACCGGAGAAGGGGCCGGGCGGACGGGTCACCGGTCGAACCGCGGTCGAACCGTGACATCATAATTATGTAAAAAATATACATAAAAAAATATATATATAGCAAAAAAAAATGAGTATATACAAAAAATATGGAGTACGAAAAAAAAAAATGGAGTACGAAAAAAAAAAAAATGGAGTACGAAAACTTAACTGTAAAGTATCAGATTATCAGTGCATCACCTTAAAACTTTACTGTAAAGTATGGAGTACGAAATATTCTTACTTGTAGAGGTCAAAAAGTGCAATGTACGTAATAGATGGAATAGAGTTGAAAAATGGGGATGTAAAGAATTTGTACTCAATTTCCGAGCGCCGAAAAGGCCAAATAATAAATCGAAATCATTATCGCTAATTCTGTTTTTTTGGTCAGATATTTTGAATATAAGAGCTACAAAAAGCGTAATTGATCGTCCATGCGAATATCCTAAACTATTTTCAAGTTTTTAGTATGAATACCCGACTCAATATAGGATTGTTTTTGAGTAATGCTACAATGTGCAACTCACCTTTTGGCATATGGTGTGCAATTCGTATATATAGCCACAAAATCTCATATAAGTCCACAAAATCTCATATTGACGAAAGTAAACACTCATATTGGAAATTACAAAAATAAATATTTGAACACCAAAACCCAATTAAAAGGACCACAAAATCTCATATAGATATGAGAAAATTTTGGAATCAAAAAATCAAAAAAAATGGCAACCGGTTGGTCACCGGGCCACCGGGCCCACCACTTGGCAAATGTGAAAAGAAAAAAAAAACCATGAAAAACCCCAATTCTTTTGCAGATCGATACAGAAGAGAAAGGCAGGCCACCAGGCAACTACCACCACGACGGCTACGACCACCACCGACATTCCCCCACCTCCGTCGACGGCCAACCCCAGCCCCAGAATTCCCCCCACCTCCTTTGGTCACCAACACGGACGAATCCCACCACAACTACCAACACCAGCGTTCCTCCACCTCCATTGATGGCCACCACCACCGGCTTCTCGGCATTTTGACGCCATTGTCCCCACCACGAAGGTCTCTCTCTCTCTCTCTCAATTTGTAGAGAGTAGATTCAAATTCGAAAACCCTAGTTCGACTCAACCCCTAGATTCGAAAACCCTAATTTGTAGAGAGTAGATTCAAATTCCAACTTAGGGTTCCAAATTCGTAATTGGTGGAGAGGATTTTGAAATCTGGATTGCAATGATACATGATTTACTTGCTTGACTATGCTACTGGTAGCTAGTGAATGTTTCCGTCTTTGGTTTTAGTTGTTATGAAATTGGTTTGAGTATACGACATTTCTGATTAAAAGTTTTGCAATTTGCAGTGTAACAACCTCATAACATGTCCATCAAATATTTAGCTCCTCCATTGGTTTTGAACCTAACTCTCATTAGTTTTCCTCTTTCTTGAACGTCATATTTGAAATCCAGCAACTTCCTCCACATGCTGTAAGATTCGTATGCTTATCTCCATAAACGTTTTGCAGTGAAGCGTAATTAACATGCACAAACTTAGAAGTGAAAGCCCATGTCCTTCAGCTGGCTAGCTTACAGATTCTCTTTCTATCACGTTTATATTAATATGCTGCAACACGGTGTAAATAGGAACAGATTAGAGTTCCAAAACCATCCATACCGGCAGCAATTTGTGGTCTTACTGCTTTTGAGGTACTCCCTCTACCCAGAAGACTTTTTCAGCTTTGGGAGTACTAACTTTTGAAGGGGACATGCATTTTTATGTACTCAAACATAAAGGCATTAGTTTCCTATAAGAATTGGGTTTTTTTTTTCCAGCAACCCCCGATTGTTCAAGTCTAATACTATTGCGTGAATCGCTTATGTATGAATGAAAAAACCCCCAATTCTTGTCATAAGTGCACATCAAGCATAAGTTAAGTCATAAGTGCACGTCATAATTTCTTGATCTGATGTCTAATTCGTAAGAAAATCAAGAAATTATGCACTATGGCCATGGGTTTGGTTGCTGCAAAAAAAACCCCAATTTTTTTCTTGATTTTCTACCACATGTTCCTTTGTCTATAGTATGGGCATAGTGCACTTGTTAAATTTGAACGTGAATGTGCACTTATTAAATCTGAATCTGAATGTGCTTCTTTAATGCTAGTGTTGTTGTTGGTTTTGCTGAACTTGGTACCATGTTTAATCAAACTGTGCTGCTAGTGCTACTGTGAAGCAAAACTTTGATCAAACTTTGGGGCAATGATGATTTTGCTGAGCCCTCGTTACTGATGAAGCATGGGCTGATGCAATTTCTGAGTTTGTATTAGGGCAATGGTACTACTACTGGTACTGTTATTGCATAATTTCATTTGTTGCTGTTAACAAATTATATAGCTGGGTTTGGTTCATTATAGTGGCAATGATAAAGTATTTCTGATGCCATTTCTGAGTCCAAAAAAAGAAATTTATAGCCTTTCATTGTTTGATATTCGGATCCTCAGCAAACAAAAATGCTCTTCATAATCCAGTTAAGTGATTATACGATTAGTAAGTAGATGCTTCATTCTAGCAGCTTTACCTGACGAACGAAGACACCCTATAACTAGACCATTGGCATCTTTACAATTTCCTTAAGAAAATATTATTTTGAATTCATCAATCCTTTCCTAATGATTGGTGACTTGGTATACTATTGTGCCATGCATTCTACTTCATGTTTTCCACTAATTAGGCCTTTAAATCAGACTAGCTAACTTTAGGAGAGGCATGAACGCTTGGTTTGGAAAAAATATTGGTTTTTGTATTAGAACATTTTTTTTTCTTCATTTCACCAGTGTTCTCAAATGTGCTTTTGTTTTTGCCGATCCTTATATGTATGATGAGTAGCTCAAGTCATCTTGCAACCTGAAGGTGTAGAATGTTTGACTCCAATGGGAAACTTGTGGATCTTTGAGTCAAAACTGAGTTTGGCTTAATCTGTTATCTTGTGCCACATCTATATAACAAAACAAGGATTGTTTTCAATAAAATATTATTCTCCTATCCAATCTCAACCCTCCATTCCTTCAATGCTAACGGCCTAAAAATATCCCTCTCACAAACTAACTTTAGAGTGGCATTTATGTAAATACTTTGCAACTTCAATGACAAAGATGAAAGACATTTCTGCCATGGCAGTTTTGTAAATAAACCAGATCAATCTCTCTCTCCCTTGCACTTCCCCTCAATAGCGACACCCACGTCTACCATTAAAATTTCAAATCAGACCTCCCCCCCTCTCTCTCTCTCTCTCTCAACACCGAGACCCACCTCTATAGTTCAAATTTCAAACTTCTCTCAAGGAGGAAGAAATTCGGTTACTGCTAGCTGTTGCTCCCTGAATATTTGGTGCGTCCAGGAATTGATTAGAGGGTTGTGCCGTTCACAGCGGAATTCTTCTAAGATCCATTGCTCGATCTTGCTGAATGCTCTCATCACAAAAAGCCATAGCAAGGTCTGTGTGTGTGTGTGTGTGTGAATTTGTAGAGAGTAGATTCGTTGATCTTCATCCCAAAATCGAAAACCCTAATTTTTTCAAATTTCAAATTTTGGTTCTAAATTTGTAATTAGGGTTCCAAATTAGTTGATCTTGATTCCATGGATGGTTAACAATTACTGTATTTGATTCATGGGATGAAGTTTTGTTATTGGTAAGCAATATACTGAAGTCAAATTATCATATCCCTGAGGTTGTAGTGATTAAGATCTTTATTATATTCATGGGTTTGCTTTCTGCCAAAGTTGAAACTTGGTAGTTTGAGTGTGGTCTAGAGCTGGCTTTTCAAATTAAATATCCAATGTTCTTGACCTCCTTACCTGGCTTCAAATCAGGAGCAGTGATATAGTCATTTTATTTGTCAACCTGTTTAAGTTTTGCTGAAGAATTGGAGGACATGTTTGAGGTCTTTGTTGATTAGAATGCTTATGTTGTTTGGAATTGTTATATAGCCGACGAGAACCCTAAATCATTTTGGACATTTTTTAATTTGTTAGTCCTGCTATTGGAGTTTTGGAAACCTGTTTTTTGATCTGGTGACTTGGCACTGAACAAATATTTTTGTTGCTACCAATTTCCTATGGCAGTGTATGTTTTGGATACCTCTCATAACGTGCTGTTATAATAATTGTTGTGTATTTTCCTAAAGAACAAGCAACTTTCCATTCAACATTGCTTTTTCTTAACAACTTTGGCATTGGTTTTATGTGACTCTTTACCACTGACCTCTTGCATCATGGTAAGATTTTTCGGTGTAGGAGACGAAAACAAAGAAGAATACAGAAACAATGCAAATATACATATGGCTTGATAAGTACATATGTAAATTTGGGTTTTTGCCACATAGATCCCCTTGATAAAATTTCCAATTTTCCAATCTTATGAATAACGTCTATCGAATGGTTTAAGGAAAAGAGGTCATCCATATTTTCTGCAGTATCTTATTCTATAGTTTGGAGTCAATACACCATAGTTTTGTGTTGATTGAGAACATGGGTCTGGGTTGGTTTCTGCTACTGTACCTGCGTTTGAGAAATCTGTTCTATATCTTTTGAGAAATCTATTGGGTTGTGAATTTCGGACTCTCTTACTGCCACTTACTTGCATGTGGGCTTTCATAAGTGTTGCCATTGTGTTGACTGTCTGAATTTAATTGAAGTAGGGGGTCGGGTGGTATTGAATCGGTGGTTGTCGCTACATTTGTTGATGAGTTGATATTAGATAGGTTTAGTTTTTGGTAATGTTGACCTAAAGCTTATGAAGTAAAACAAGCCAATTGGTTGATGAGTTGATATTATATAGGTTTAGTTTTTGGTGATGTTGACATTAGTTTGTGGGTATCGAAATAGTTGGTTTTCAGTTTCTTATTAATAGATCACACATAGCCAGTTTTCAGCTTATGAAGTAAAACAAGCCAATTGATTATTATTATTTTTTTCAATCCTAGGTCATTGTAAATTGAATTGTTAGTGCAGTTATACATTGTGTATGTTTGCTTGACCGTCGAAAAGCATTTTTGATAGTCCGCATGGCCTTTTCTTTGACCGGTAAGAGTGTTCAAAATTCGGACCGTTGATTTGTTGGAACGAATGAAAAAGATTGTGTACGCGTACGTCCGTAAGCATAGCCGTACTGCCCTAAGATAAATATATTTTTAAATAACTTTAACCATTATTTGATCAACATGATTTTGCTTAATGAATTAGATCAAGAAATGGTCCCAAAATTTGGCTTGGCATGTCCTCAACCAAAAACGGGAATATCCCATTCCCCAGTTAGTTTTGGTTCCATTATTCCGAGAAACACGCTATTACCAAATCGAGGGGTCTCATACTGAACGGTTTAATTTTTTCCTTTGTTCATGAACTTTTTTCCTTATTGAGGTACAAGCTTTCCGGTTTAGATTTGTTCTTAAAATTAACATCCTCTTCACTTTATTACTGTTGGCTGATTTTTTGTTTTTGTTTTGTAGTAAACCAAAGGAGATCAACTGAGAGAGTACCCCAAAGTAAGTTTGATTTCATTAGTTCAACTATTTCATTTTTCGGCTGAAGCGCGCATCGTCGTATTTTGGATGTAGATGATATTGATATTGGATGTAGATGATGGAGTTAAACAAAGATATTTGGTTTTCAATTTTTCCACGTGTGACTAATTTGGGAACACAGTTTGCCATGTTATATTTATAGGAGGCATCACAGGAGACTGATTCCCTTATTCTATTGAGTGCAGTTAACTGTTAACTTCGCTAAATGGTTTCCCGTCTTTTTATTGTACAAATGAATTGATTTTCATTCGTTGGTTGTTATGCGTTAGTCATGATTGCTTTGATTGTGATTGTGATTGTGATTGTGATTGTGATTGTGATTGTGATTGTGATTGTGATTGCGATTGCGATTGCGATTGTGGGTATCTAAATAGCTGGTTTTCAGTTTCTTATTAATAGATCACACATTTTCTCATATTTGTATTGCTTTGATTCAATATGTTTGTAAAATGCATGGCACACTGATGTTGTTTTAGTTATTTCCCATATGAAGCTAATTTTCTTTTGAATCAAGAAATTTTGTTTAGAGTCTATGCCACTGATTTGTGTATTTCATGTACTCGCTGGAATTGAACCAAGCAAACCCTACACTCAGTTGCTAGGGAAGCTTCATTTATCCCACGTAAGTAAATTGAAATCAGTTTAAGTTATTATTTATATCTTTTGGGTTCTGGTTTTTAAGTTTTTGTGACAACGAGGAGAATCTTACTACAAGATGTTTACATTAGTACGACAATAAAGTTTTCTTAAACCTTCTTTTTACAGGAGGTTGGAAGGCTTTTTGCTCAGAAATAATTTAGAGAAGAAAGGTATTACTACAAGTCCCGTTAAAGGGACCATCTTAGTTGAGCTCAAATTACATCACGCTGTGCCTTTAGGCACTGGCATTCCATATTTTCTGTAGCAATCTATATACCAGTATGCTTGCTATTCCATTTGGTTAAACAGTCTAATGTGTAGAGAAGCTGCTACTGTTGCATCCTTTTGGTGAAGGTTGCATGTCAAAGATTCAGTTCGAATGCTTAATTTTTGTCAAGTAAACAGTGATCATGAAACTGTTCTCTAAGCTGATTTTTGGTTTTTGTGATATTTCGACATATGCATGTTTAGGACTCATATATGAAATTGATGCAGATCGGTAGGTTTCATGGACTCAAAATATGAAACCGAAACCGGTTTTGCCTTTTTGAAACAGCTACACAATTATTTTTATTTTGTTGGGGTTAAATTGCGTTGCGCCGTGCCTTTAGGCACGAGCAATCCCTAGTAGATAAAAAAGTTTGCTTAGATTCACAGTATGTTTAGCTCCATTTCGTCTCCTTGGATCCAATCCCATAACTACTTAAGCACTATGGGTTGGGTTTGGAATTTGGATTTGCGGCCCGGAATTGGTTGGATTCAACATCACTTATTCAAGAAGAAACAGGCTTCTCTGTAGCGTGGTGCTGGACCATAGAGAGGAGTTCATGTAATCTTGAGCGTCCAAAAGTATTTTCATTGGTTTAGAAAGCAATCTTCCCCGAAAGAATCTTTTAAAAATTTGCATCATTAAATGCCGAGATGAATTTCTAAGAATTGCAGAGGCCTCTGTGCAATTGAATTGAAGTCGGGTCCATTCAAGCAATGTAAACTTCGATTTAGTGTTATGTTCTAGTCCTACATAGAAAGATTGGACATGAGTTATCAAAAACAGGGGCACGTAAGCTTGCCCGAACTCCTGAGTTTTTTGTTAGAAAGAAAAAAAGGAACATATATAGACTGATTTGACCAAATTCCTTTGATGAATAAGAGTGTAAAATTATGTGGCAATTCCATGGGTAAGAAGCATTTAGCTTTTTCTCTAGAGATAGTGAGGATTTATATCCTAATGTTCAGTGTAAAAAAGTAAGGTGAAATAAATAGATTTTATCTATGAGTTCAAGTTTTTTGCTATCATGAATATAATTGATAGAGTATTCATTGATTATATAGCTTTTACGTGTGCTGAATTTGAAGGCTCTTTACTTGTAGGTGTATATCGAACGCCAACAATTTTGTTCAACAATGAGATTTTTACGATTTAAGGATAATTGCCAGAATGTCAGCAATTTGGGCATCAAAGAAGAAGTGTTAGATGAGGTAAAGCTTGAAGACTTTGAATTGGATGTAAAAGAAGAAGTGTTGGAGGAGGTAAAGGCTGAAGTGATAGAAGAGGAGGTGTTGGATTCTCCAGTAGAATATAACTTTTCTTTAAACACAGACATTTGAGTCTGAGGCTGATGCACATGCCTTTTACTATGTGTATGCCAGGGCTAGTAGGTTTAGCATAAGGAAAGGTAGAATTAAAAAGAATGGACATGATGATGTGGTATTGAGTAGGAAATGGGTATGTTCAAGGGAAGGCCTAAGAGATAGTCAGTACTTTATGCGCAAAGATCGGAAGAGGCGACATCGGGCAGAAACAAGGGTGGGGTGTGGAGTTGTTTTTCGGGTACGGCTAGATAGGTCACTGGGGAAATATGTTGTGATGCACTTTGTTAGTGAGCACAACCATGATTTGGCAGACCCGCAATGTGTTACGTTTCTATGGTCTCACAAGGCTTTAAGTAGTGCTGACAAAGCTGCAATCAGTGCTTTGCACAATGTAGGCACGGAGGCAATCAATATCATGGACCTCATGTCCAAGCAATCTGGTGGTCTACACAAAGTAGGATTCATTGACAAAGATTTGCATAACTATATTCAATCGTAGCGAAAAGCCAGACTGAAGGACGGTGATTCAGTGGGTGCTTTGAGATACATGCACTCCAAAGCTGTTGTTGATCCTTTATTTTTTTTTTACAAGTATGGTGTAGATTCAGAGAATCGATTGGACAGGTTATTCTGGGCAGATTCGAGGTCAAGATTGGATTATGCAGCATTCGGGGATGTATTGGCTTTTGACTCTACGTACCGGACAAATGCATACAATAAGCCGTTTGTCATCCTGGTCGGTGTCAGTAATCATTTTCAGACGACGGTTTTTGGTTGCACTTTGTTGGGGGATGAGACAGCGAAAACATACACGTGGGTGCTGGAAAGTTTGATGGAGGCCATGGATGGCAAGAAGCCTGTATCTGTGTTGACAGATGGTGATAGGGCAATGCAGTAAGCAATTAGGAATGTCTTCCCCGAGTGTAGTCACCGACTTTGCATGTGGCATTTACAGCGCAATGCTGCTTCGAACGTTCACAAACCCAAGTCCAAGATGATTTCAAGCGGCTAGCATTCAAGGATTGTAAGACAGTGGAGTTTGACAGAGAATGGGATGAGGTTGTGAAGAAGCATGGTATTGAGAAGCACAGTTGGGTCTTGGAGACTTATCGCAAGCGACACATGTGGGCCGATTCGTATCTACATGGCAAATTTTTTGTTGGGATGAGGAGCACTCAGCGTTGCGAGTCCATGAATGCGTATTTCAATAGGTTTTTGACACGTGGGCTGAGGTTGTATGAGTTTGTCTCACACTTTGATAGGGGTGTGAATAGGTTACGCTATAAGGATCTGATGGCGAAGGCAGTCACTGATAGCAGTTTCCCAGTTATGGAAACTAAATTGACGAGCCTGGAGCGACATGGAGCTGAGGTATTTACTCGTGTCATTTTCGCAAAGTTCAGGGAAGAAATAGTGGCTGAGAGTTGTTTGTTCTTGTTGGGAAAACATGGTACAGAGGATCACTGCATGTACGAGGTGGGGAAGTATGGAGCACCTAATTCCATTTGGACAGTGGAATATAAGCCATGTAATGGCATAATGAAATGCAGTTGTCTAAAAGTGGAGTCAGTTGGATTTCCTTGCCGCCACATGATATCTATTATGAAACGCGAGAATTTATGACAGATTCCACCTGGTTGTGTCCTTCCAAGGTGGATGCGGCGCACAATGGACGATGGACATCAAGGTCAATTTGTATGCAATGATTCGACAACGACAACACAAACAGCGTGATATGGCATGTTGAGCTCAACTTTAAATTTAGTGTCGTATTATGCATCGCACTTCGACATGGAGTTTGATGAGGTCAGAAAGGTAGCACTTGAGATGATGTGTCGATTTAGGAAAAAGTGGGAAACGAAGGAATTGGTCGATGACATGGCTGACAAGGGGAATCATGACGGCGGTGCTGCAGAGGGTCGCGTGGACTTTTTTGCTGTTGGTGATCCAGTCATTGCCAGGACGAAAGGTAATCCAGGGGGACCGTCTTCGGCAGTTGCACCTCGCAAACCAAGGCGATGTTCGCGTTGTAGGTATAAACACATAAACCAAATTCACTCTCTTTGGTTGTCTTAAGTGTTTGGGTGACATTTAGTTTCAATGAACATTGTAGTTACGTGGATTGTAGGTCAATTGGGCATACGAAGCTGACGTGTAAGAAATTAGATTGTCGTGGTGTCAAAGATGAAGATATGGAGGAAGGGAGTGAAGATGAGGCGGCGATGGAGATGGCAGATGATGATTCTGTTGATGATTCCGAGAATGATGAGGAAGAAGATAATGAGGAAGGAGAGGAGGAGGACACGGACACAGACACATGGCACCCATCTAAGAAGGCCAGGTAGCGGTGTTAAACACTTGAACTGGAATGAGGGATATGATTAAATTACTGGTACTGTTATTGCGTAATTTCATTTGCGGTGTTAGACACTTTACGGATAAGGATTTATTGTTATCTTCGTCCCACTTCCCTCCAAGGTCAGTACTTGTTTGGTTATCTTGTTGTATGCAGATGAATGGAGAGGATAAATGTAATGATGTTTGGAACATATCTCCTTTCTATTTTTTTCGAAAGACTATGTATTACGCGTTTGTAAGGGAGTCACGTAATTAGGTTTGGTTTGATTTGTTCTTTCAAATCTTCAAACTTCAATGTGGTTGATGATTATGATGAGAATGACTTGATTTGTCTGTTCTTTGTTAAGACGCTTGACGTCGGGCTACGACCAAAAATAGGGGAGATGCTGCCCAATTTTTTTGCAATTTTTTTATTTTTTATTTTTTAGGAAAAAATTGGCCCCCAAAGACGTTATAATTAAAAGAATGATACATTCCCAAATTAGCATTATGAATGACACTCTCTCTCTCTCTCTCTCTCTCTCTCTCTCTCTCTCCCCAAATGTAATGAAAATTGATCGACATAATGAAAGTTGATCGAGCTGCCACAAAAATGTTGCATCAGAGATCTCAGATGCTTTGGAACTTAAGGCTGCATATGGATCATGGATTTGTGGTCTGTAGATGGATATATGAAGGGAAAGGAAAATGAAGTACAAAATACAAAATATCTCAAAGTGAAGCATGTAAAGGTTTTCTTTCAATTTCATACTATCATTCTATTTCTCTTGATAAATCCATCCACAATTTCATAAACCAATAATTTCGACAAACAAAGAGTACACATTTCTCAGAATAGCACAAACTTCTTTTCAAATATAAAATGATCTCGAGCATTAGGAACATTAATGGACTACAACTTTGAGGAAGTTCATATTCATATGGTCTCTTTTGCGGAGAAGTTGAGGAAAGATTCGATTTTCAAATTCCTTTTTGAAGTTCAATGTCAAATCCAAGCTCAATATCAAAGATTCGATTTTCAGAATTTAAATGTCAAACTCAAGCTCAATTTCATTTTTCAAAAGTTCAAGTGTCAAGTTCAGGTTCAAATTTTCAAAAAAAAAAAAATCAAAATTTTGGAGATCAAAGTCAAACTTTCAAGTTCAACTTCAATTTTCAATTTTTAAATTCAAATGTCAAGTTCAAATTCGAAAATCAATTTTCAAATTCAATGTCACTTCAAATTCAAAAATCAATTTTCAAGTTCAAAATCAAACTTTCAAGTTCAACTTCAATTTTCAAATTCAAATATCAAGTTCAAATTCAAAAATCAATTTTCAAATTCAATGTCACTTCAAATTCAAAAATCAATTTTCAAGTTCAAAGTTAAGTTTAAATTTTCAAGAGCAAAATCCAAATTCATGTTCAAAATTGTTAAGTCCAAATTCAAGTTCAAATTTCCAAAGTCCAATGACAAGTTCAAATTTTCAAGTTCAAATTCAAAAATCAATTTCCAAGTTCAATGTCAAGCTTATTCAAATTATCAAAGTAATTAAGATAGTTAAATTACAAAAAAAAAAAAATCATATCCCAGTTTTCTAAAAACCGTTAGGTGCTTATGTGATTTTTCAAAAAAAAAAAAAAATTCATTTGTCACGAAAACGACACGACTCAGTTTTTTTTCACGGAACCTCACTCGCTGGTTTTACACACGACTCAGTTTTTCACGGAGCCTCACTCGCTGGTTTTCCACACGACTCAGTTTTTTACGAAACCTCACTCGCTGGTTTCGCTCACAACACATGACTCATTTTTCCCTTGTTGAAAAACAAAGTGGCAATCCTCACAGTCTGATTCTGGTAAGTTTGCAATAAATCTTGTTTACATGCATAATCCCGAACTACGATTGGTCTGATCCCTACAAAGAGGGTACGTAGGAAGCTCCGTGCTCGACCATATTTTGTATATCTGTTTTCTCGCACCGGGACGTTCAAAATTGGGACGTCTATATCTTTGACGTGACTTGCATCTCAGAATGATGACTAAGTCTCGTCAAAGAGAGGCAACTGTAGACACCCCAATTTTAGTCCAAGTGTTCTTTCATCATCGTCTCTCATCCGAGACTTGAATGACAGGTCATGTCACCATCGGGTCGCCTCTTGATCGAGTCACCCTTGTCTGTCGCTCGAAAATCTGGCTAAGTATGGAAATTAACTTTTTTTGGGAAGATCTGATTTGGCCAATAAAAAGTCCCGGTAATTGTTCCTTGAATTTTTCTAATCAAAATGGTATAATCGGAAGTTATTTTTTAGTAAGACAAAGTCATCTTTCGCCCCTTTTCTTCGGAGAAAAATGTGCCCGTTTTCGGTTTTGTACTAAAAGTGGGGAGATGAGATTTTGATTGGATTGGGATATCAAAATTCTGGCAATGCCATTGTTTTCGAAAGGGGGGTACTTCCTTATTTTCATAAATAAATTAAAGTAAAGAAAACTCAAAATTATTATCTTTACTTAAGTTTGGTTTATGAAAATAAGTACCCATGTGCATGCCCGATGACGAATAAAACGATCAAACTGCCTTGGAACTTGTCCAGAAAATTGGGAACTCAGCCTCACAGGCCGCACGGTCCCTCCCTCAAGCCGTACGGCTCCTCCATTTCCATTCAAGCCGCGCGGCTCCCCCATGCAAGCCGCACGGCTCCCCCTGGGAGCCGCACGACTTGTGTTCTTATCTTCTGAAAAATTCCTGACAACCAGCTGTTCGGGAATATCATCATCAACCCACCGCCGAATATCATCATATTATTCCTTCCAAAATCGATTATAAATAGGGCCATCCCCTTCCTATCAAAACACACTAGAAATCATACCAGAAAGAATTTCCGTTGAGTATTCCGGCAAAATTCTCGTTCGAAACCACCAGTAAAATCCCCGAAATTCCGTGTTTCATTTTCATCCCCTTTCAATTTCTCTAAACCAAACCCTCCATACCACTCCAAACTATACCAAAACTTGATCCCACAAGTTCAAACCCGAAGAATCCGAAGTTTTCAACCTCTGTTTCGAGTTCCCGAAAGGTATAAATCGTTTTCAGATTTCGGTTTTCAAATCGCGGCTCTCCGAGGGCATCCCCGAGTTAATAACGGTTTCAACAACCGTATCTTAACTCGGTAAACCATTTTCGAAACAAAAACAGGCTTTTCGGAGCCGTACCAGACGATTTTTCTCAATAAACACACGGTACGATCTATACCGGAAATAAGTTTCACTTCAATAACTTGTTTACAAACAAAAACAACTTATTTGGAGTAGATTTGAAGAAGAAAATCAAGTTTTGAACGGGTTTTGGACTCACTGGTCATGAAACAAAAGTTTTGAAAAAAGGGTTGTACACAAGCCGCGCGGCTTGTAGTGCAGGCCGCACGGCCCCTGTGTAGGAGCCGCGCGGCTCCCATTTAAAACCAAAATTTCTTACTCTGTTTTCCCCTGTTCGTACCCTGTTTCACTGTTATTTTCTGCAACTTTCTTTGTTTACCACACTTTTCCCCTTTTATTTCCTTACTATTACTATTTAGTCCTTTTTGTTTAAATTTTATTTCTGTTATGGTTTTAGTTTATCTCTTTATTTGCTTGTTTAATTGTCAAAGTTTTCAATAAAATATTTTCTACAAAAATCCCACAAAAATTTAGTAGAGACCGGGAATTTCCCGGGCGAGCGGGGTGCTTTTCAATAAAACCTTCCCCGTTCGTAACCTGGCTTCCGAATCCAAGAATCTTTTCGCAGAACAAACCTTTTCCAAAGCAGCACAAGAGTCATCAATTACTTTCAACGGTTTCTCGGGTACCAAAATCGCTTTCTAAGTAAATCCCGGGTGGCGACTCATTTTCCATCAACTTTCTATTTTTAAACCGAAGAGCCGCGTGGATCTCACCGTCCACAGCAGCAATGTGCAAACATCGTGTACAAAAATGTCTACAAAGCCCCCAAAGATGTTACAAATTCGGCCCTAAAAATTTGCAGAATCTGGGTTTCCCAACCGGTTGGGGAGAAACCTCCAAGTGGTTGGGAGTTGCTGAAAATCTTGCTCACGGTCTGGAATGGCCCAACTGGTTAAGCAAAAACCTCCAACTGGTTGGGAGTTGCTCAAAATCTAGCTCACGCTCTGGAATGGCCTAACTAGTTGGGAAAAAACACCAATTGGTTGGGATTCTTTTTTTTCCCCAATATATGGTGATTCTTCTTTTTCCCCCAATACAATCGCTATATTTGATGATCCTACCGTTCATTGCATCGGAAATTAAACACAAAAAATCAGTACTCGAGCTGAATAGCAAAAATGAAATACCTTCTATTAGCACATTGTTCCAAACAAACTACGTCTTCATCTAACATTGGTGAAGTCTAAATAGAAGCTAGTACCTAGTTATATAACATTGACAAAAAAAGATTATAGACATTCAAATATCTCAAAACAAAGTTGTCCAGCTACATATGTTGATACAAAAATGGTGCCCCTTTGATGCAAAAGCTTCAATTCATGAGTTCCAACCCACACTAGCTAGCAAGATCATAATCTCCATCTTCAGCAAAAAGTGATGAAATATCGATCTTTTCTTCAACCAATCGACCTACATACAATGTTTTGAGGATCAAAACAAGTGCAGAAACTATGTTATGCAAAGTTGTGAAATAACAACTAAAATACAAAGTTCATAAACCATAAAATGCACCAAAAATACCCAATCTCGGGCATGATTTCTGCAGAAGTTCATAAACTATACACTGATGCAAAATAATTTCAGAAACTATATACTGCTGCTAAGTAAATTCAGTAACCATAAAATGCTCCAAAACCATGTTATGACTCTTAAATGTCACCGTATATATTGCCAGAAGCATCTATTAACCGACACTATTAATATGAGCATATGTAGGTGAAACAACCAATAAGAATTGAATTTGGGATTAAGCTGTGTATAATGTGAGAAAGATCAGCAAAAGTGGAAAAAGAGAAAAGGTTTGGTAATGAAACGACTACAAGACAGGATGGAGAGAAACATCACTTCTAGTTTTCATGTTCGGAGCTTGAAACAATACGGTTTAAAACAAGAAACAATATGGTAATAGTTAAATGCCTGCCAGTAGGGTCCCAAAACTACAGGGCAACATATCCATGGGATTGATAATCCAATGAGCAGAGGCATCTACGAAGTATCCTGACCAAGAAAATTGGCCATTGTGGTGATGGTACAAATGCTTAGAGCACATCAATTCTACATGAAGTTTCAGCATGTAAGAATGCATCTACCAATACCAGACATTACCTTTTTTTATTGGTAGCCCAAAAAGCAAGATTTCCATGTATTGGTGCTCCAATTGGAAACCTGGCGAAGACAAGAAGTGTCTGAATTACATCAGATATTCAGATGAATTGCTTAAAAAACCTAACACTATGTAAGAGTTGGGTAAGCATCCCATCATACCTCCAATTTCACCCCCTTTAAGCACAAAAGTGTGAGTATGATCAATCACAAGCCGATTTTTATAAGCACCAACCTACATCAAATCAAAGTAACCAACCAAATAATGTGTTTTTTTAAGGTTAAAAGGGTTGTAGGTATGTAAACCAACTACACAAGTGACCCACCATTTCAATATCTTATGATATGTAAAGCAACCTACAGAATGAATACTTAGCCTCCAGACACAAATGAAACTGTACGACTAAATTTCACCAAAAGAGTATCTGTGCATGCATGTGGTGTTGCGAATCCAAACACTAACAAATTAATGATAGAACAGTAAAAATAAAGAAAAAAAGCAAAAGATACCAAGAAGAATGGTTACTTATAAATTGTTTGATGAAAGCCACGTACATTCCGCCTGAAAGCTCAAACCATATATACCACCAAAATGTCCACAAAATAATGCTTCCCAAAAAGGAGTGCTTCCCCAGAAAGAGTGCTCCCAAAAAAGTGTGCTTCCCCAAAAAGAGTAGTCCCCCAAAACAGAGTGCTCCCCCAAAAAGGCATGGCCACTTTTTTAGTAATAGGGCAACGTATCCAGTAGCTTGCAGACACAAATTTCCATAAAGATTGTTAACACACTCTCTCTTGATGTTGAATTGTTTAGTGTCAAAAAAATCCTCGTTCATATTGTACCTTGCTGTGTATTCACCAAAGCTACTTTGTACAGATGAATAGGCAGTGTTATGCTGATCTCGCACAAGGTTGAGCACGAGTCGTTGCCTATCAATATCACCAAACTACAAATGACATGCAATTAAATAAATATAGATTGGTAAATTCATACATAACATTAGAACTGGAAAAACAACAACCTCGTACTCATGGCAGGGTAGAGTTGCATCCTGCATGTACTTTATCACTAACAATCCACAGTTATACCTGCATGTCATACGACAACTCCATGTCATTTGTAGTACATGCACTACAGCTTAAGGAATGATAATGAGAAGGGTGTAAAGAAAAGTACGTGTCCTGCTCTTTTTGGCGTGGGGCATCCTTCAACTCCATCAACTCAAATTCTTCCACACTTGCTTGGTAATCAACAACATAGTAACGCTTAAGTAGTTCATGCAATATATTCATATGTTGCAATTGTGTCATGTCATTAATACAATGCCGCTAAATCACACATTTATAATGACATTTACTGGAACACAAACACATTACCAACAACCGAGCGGATGTTTTCCTCTCCTCCGCACGGTATGGATCGGGCTTTGGATCGTACAAGTAAACAACATTGTGAACCATATCAACTTTCAGACACAGCCAATGACTCTCGTTATCATTAAATGGTAGATAGATCTGCTTCCGAAAACATTACGGACTAAGTTATAGTGCCCGCATTTTGCTTTACCCAATTTTATGGAAAAATCATTAAATTCGTGTTGTTAAAGGTTACAATACACATATGTTCTTTTAGTACTAGTTCATCAATTACGAAACTATGAAAATATTCATTCCAAATGGGATGGACTTAACAACAAGGTAGAAGTATCAGCAAATAAGTGGTTGCTCACCTCATTGCATGGATGCAGTTTGCCTGTATATCGATCTGGACGGAACCATTTATCCACAATGTTTTTAATTTCAGCCTTGCACTGCTTTTCACTTGTACAAGCAAGCCACTTAAGCTATGAAAAACCCATTGAAATTTTGTATTATGAATACACATTACTTGGAACTCAAAAAGATTCAACTTAAATCCACTACTCACCGCAACGTATGTAGGTAAGTACCACGATGTGTGACACTGGTCCGGATTATCAGCCCTCTGTTTATTTGTTAGTTGAACTACCACCAGGTTAATAATCTGCATGAGTACACCATATAATTCCATTATAAGCACATTACATTTATGTTCTAAATATTTTGAACGTGTATGGATACATAAATAAATTTAAATTGGCAACAAGTGAAAGTACTTAAAAAACATACTGTATCGTTAATCCATTCTTGCGGTTTCAAACACCAGATATCGCCATGATTGGCATGCTCTGAGGGGTTCCCATGAAGATCCAGACTGACGATGATTTCTCTGCACATAATGTGTGATAAGTCCAAAATTTAAGGACATGGCTGATGGACTTAACACATGAAACAGACCAACATAAGAAACAATACCCAACGGATTCATTAGCATCGAAACAAAACCGAACAAGCAGTTGATCAAGATCTGATAGACATCGATGTTCAACATACTGAAGATCTGCCGTTCTCTGGTAAATATGTTAACAAATCAACAGGTAGTTAGATATTGGAAATCGAAAAACAATGTCGAAGCACATGAGTTCTTTCACAAAAATTAAAGTCAAACAAACTAGAAACACGAAATCTCGCAATCCGAACTACTTGAGTGGGAGAAAGAAACTCAATTCACAATGGAGCACATCAAAAAGTTGTTACATTGTCAATAGTTTGCCGGTCTTTTCCCTTTTGCTGGGCATCCAATTGCTTCTTCTTTCCATGAACTGGTAGTGGCACATATGGTGAACGGACTAGGGGTCCTGGCACGCGCTCTTCTTTAACTCTTGTGTGGTGAGGGTTGGCATTGAGCACCGTTTTCGAGTCGATGGCAATGGGCCCATCTTGGAGCTTAGGTGCAGCCTCATTTGCTTTCCTCCCCCGACGCTTGTGTCCCTCAAGTACTACCTTCGGTAAAGCATCTGGTTTTCTCTTCATTGGTGGTTTTTCATGGGTCAAAGGATTCTTGTTTAACTTCATTGTTTTCGGCAGGACAGTTGCGGTAACATGTCTCCCAAATTCACTTCCTGTCTCACTTGATAGGGCCACAATATCATCCCTCAGTATTGTACGTTGGACAGGTTGCCTTGTTTTCGGCGTGGTGCATGCATTTGGTGTGTCTTGCACTTTCGTCTCGTTCATTTTGAACTCCATCTTTGAGGGGGTTCCAAAGGTACAGCGTGGATGTTGGTGTTGCCCACCTTTTCCACTATTAATTTCAACTAGCTTCCCCACCCTTTTCCCATCTTCGACCTGCACTTGAATCTCTTCATTCATTTTGAACTCCATCTTTGAGGGGGTTCCAAAGGTACATCATGGATGTTGGTGCTGCCCACCTTTTCCACTATTAATTTCAACTACCTTCCCCACCAATTTCCCATCTTCGACATGCACTTGAATGTCCTCATTCATTTTCAACTCCATCTTTGAGGGGGTTCTGAAGGTAGAAAGTGGATGTTGGTGTTGCCCACCTTTTGCACTATTATTTTCCACTACGCTCCCCACCATTTTCCCATCTTTGACCTGCACTTGAAGCTCTTCGTTACTGGGCTGACCTACTTGTTGTAACTTACCGACGGCTTCCAATAGTTCTCCCAATTTTCCCTTAACAACTTCCATGTCATTGTCCTTTTCTGATTTTTTCAAGTCTCCCAACGGTAGCACCCCCTTTTTGGTTGGTGGGTGAAGTTTCATTTCCTTCTCCAAACATCCTAAAGTTTACATGCACCTGTTAACGACAGTAACGATTAGTAAAAAAATTCACTAACAAATAGAAAGACAAACATAAATAATTTAATTTTTATATACTAATAATGTAATATATACCTCGTCCCTTTCAAACCCGTCAACTCCATTTTTTAAGAGTCTTACAATGTTGGCAATTTCTTTGGACCCCCAGTGAGCGAGGGGAGTCGTAGACGGGTCTCTCACTACTTGACACGTAGCTGGAATGACGTGATCCACGTAAAATAACTGTCCGAAAGATCATATTCAATACATAAATTCCATTTAGTGACGGTTGTAGCATAATAGTCAAAATATGGTGTTTCGAATAAAACAAGAAGGTCCGTACCTCCAAAAGAAACAAGCAGCCGTTTGGAGTTCGACGTCCGGTCCTCCTCGATTCCCTGATACCATTGGCGAGGCACTGAAGTGTTAACTTTTCCTAGTTGCTTCCGTTGAGGGTGTCAACATCCCGAACAACATGAGCATAGTTTTCGGTCACATATGGCTGTGATGTTGGACACAAGAAGGACCCCAACATGTACAATACAAATTTCCTCTTGAACTCGAGAGTAACATCCTTACAGTCGGTCAAATATGTACCCAAAGCCTTCAACGTTATCACCCATTTCTCGACCTTGAGGTCAAAAGATAACTTTTTGAACACTTGATCAGAGAATCCTGCCAACATTATATCTGACCTGCACCCATGTATTCCAAGCAACCGCTGCACTTCTGTAATTGTTAGAACAAGTTCACGCCCGTGGACACATAACAAACACCGTGACGGATCAAACTTGTCAACCAACCACTGAAGCAAATCATGATGTAGCCTTGTGCAGTGAAGTTCTTGAAAAAAATAATTAATTAAAAATTGAAAAGAAAAATTTTTTTTTCCAAATTTTTTTTAAAATAAAGTTTAAAAAAAAAATATTATTTCCACAATTATTTTTTAGATATATTTATTTTTTTGAATTTTTTGAAAAAAATTTTAAAACAACAAATTATTTATCTAAAAATAATTTAAAATATTATTATTTTAGATAAATAATAATGATTTTTTTATAAAACTATTATTTTTCAGAATTTTTTTATATAAGCATTTTTAAAAAGAAATTAAAACATTTAAAAAAAAAAAAACCAATTTCGAAAATACTTTTCGAGAACAATTCCAATATCATCCGAATATTTTCAAAAACAATCTCATCTTTGGTAATCCTACCCAGTCCCACCTCCCCCCGGGATTATATAGTACCTCCCATATAGGGATAAAAATAATCCCCGGGATTAATAATCCCGAGAGTCATTCGGGAACCAAACATGGAATAAATCTAAAAGTGGTACAATTAGTCGTATCCCAGTCAGTTAATCCGCGAATCAAACGAGACCTAAGTTACTATTTTACATTCCTCATATGCCAAAAGTCATTCGGGAACCAAACATGGGATAACTCTAAAAGTGGAACAGTTAGTCCTATCCCAGAAAGTTAATCCGCGAATCAAACGAGGCCACGTTTCGTAGAATCGTTACGTACAAATTCTAAAATTAATAGGCAAATATATTTTTGGAATGATCGATCTGAACCATTAGGATTTTACATCCTCAAAATTTGGGACGCAGCACAAAAACCAAAGGTCATCGGATATTAGCAACAATGTGATCACAAGACATTTAATGCATTAGTTTAACGCATCCCGATACTTTGACTTCTTACGATGTTCCGATTGGGCCCCACCAAGCTATTTCTCATGATCAGGAATCGTCGATATATTATATTAGATGTGTTACATTATTCATACAAAGAATTAAGTAAAGAGAGTATCGCAACACACCTAATCAGACGTAAAAACTCATTTCCTCATTCAAATCGCGTCCCGATCAATGACATTTCTAAACCCAAACATGCCCAAATTTTAGGATTGTGGATTAATTAATATGAAAAACATAATAAACGGTTTCGATCGACGAGATTGAGTCGTGGTTCCATGGCTACTTAACATTCAACAACAGCGCAAGACTTAGTTGGCTAACAATTACATCGAACGTATAGATTCTAAAGGTCATTACCGAGTCAATTTTCACAAAGATTGATCAGAACCGTTACGATGAAACTTCTCGCTGATTACGTCATCGACACAAAAATTGGAGATCATCGGATATCGGCGGCCGAGTCATCGGATGGATCCCAAATCATTAAAGACTTATATTGAACAACCAGAGCACCACCTAAGTTTTTTTTTTAGCGATCGGAACCGTCTATCCTTTACATATCGTGGGGAATATCATTCGTACCTAAAATTAAG
Source organism: Vaccinium myrtillus (assembly GCA_016920895.1). Classification (NCBI taxonomy): domain Eukaryota; kingdom Viridiplantae; phylum Streptophyta; class Magnoliopsida; order Ericales; family Ericaceae; genus Vaccinium; species Vaccinium myrtillus. The sequence goes on from CM029277.1 coordinate 15,140,886, forward strand.
TTCATCACGTATAGATAGGCATTCAACCGAAAAAATATATCATCTAAATAAGGGAGTTTTTCTCTATCGAGGTCCTTTCTAACAGTTTCGGCCCTCATACTGGCCCTATTTTGTACGAGTATGATTTAATTAATAACAAGAACAAAATCAACGGCCTCGATTGTTGAAAAAAAATTCTTATTACTTACATCCCGTACCTAGTTGCATCGAACAATATTTTTTCAATATTTTAGAATATAATTTTTTTTGTATTTAACAAGGACTTTTATTGCTTTAGTTTTATATTACATTGTGTGGCTTTGGTTATGAGATTTTCTGGCTCAAACTATGAATTATTGTTCTCAATAATCGATATGAGATTTTGTGGTTTGAGAAATGAATCTTTGTGGAAGAATATATGAGTGTTTTGTGGTCCACTACAGTCCAAAATATGTGACAACTATTGTGACTTTCAAAATGAGTGTTTGTGAAAGAAAATATGAGACTTTTGTGGTCATTTCTGATCCCAAAAATTGTTAATAAATTTTATGGATTTCGATATGAGAATGTGTGGCTGAGTATGTGAGATTTTGTCGACCAATATACGAAATTGGGGAATATGACTAAATATGCGTGCTTATATTTATTTATGTGGGTAAGTATATGAGACATGTCACTATCAATACATATGAATAATATACACGTCCACAACAATATTTTTGGACTGTAGTGGTCCACAAAAAACTCATATATTCCTCCACAAGTACTCATTTTTTAAACCAAAAAGTCTCATATCAAATGACTTTTTATATGAGTGTTCTTCGAAGCATATATGAGATTTTGTGATAACATTTCGTAATGACTCAATGTGGGCTAAAATATGTATTTCTGTGGCACCTTATATGAGACATGTCACATCAATATATACACACATATGTATCACATTTTCACTACAGTCCAAAACTATCATATGAGATTTTGTGGCATGTTTTATGAGGTTGACTTTTGCCAATATGACATTTTGTGGCTCTTTCGAATTTTTGTGGTACTTTTTACGAGCATTCGTGGCTTCATATATGAGATTTTTGAAACCCAAAACGTTATATGAGAGATCACCCGAGGTTTTATGATTTTTTTTGGCTCTCCATATGAGAGAAAGATGACCGGTATAGGGGGTCACTTTTTGCATATGTGGCGCAATCTCGTCCGTCGATCTGGTCAAAGTTGCATATGGTATGCCCTTTCATATTTTCAGCCACAAAATCTCATATTTGACCCAGAAAAACTCATATTTGTTGTCACAAAATCTAATTTTTTGGCCCAAAAGAGGGGTGCACATTGTAGCATGGCTCTTGTTTTTACTAGAAAATATCCCGTATGTGTTATGTTGACTAGGGTTGACCTCCACAGACGAGGGATGAGTCCCCACATCCAGGTATTTGCCATGTCTCGACATGGCATTTGAGAAATCTCTAAACATGTAAGCATGCATTCTATGTATGACCGGGGACAAAATCAGGACCCGGGGTGGCACCTTTCAATAAAAAACTACTTACATGTCATACGGAAAGATATGAAGGAAAAATTTAATAAGGAAGTCATATAATTAGGTTTCGTTGTGGGTTTTTTTTTTTTGTGATAAATAAATAAGGTTTCCTCCAACTCTCTTAATGGTATTCAAATACAAGACATACGATATTAATTTTTCTTGATCCCAACCAACAATGCTCTCTACTACAATTTTTTCATTTTTTTTTACAATGTAATATTTTTTTTTTCCTTGTGTACCCATACATAACTAGTCGAATCACTTTAGTCTATAAAAAATAGTAGTTTTTTTTTTTTTGGGTTTTATTTTGGAAACGGAGGGAGGCACGTGCCACCTTCCCCCACTAATAGCTCCGTCCCTATGTCAGACAAGTCTAAATATTCATTGCTTTCTCCAGAACATGTCTAATTATTTAATACTCCTGAAGCACCGCCACTTGTTGCTCTGGGTCACTCTTATACCACTCAATTTGTGTGAAACGCACAGTAAAATTTATGGATCCCATGTGTTTTAAGTGATCTGAGGCACTAATAGTTTTGCTCTGGGATTATTGGAATATCACTCGCATTACACAAACAACTACTCCTATAACTCTTCGTATTAGGGAATCACTGACATTAATATTTTAAATTAATAAACAATTCAAATCATTTTTTAAGACCCAGAAGTAGGCCCACATGCTAGGTTCCGTAGCTGCTTTTATTTATTTATTTATTATTATTAGAAGCACCGAATTGCATTCAGTAAAAGTCATCCGGCAGTCCCACTGATTTCCTTCCGAAAACAGAGATAAGAAGCTACAACCAAGTTCGAAACGGTAACGATATACAATAAACACAAAGAGACGAATTTGTGTCTAAATCCTGAGCATGAGTCACAAACTCTCTTCACAACCGACAATAAAATACGGCATAAGTGGAGCTAGTGATCTACACATTAAATCGCCTAAGGTGTTTTGAAGTTAGATATGGTTGACTTCAATTGCTAATTCATTAAGTCCTCGTCATGACTCTTCGATTCAGGCCTTGTATTTTCAACATTGAGCTAGTCACACTTCACACTTGGAACTATCATCGGGCGGCTGGTCTTGTATGTTATTTTAAAATGCGTTCGGCCGTCGCGTTTCAAGATCGATATCTAGATTGCTCCGGCCACATCTCAATTTTGATGACTTCCAGCCAAATCTAGATGGAAAACTCTATGGCCTATGACTTGGATTCCATGTGGACTTGACGGGGGTATTCCTAGTTGAAACTCTTCCTCTTGATTCACTTTGACCTATCGGAGAGACTTCTATATTTGTTTTCCCTATTAATTTCAAGTCTAGCATGCACCTTGTGGTTTTTTTTTTTTCCTTTCAATAAACTACCTTGGTATCATTCTGTAACGCCCCACATTTTGGGAAACGTTAATTATTATTACAACCGAATATCTTAAACAGAAATAATAATAATATAAAGTTTAATATGAATAATCTGTCCTCTACAGATTACAAAAAGGCAGACCGGATAAGCTCTACGGCTCCGCAAATTCCTCCGCCTGGTTGATCTCCATCTCGGCAGCTCCTCCGGCTCCGTGTTCTCCGTAGAGGTCCTCCTGTCCATCGTGATAATCTAGCATAATACGTCGGAGTCGCGAAACAACATCGTGGTATTATGCCAGGGTTGCATAAATGCAACACCGTGAGCGTGAACGCTCAATAGATACCCTACCCCAACCTTAAACTAGCAATTCTAGAACAATATTGTAGGTGGCAGGTAAATAGTAAAATCATGCTCTTCCAAATATTAGAGTCAAATCATATCAGAGTGCAGCTTTACAAAAATCAGTGTCTCGTATCATTTCCAAAATCAGAGTGCAGTGTCAATAACTCGTATCAATTTCTCATAACGATATTCTTCTTCAAATTTCAACCAGGTCAACATCTCACATCTCTCAAAATTTATTGGCCCGTTCAACCACCCCTTTCTAACGATCAACAACCTTTCCGTTCGAAGTCCCAGCTACTCATAACACTGACTACCCGCAGGTTATGAAGCCCGTTCACCCCGACTCACACACGACGTAGTCCCGGCTACCCGTATCACTGGATTCAACAGCCTGTTTATGAAGTCCGTTCACCACGTGTTGAACTGAGTGAGCTTTGACTGCCAAATTCACCCCGCGGAATTTGATGTGGGACTCCAAACAGCACTACCGTATAGTTCCGTTGAGTTTTGACCACCAGTTCACTCCGGGGAACTGAGGCGGGACTCCAACAACATTAACGTCTCAACTTTCATCACATCATCATTTTCATTTTCATTTTCATCTCTATCTCTTCTTGTGAAAACAATCGTTCATTTTCTCGAAAAATGTGTTGTGTTGTACCGTCTTGGTAAACGTGCACATGGTCATAATTTCATAAAAATCCTCCGTTTAAAAAAATCGTTTCTCGATAAACTTTCCGTTTAAAAATCATCTCACGATAACCGTGTTACTTTAGGTATAAAATCTCGTTGGGTGACTTTCTTTAGACAATGAGATAATCAGGAGAGTCCCAGACTGGATGGCCGCACGAATGCAGTTACTGACACAATTCCTTTCTTAGACAGCGCTAGGCATATCTTTTTGACAGACCCTCAAGGGTGTTAGCCTTGGGTTAATCTCAAGAGTCCAAGTACAGTAAAAACATTTTGGAGTTGCTTTAAGAAAAAGTTTAGTCCGTTATTTTCTAAAAAATTAGTCGGGCATTATAACTGTGTAAATTTGAAAAGTCGATTTTTATTCAGCATTATAACTGGATATTTTAGGTTTTCAAAATTCAATCGGGCATTATAACTGGATATTTTTCAAAATTCAGTCTCAAATCGTGCATAGTAACGACTAAGTGTGATTTTCAAAGTCTAATCTTTCATTAAAAACACTAATCACCAACATAATCATGTTTAATCATAATTAAGCACGTTTAAGCATAATAATAACATATTTAATATGAACTAGTAAATACTAATCTAAGGTTAAGATAAAGTATCTACCTTAATTCCGATGATTAGTTGGAAGCCGATAAGCTAATTGGATTCTGGCGGAGTAACGGCTGCTCGAACAATTTCTGGCTACTTTTCTCTACCTTTCTAAGATCTAGGGGTGGTGGAATGTTGAGTTTCAAGAAGAACTTGAAGAACTCATGGTTTTTCTTCTTGAAAAACTAGTTTACTGCAAAGGTGGCGAGAAGAGTTTTTGGTGTGAGGAAAGAACAAGTGTGGATTTCTATTTATAGTGAAACAATGAGAGCATCACCCCCCGGGCGCGCTCTCCTTAGGCCGTCCCCCTCTCTCTCTCGATATAGTCCAAACAACTTTATTTTTGTAGTCTTTTAAGGCTAAAATGATAAGATAGGGCTATGTTCCCACTTAGGTAAAGCTTGGAGTCCAAGTATGGGTTTCAAGATACGTAGGATAAGACGTAATATGTCTAGGTTCGTTATATTGGGGCGTAGTTGGGTAGTTTTGGGTACTAGTTATACACACGAAACTAGCCACGGGGTGTTATACATATATGCACTTTATAGCAAAAGTAACTCTATAGATAATAGGTTTATAAGGCTATCAATAATATGATAGGATATGTCCTCCATTAATTGGGAAATATTTTCCCCACCGTTGGGACTAGAAATGCTCCGTAAGGTTGGTTTTGTGCGCGAAAAATACAAACTAGTACACCGCGAGTAATAATTAAAGAACTACTAATTTTAAGAAAATAAATAAGTATGATAGGAAATTCCTAGATAGCCTTAAGAGAATCCAAAAATATAATGCTTCGGAATTTAGAAGAAAAACGGCGCTGAAATGTGTGCGAACGCGCGTACGGATACACGCCCGTGAAATTACACGGTGAGGGAAGCAATTTCTCTCCCCCTTCCTCCCCCAAACCGCCCTCTCTCTCTCTAGCTCTCATTAATTCACAAAACTCCAAATTAGGGTTAGTAAAAGTAAAGTCAAAATTGGTAGAAAAGTCAAAATTGGGCACATGACTAATTAGGGTTTTTCCAAAAATAGAAATAGGCCTAATTTAGGTACTCCCTCTGTTCCTAAATAAGAGCCCCACTTTCTCTCTCTTACTATTTTTCAAATCAAAAGATGAAGTATTTCCGTGTATCATTTTTTGAATTTTTTGCACCGAATTAAAGTACTCGTCAAGTACTTTAACATAGTGTGAAAAAATTCGAAAAATGATATACGAAAGTACTTCATTTTTTTATTTGAAAAATGACACGACTTTTCGTAGTGAACTATTAATTTGGAACGGAGGGAGTATTAAATAGGATGATGCTAGTCATAAGGAGACAAAATAGGAGTTGGGGGAATTAGTAGGGCTTCCGAACGCGATGTGGTGTAATACCCGGTGTGCACGCGTTGATTTACGGCACGGAAAATATAAATAAAAGAAATAAACAAATTAAATCTAATTTATTCAAATTAATTAAACTAAATAATAAATTATATTATTCAGCAATATTAAAATTAAATAATCGAAATTTTTATTTACGAAATTTCGGGTTATTACACATTCGGTACGGATCGTAATTTCGCACCCCTGGAATGATTGTGCTAGATCACCATATGGACTTATGACAATTGCGAACGCGGGAATTTAAGGTGGGATTTGGAATTCAAAGAGCTTCTGGAACAATTTTTCGAATGTGAATATTGGTTCTTTTAGAAAGTTTAGAAATGTGTTAGCTTTTGAATTAAGTTTCTTTGTGGGTACACGCAATAATGTTTAAATATTTTCTAATTAAATATTTTCGCCACTACAAAAGTAAAATCCTGGCTCCGTCCATGTGGACAGAACTGGCCTCTGATTTTCTTAGGCGCTAACTTCATTACCCCGAATAAAATATTGGCGTATACAAAATTGGAAAGTTTTGAAACCACTCAAAATTTGGATGATTGCTTCACATTCATTTCATTGCTCTTGGATAAAATTTTCGGACTTCACCAAAAGCTAGTTTGATCAAAAGCGTGTTTGAGCTAAAAAAGCAGACAAAAGATTCACTGCACAAGGCCTTCAAAGAGTAGTACTACCCGAAGTCCAAAAAAGATTTATGGCTAATTGCATATGGAAGGGATATGCGTTCCTTTTTCTCTGTCAAATTTTGTGAGTACCTTTAACAGCACAATGCAGCATGGTCAATCGTTATAGAAAATCACTTCCCAATGCAAATTTTACATCTGTATCTCTGTACGTATTGGAACTTATGAATGAAATATGATTTTTGGCAACTCCTATTTCATTCTCCTATAGCATTATATTATTTTTCAGAGCCTCAGGGGCCTATAACAAAGATTAAAGATGGAATCTTAATTTTTCAATAATAAGGTGTACCAAACTAAGAGCCCTAAAATGTGTAAATTTACAAGGGCGCATGACGGCCACCTCTCAAACTCTAACTCAGAACTGGTGCTCTGTATTTTCTAGTCTAGTTCTCAAGAGTTTTTGAGCCAAAACGCTATACTGCACCCGGCTTGGTAGCGAAAGCATGTGACTCGAGCGAGGGCATTATTGTGTTTGGAATTTGACTAGGCCTAAGAGGTAGGCCCAGTGGGATTCTTGTCCGGCTTGCTCGTTCCAAGTCTGGAGTAAGTGGAGGCCTTGGGCTTCTGGCCTTTAGAGCGGGAGGCATTTAAGGGGGCCGTAACAACCCGCTTGAGTAATTTACGTCCAGGTACAGCTAGCGGCACATTCACAAATGCACCTCAGGTACAATTTACGTCCCATTCCGTCTCTCTCTCTCTACTAGGGGTGAAACCGGTTCGGTTCTTGGTGATTTTTGAGAGAACCGGGGAAAACAGGTTCGGGAACATTAGAGAACCGAAACTGAGTTTTCAAGGTCGGTTCGGTTCGTGTTTCGGTTCGGCCGGTTCGGTTTGGTTTGGACGTCGGTTCGGTAATATGGGCTACAATTTGGGCCAAGCCCAACAACACTCTCACGATTTGGGCCAAGCCCAACATCATCATCAGCATTCTCAGTCAGCCCATTAAAAGGCATTCTCAATCCATTCAAACATAATATAAGATTATAAGCCCATTCAACCTTAATATAACTAAAAATGAGTTTTGGGCCAAGCCCAATAGAGGAAAAAAAAAACATCCCATCAGCATTCAGCATAATCCCTACAACTACAAGTTACACAACTCTTGTACAAGTCTCCTGTCTGGCTGCCTCCAACAGAGAGCATACAATATTACAATCTCAAAACATAGAGTTCCAGAGAGCATCAGAGCATACAATACAATCTCAAAAACATAGAGTTTCAAATTCCCAACAAACGTAGCATAATAAAATCTCTCAAACACAATAGTAGCAAAATAAAATCTCCAAGTCTCCAACTAATAAGGCAGTCATGGCAGCAACATCAAATATTCAATTCCCATTTCCCAGCAACATCCATTCCTTTTTTCAAGTCCCAGCCAACAGTAGCTCCTAAATTAGCCAAAAAATAAAGTAGTGAACTAGTGATGATGGTAAAATACTAAAAACATTAAAAGGAACAAGACAAATTTAAAGGGACCCATTTAGTGTTACCTATTTCTTCTCCAATGCTTATAACTCGGTGACACATGAATCCTCAACGCTTCCGAAACCACTAAAAAGTAACAAAAACAAAGAACATGAAACAATTTAAACCACGAAATACTTGGAACAAAACTCAAACAAACAAATTATAGTTAGAGTAGTACCCGATTCAAGTTCCTCCACTTCATCTAGTGCATCTTGAAGAGATATTTCGGATGGGCACCTCAACCAATTTTGTGTACAAATAAGGACCTCCGCCATTTTGGGAGAAAGAGAGGTCCGGTATGGATCAAGAACACGTCCTCCGGTGCTAAATGCGGATTCGGATGCAACGGTAGATACCGGAATAGCTAGAATGTCTCGTGCCATTTGAGAGAGAATAGGATACTTGGCACAATTAATGGACCACCAAGTCAAGAGATCAAAGTTCTCATTTTTAGCATCTTCATTACCCTCCATCCAATACCTTTCTAACTCCGATTTGCTCACCATATTAGTCTCCTCTTCCAAATGTTGCAAGAATTCCGAATCCATTGCCTCACATAAAAAACTCATGGCCTAGAATAGTGGAGTCTCTTTTCATGGTCTTCTTCTTCATGAAATCAATTATGCCATTATTGGAGTTTGCATTATCAATTGTGATTGTTAAGATGTTGTCAATCCCCCACTCCACCAAACATCTTTCTACCTCCTTACCAAGTGTCTTGCCTTTGTGATTTGGAACTATACAAAAGTTAATGATTTTTTTTATGTTGTTTCCAATCACCATCAATGTAGTGGGCCGTAAGACACATATAGTTAAGATTTTGTAGAGAAGTCCAAGTGTCCTTGGTGAGGCAAATTCGTTGATTCTTAAATACTTTCTTTAAAGCTTTCTTATTATCTTTGTACAATTCAAGACAATCTTTTGCAACCGTTATCCTAAATGGGATTTTGGTCCACTTTGGTTGCACCACATGCTTGAAGTTTCTAAAACCTTGACCTTCAACAAAACGAAAGGGCAATTCATCAAGAATAATCATTTTTGCCAAGGCCTTTCTACATGCATCCACACTAAAGCTTGCGGCGGTAAGCTTTGGAACCGTACTACCTCCTACACAAACGGGTTCAAACCCTAAGGTCGTTTGCCTCTTATCCCCTTTATTCTTCTTCATATTAAACTCGCTAAGCTCATATACTTTACATCTAACGAGAATATGAGTTCTCATTGACGATGTCCCATTTTGATCGCTATTGCAAGAAAATTCCATCCCACAATAGTTACAAGTAGACTTCTGCTTCCCACCCACTTTTTCTCCATTTGAAAAATGATCCCATACGAGTGACGCATTCTTATTTTTTGGTTTTTTCTTTTGGGGTTCATTTTCATCCTCATCCTTCACTAAGATGGGTTCATTCTCATCATCAATATCAAACCTATTAGATCCAATGGCAGTTACCTCAGATACATCCATCTACAAAGGAAAATGTTACTTTACTTTAGTCAATTTTACTTTGCAGGTAAAGCTAAATTAAAGCTAGATTATAAAGAAACCAACCACATGCAGAGCAACAAGCCAACAACAAGCCATCCAAACTTCAACACAATGCAGAAACCACCGATTCAAAGTTCAAAAATGAACAAAACAAAGCAGGCGGAAAAGAGAAGAATTATACCTTAGGTGAACAACGATCCCTAACAAGCCATTATATCAGAGGAAGTCAACAGATCTTTAAGGCTTGAGCTCAACAGTCAGTCCTAACAAAAACACAAATAAACAAGCCATTATATGAGAGGAGTATGAGTAAACAAGCCATTACTACACAAAATCACAGATAAACAAGTCACTGTGTCAATTGTCAAGAATACTCTGTTCACAACTAGATCCGACTGTTCTAGTCTTCTAGATCCTCATGGCTCATGCTCACAAGTTAGTAAAGTCACAAAATGTACTGGAACATAAAAATAAAATGCCAAAATAAACCAATATATTCGAATATACAACTCAAAATCTCGTTGGTATGCAAATTAGCTAGATTGGTTCAATATTTGTCATAAACAGTAAACACATCATGGTTATGATCTCGAACAGTTGGAGAGAGAGATTACCATTTACAGATTAGATCTCGAACAGTTAGATCTCGAAGTCTCGAACAGACTCGCGGCTGGAACAGTCGCGATATGAGCGAACTGGGTTGGGATGGACGAGTTGGACGCCGGACGGGGAGAGAGAGAGAGGGAGAGGGAGAGGGAGAGAGAGAGAGAGAGAGAGAGAGAGTCGCCGTAGGCCCGCAGTAGCTTATGCGAACTTGGTCTGGTTCAGTTCGGTTCGAACCGGCCTAAAAAATCCAATGAACCGAGAACCGAACCGGTTTTCAAAAAAATTAAATTTTGAGAACCGGACCGAACCGGGTAAACTAAAAAATCGAAAAAAACCCGGTTCTAACCGGTTCACCGGTTCGGTTCTTTTTTTTTCTTCTTTCACCCCTACTCTCTACCCACTCTACAAGGGCACAATTTCTCTCTCTCCTCAACTCCTCAAATCGTATGAAAAATGCCTAAATCTTAGGGTACTTGAAAGTGCCTAAATCTAAACCCTAGGGTATCCTATGAAAGTGTCTAAAAGACTAAAACCCTATAATAGGAAAGTACACCCTAAAACATAAGTTGTAGGGTACCTTATGAAAGTGGTTAAACCTAAATCCTAAGGTACTCTATGAAAATGCCTAAAATCCTAAGATACATTATGAAAGTACCTAAACCACTAAAACCCTATAATAGGAAAGTGCACCCTAAACTTAAACTCTAGGGGTACCCTATGACTAGTGTATCCTATGAAAGTGCCTAAACCTAAACTGTAGGGTATCCTACGAAAGTGTCTAAACCACAAAAACCTATAATAGGAAAGTGCACCCTAAACTTAAAAAAAAAGAAAAAGAATGACTTACCTTAATGACAATTAAAAAAACGCGACTTACCTTAGTGGTAATTAGATACCTCTTTTATAGAGTTAGAGGTAAAAATCTGTAAGAGGCAGAGGACATCGTGTCAGGCTGGATTCACCTCCTGTTCCAGTCGGTGGAAGGATAACTGGCCGAAACTTTTTGGGGGCCAATTAACCGATTTGTGGTTTTTTTTAATAACTTTATTAAATAAAATGAGACTTTTTAAACTCTATTCGCGAACTACGTGAAGTCGTGGTTAGAAATCATGTTTTTCTGGAAAACATGTTTGGCAAACACGCTTCTGTTGTTAGTTAAGACGAATTAACCCAAAAAATTAACTTAATTCTAATCCGGCTTGAAAGCATGTTTGGTGAACAAGCTTTTAGAAAATGTTTTTTGCGGACACGCTTTAGATAAGACTAATGGTGTTCAAAATAAAAAAATTGAAAGCGTGCTTATCAAACACGCTTTAAGAAGACGTGTTTACAAAACACACTTTTAAAAGACGTGTACAAAGTACGCTTATTTCCTTGGTCTGAAATCATCTGTTTCGAAAATTGTTGTGCCTCTGTGTCTAATTGTTCATGTGATCCAATAACCAGAAATGCACCAAAACAGAGGAATAGAGAATTTAATTCCTATTTCTTCATATGGTTAAAAAGGTTTGGCCACTGTTATTTTCTTAGAGCATCATATCAGTCTCACTAAATTTTGCATCAAATTTAACTTTAAAAACACCTTTTATATTTTAACAAGTCATTTTTTAAAAAACTCACAAAATCAGACTCATTATTATACATTTACTATATTAAACTATTATTTCTTTTTACTCTTATTTTTCTTTTCAAATACCACCAACTTTTATTTCCTCCCAAATTTTGCTGAATGGCAGTCTTAACCGTTGCAACATTGAAAAAATTTACACATAAAATTTGTAAAAATAAAAATATAATTGAAAGGAAAAAATTAAGTGTGTAGGGGGGTGAAGAGTAATTTTCCACATTGGATTCCAACATCCCACCAGACATTTTAAAGTTTCTCACTTTTCGTTTTCTTCCCAAATCTGGCTCTCTTCTCTTTCTTCTCCGTTCTTCAGTCTTCTACTTCTTCTGCACCTCTGTACTCTCTCTGTTTTTTTTCCTCTGAACTTGGAGTACTTTGATTCGTTCAGTTAGGGCCATGGCTGTGCGATTTCCGGCCAGTGTGAGATCAAACCCATCTCAGATCTAGATTTCGGCCACTCTGCGATTTCCGAACACTTTTCCGGCGAGTATCAGGTAAACAATCCGGCCGTTTTCTGTTGAAAATCAGTTGCTGTTGCTGTGTAGGCATGAACGGAAGTTAGTTAAAAAAAAAAAATTCACTTTTTTTTCACTTAGTTGTTCCCGTTCACCTTCTTCTCTCTCTAGGGCTCGGAAACTCCATTGCCACCACTCGGCTCTTGGCTCTCGATCGCGGCCTCCGACTGCTTCACCGCCGCCGGTCACCACTCCGGCGGCTGTCTTTTCGTTTTCCACCTTCCTCGATCTCGGTTTGGAGATCTACAGGTCAGCTTCGTCTCTCTCTCTCTCTCTCTCTCTCTCAGCTGTGGTGTGTTTTTCTTGTATACCTACGCCTGAAGCCGAAAGTTCTGTTTGTGGTGTATTTGTATTTATTTGTGGGGTCGATTTGTGGGCACAACTTAGGAATTCTTTAAGGCCCCATGTGGACTGGTGGTATTCGCGTGGCCTCCCCAACAAAATTCTTATTGTCAAGTAACAACATTTTCTCTTTATCTCCTAACTTCAAAACAGAATTGTTTTATAATATCTCCCCTGTTCGGATATGGCTGCCATACTATGAAGACTAATTTTGGTGAGACATCTAGATACACTCCAAGGTCGTTTTCTCTTAAGTGATGTTGTTGGGCTACCTATGAAGACTAATTTTGTTCACTCGCCAATAATTTATTGCCTTATGTCATCCAGGAACTAGCTAAAAAAGTTTTTGTTGGTCTTCTTAAAGATTTTATTCCCCTTTTTTCTAACCACTTTTTTTTGTTGGAAATGTCTTAACTTCCAAAATTTTCAAAACAATATTTTCCTACTGACAGGACAGGAATTTCATGGTTCGTTCAAGGATTTGTCATTCAAGGGTCATCCATGGTAGTTAGTAGTTCAAAGGTCATCCATGGTAGTTGGAAGGCCAAGGGCCAACATGAATTAAGTACTTGCATTAATATCTAGATACATGAAACACATTTCTAGTTCATTGCATCTAATTGTTTGTAGGTTCAATGTACGCATTTATAGCTAGGTTCATTCACATGTCTCAATACCTTACAAGCATTTGGTTAGGTTCATTCACATTCATTTAATTAGGTTCATTTCACTTAGACTTCTAAAAATTCGAAAGGCCATTGTTTAGCCTATAAAGATGGATGTAATCTTTCATTTTGAAATAGAAGAGTTGATTGATTAAAGAATTAAGTGACAAGGCTTCGGTCTTTGTTATCGGTGCTTCGGCTGCGGTCCTTTCCTATTGGGAATAGGGTTGCGATTCTTCCTTGCAGAAACCGCCTAACCCTTGCGAGGGTAAAGCACCTCTACCTCTCTTTCCCTTTCTCTCTCTCGTCATCTTCTTCTAATTATTCTATCTTCTTCTTTGCACACTTACCCGGTTACCCCTATTTCTATTCTTTTTTTCCACCAAACCCACCACGATTCCTATTGTAGGCGGTTATACTCGAGCATCCTAAAACCGTCCTGCATCACCTACTCCATAATTGACTACTTAAGTCTCTTCCTAGTTCCTTCACGTGAGATAGTCCAATTTTTCTATGTTCTGCACCATAATTTCAATGTGTGCCATTTTCCTCCTCTATTTTCCGTGGCCAAGGGCGACACTCACTTTGTACCATGTAGTGTCAGTTGAACCCATTCAACTTTGAAATTGCGCTACTACACATGTGAGATTTGGACGTCTCTTGCTTATATTTTCATCCAATGAACCCAATAGATTTTGTTAGTTGAACCCACTTTTCCATGTTAAGTATAATTTTAGGGCAAGTGTTTTATATATTTACTGGTATATCACCTATGATATTGGAATCTTTTGGCAATTTCATAATTTGGTAGCTGATTGATTCATGGTCACAATTGCACTCTCCTTTCGTACTTTTATTTTTCGATTTGTTGTTGTTATATATTGCTATACAAAAGAAGTCAGTGGTCCGAGACTATTGGTTCCAAAATCTTAGCTATAGTCTTTGCCACGGGACCAGTGAGCTAGGCCCACAAGACAAATAAAGCTATAGTCTTTGCTAGACCAATGAAGCCAGGCCCACAAGACAAACATGGGTTCAATACTATATTCAACTAGTTAAGAAAAGCCGTAATCGGTTTGTGTACCCAAATAGCCAAATTTTTGTTTGCTTGATGCGTATTTAAGTATTGCTATCGATTTGTGGACATTGTGAGGTACATTGTACGAATTCTCTAGCCCCATGTCAATTTCTATACTTGTATATACATCAGCTGCTTTCCTTAGTTGCTTAGCGACTCTTATGTTGTTTGAATCATTTTTTTATCTGCAACAAGACAAGTCAGAAATGGGAGAAAACTAGACATATAAGGGCAAGAGCTAGTCACGAATATGCTTGTTTGTTTATTGTGTATTTGTAATAATATTTAATAGCCTCCACGCGATGTGTATATATATAATATACATGTCCCCACCAATGTAGAAATTGTGGATAAAGGGTTTCAATTGGTTTTCAGTAAAGAGACTTAGTCCATTTATTCCGTATGGGTTAGTTTTTAGAAACGAGACTTGTATTTCATTTGGGGTTTTTTTTTTTTTTTAGTATTTCAATTTGTAATTAGCATCTGATTGTGCAAATTGATTTCGTGGTATAACCTTTGGGTTCTCGAATGACAATGGTACAACCCAAAGAAATAAGAGGTAGGATAATAAGTTCTTGTACGGTGACAAAATGGAAAATATAAGATCACACTAGTTTCATTAAGTTTAGATGTGTAAAAAAGAGTGGATTTGCATTTACTTTGTTTTCTAATCCAAGACTCGATTGTCATCAGAAGATTTTAAGTTCTCAAATATATATCTTAATACTAGATCAAATGCAATATTTATTTGACTCTGTCTATATGAGAATAGATCTAAGCAAATTAAGAGAAGACATTGGGCGTCCTTTTCTCCCTCTAAATTATTTTCTTCCACTTGAATAGATGTGAAATTCAAAATCTACCTCACCGACACACTTTATTTATGCTTTGCTTGGCCAATGCCACATATTACAACTATACTTTTCCATATAGCTATTTGTGGTCTTTTGGGTATGTAATAAAGAATGAGAAAAGGAAAGGTACCCTTGGATCTTGATTAGAAAGCTCACCGAATTAGAGTAGAGTACTAGTAAAATCCTGGACTTCTTTGCTTGGTCCTTGCTACTTAAGAATCATTGCTTAATTGACTTTTGTACCAGTAGTGGAGTTCTGATTAACTTCTTTGATTGGATGATCTCCCCGATTCTATATACGAAATTGAAGTCCAAATGCTTGGCGGACTCGCGAAACTAGGAATCGAGCCACCATTGCATAGTTATAAAAGATTAGAGGGCCAAAAACTGTTATCGTTTGTACGAATGGAGCTAGTTGATAGCCAGGGCCAGCTGAAGCCATTAATAATCACTCTCTAAAACGATACATTTTTTCATTCTCGGAAAAGAATTGGTATGAAATTTGACAGAATCCCATTTATCATTAGAAAAATTGTTATTAAAATACAGCCACTAGTGGTGACAGTTTATTTGTTAAGTGTGCAGGTTTCCATGGAAACAGTGAAAGTTTTGTTCTATTGGGGGGGAACATAGTTCAAGTATCATCATTCGGTGGGTGCTTCTGTGGGAGATTCGTTACTTATATATCAATCCGTGGGGTAATTCCTGGCAAGGGAAGGATTGATAAATAAAGTCTTTATTCCAACGTATGCCCCGAAGGTCTACACAATAAGCATATTTCGTTTTCTACTTGGAGTTTAGCCAAATAATAATATTGCTTATCGGGAAATCCATTGCTTATTTGTAGGGAAAATAAGTAATAGGACACCAGACCAAATAAAGAACTAATGTGCAAACTAGGGATAATTTGCTAACTTTAAAAGATCATACTGCTCATTTTCTTTACTGTCTAAACGCCTCGTTTCCATGTTTGAACTCCAAAAACTTCTGGTCACTCATATCATCCGTAATTCGAACTCAAAAGAACATTTCGATGGTTCATATACTACTAATCATAGCCATTTGCACCACTATGCACCCAGAGACATACCACAAGAAGTCCATGTAAATGCAAAACCTCTAACTAAAAAAAGAAAGACAAAAGAGGGATAAACATAATCCACCAACCGCCTGCCCGCCTCCAACCAATATATAATCTGGAAAATCAACAAGATATAGTTCTATACTCACATATGACCACAGTTAGTTCAATGTAGCAAACATATATACATTGTTGGGTTTTTTTTCAAAATAATTAAGTTTACGTGGATGGTCTGGTTTTGGTTGGGTGGTCTGATTCTGGTTGCAGGGTTGTTGTTGCCCATTGGTTGCTCAAGCCAGTGTTGCTATACTGGGTCTTTTTCTGTTGGGTCTCTTCTTTTGCTTTGTTTGGGTTTTGTTGGGGTCTTTCTGCGCAGTGTTTGTTGTGTCTTTTTTCCCTTTGTTGGTTTGTCTTTGAGTCCTTTGTCTTGTAGCAATCTGAAGCTTTCTTCTATACTGGAAATACCTTCTGCTGCCAATACCTTTTGTTCCCTTGTTCTTTGGAATTGCAATACCTTTTGTTCAACAAAATGCTACCTATATGAATTTCTATGACCTGCTGCTTCTGGATGGTGCATGAATCTTAGGGATCACTGTTGCTGCATAAGTGCTGCTATTATTGTTATTGGCCATCTATGTTGCCTTTTAGATGGATATGTTGGCTGATGTACTGATTAGTATCTTTGTGATTTGCCTAGGTTTTGCTCTGCTGAGCATGTACAGAAGTGTTGGTTCCTTATTGGTGTGTGGTTGACCTCGTCATCCATACTCCTATTAGGGGATTGTATGGCATGTGATTGTATGCTTCACTTTCTTTGTGACGCCGTTATCAACGCCCTATGTATCTTGTACACTTTCACTTGCTTACAAAGCATTGTCAACATTTTTTTCTTCGTTTGGCCATAGAAATTACTCGCCTGTGACGGCAATTTGCGAGAGAAGATATGGCACTGATCATGGATGTAGCTGCCCATACATACCCATTCCATTGGCTACCGAGGAAACTTCTCTGGAAGTCCTTGAATGAGGTGGATGCCTCCCCTGGTCGAACAAATGGGTAAGTTGTTAGGTGTTTCCTATTTAAGATTTTCTACTTTTTTATACTAATTGTTTATTTTTTGGTTTTTGTCTCCAACTTTATGGTCTTAAGGGATAAGCCTAGTGACACTTCGGAGCCTTGAGCTTATTCCCAACTGTAAGTGATTTTTCACCTCTGATTTGTAAAAAAATTGGGGTTTTGTGAACAAAACCCCAGTTGATGGATCACAATTGGATAATAGATTCGCTTGGAGCTGTCCAATTTTCTTACAAATCTAGTATACAATTGTGATCCACAACTGGGTTTTTGTGAACAAAAACCCTAGTTTTTTTACAAATCAAAGGTGAAAAATCACCTACGGTTGGGAATAAGCTCAAGGCTCCAAAGTGTCACTGGACTTACTCCTTAAGACCATAAAGCTAGAGACAAAAATCCAAAAAATAAACAATTAGTATAAAAAAGTAGAAAATCTTAGATAGGAAACGCCTAACAACTCACCCATTTGTTTGACCAGTGGAGGCATCCACCTCATTCATGGACTCCCAGAGAAGTTTCCTGGGTAGCCAATGGAATGGGTATGTGTGGGCAGCTACATCCATGATCAGTGCCATGTTTTCTCTCATAAATTGCCGCCACTGGCAAGTAATTTCTATGGCTAGAGTAAGAAAAAAATGTTTACAATGTTTTGTACGTAAGAGAAGCTCCTAAATCCTGGAACATCTCCATCAACCAACCCCCTCATTTGGAAGAAGTTATGGCATGTCCCGATAATTCCCGAGGTTCGCCAGTTTTGTTTGGAAAGCATGCAGAAACTAGCTGGCATCCAGAGAGAATCTCTTCCAAAGGAAATGTGGTCGGGATCCTACTTGTCAAATACGCAAAAAGGAAAGTGAATCTATTGAATCTCTCCTCTTTCATTGCGAGTGGACAAGAGGTGTTTGGTTTGGTTGTGGACCGACATAAACCGATGGGGATGCAATTCGTTTTGCAGTTGATTGGTTTGAATCTCCTCTCTTGGGAGATCTGCCCAAGGTGCTGAACCAATCCTCCACAGCTTTCACTTTCCAGCTATGTTGGGCAATTTGGAAATCTCGTAATGGATTCATTTTCTAGAAGGAACTAGCCACCAGAGACTTCCTTGCGGTTGCGTATAATCCTAATTCCCTTTCTGAAGGGCATAGAGCGATTCCCTCTTTTACTAGGTGGGCCACTCCTATAGATTTCTTCAAATTCAACTGCGACGGTGCATATACCTCCTCCCACAGCCTTTGGCGTCGTTGTCAGAGATAGTGGTGGAGCGGTTTGTAAGCGGAATCAAAGTAACTAAAGCTCTGGTTGCTGAGGCATGGGCTCTACGTATAGCATGTGGAATGGGTGTTGATCTCGGACTCAGTTCGGTTATCTTCGAAAGTGATTCGCTGCGAGTGATAAACTGTTTAAGCAGAACGGGAAGATTGTAATCTTGGTGGAAGATATGTTGGTCTGGTCCAAATCAAAGTAATGGAGCTTCTCTTAGCTAAACAGTCTGCAGCTGCTGTGCTTCCCCCACCACCAATCTCCCCCTTCCTGGTGCTTCAGATTTTTTAGTTGTGGCTGTTTTTACTTTCTGTTTTGTTTGTTTTTTTCTTCGCTATTTGCTTTTATTGCCCATTTGCCCCTTCAAAAAAGAAAATAAAAAGATTCTGATTTTATTTTGACTTAGTTTATGGAGTTGCATAACAAATTCTAGCAGTGTGTCATTTTATTTTTTTGTAATTGCTCTATTTTTATTTTTTTTATTTTGTTGAAATATGACATTAGTTTTGGTTTTGGTTTGTGTTGCATCTTAAACTACATATGCGAGTAGATGCAATTCTAGTTTATAGTTTGTCGGGGTACAAAGTATAGTAAAATTTTAGTTTGGATTGGTGCATTGTACTTGTACAATTTCAGTTTTGGTTTGTGTTAGATTTTGAACACTTAATTCCCTGAAAACGAAGTGTGTTGGTGTGATTCACTTAGTGTACTGTGTGCATAGTACATTGACTGAATCGTAACCACACATTTCATTTTCGGAGAAGATTTTGGGGGAACTTTCCATATTCCGTATCAAACCTCTTCTGAGTAATGTGTAAGTAGAGTAGTTCCGGCCGTCTACCAAATGATTATTGTGTTTAAGCCCTAAGTTGCTTCAATTGGAGTTGATATTCAAATCAAGCTATTCGAGCTTGAGCTCTGAGTGTTTGGCTCATTAAAAGCTTGTTCGGGTTCAATTAGTTACGTGGAAAATTTGAGCTTGAACGTGTTTTTAAAATTCATTGTTCACCTTTCAAACCTATCATGAGCAATCCGCCACTTAGCTTGATAAGTTTGTAATCACAAAAAACATTCAAGCTACTCTAGCTCGGCTTGATTTAAGCACATTTGGGGTTGGCTTCATAAACAAATCAAGCTTGAATATATTTTTTAAATTTATTAAATTTTCAAATCCACATCAAGATATCTTCTACACCATTTTCTTTTAGGTGAAATTCTACGAAGACACCCTAATTCATGCCTCTTTTTTTTTTATTTTCACGGAGACCCCTTAATGTTAAAAAGCGCCCACACAGACCCTTCATCTATGTGAAATGCAAAAAAAAACCCCTAACTCTATTAACGGTATAAAGGAAATGTCTCTTATAGTTGTTAGAAATTACCCCCACTCACCCCCTCATTTACAGAAATCGCCCAAACTGATGGAATCTCCCTAATGGAAGTGCAAAAACTCTGACATCAAACCCTTCCTCTCCAATCCTCCTTGTAAAATTCAACTGGGTTTGCAAATCAAGCCCACAAAAGTATGTCACAAGCAATAAATCATTATGCCAAACTAATATGTGGCAATTGCATGAGTTAATCTACGGCTTCATAATTTTTTATTTGGATCGGTGCCCATTTTTCCACACTAAAGAACAGATGCCATTCATTCGCAGTATGAGCACATCTGAAAAACTACAAATCACTCCAACACGGAACATGGTCAGATGCATGCATAAATAACTCCTAGGAACGAGAAGAATTTGACAACTGTATTAATATGCACGCATACACAAAAAATAAACATGAATCTGTCTTAAGATTGTTGGAAAATAATGTTTACTTTTTTATGTGATAAAATCGAAAATATGAATGCAATAAAATTAGAACGCAAAACCTGAAAAATGATGAAATCAAAATGGTGATGCAGGCGAGTGTAACACTCTGTACTTAAGACAGATTCGCCTCCGCTACGGTGCTTACGGTTTGCATGAACGTTTGTCTCCCAACACTACTTGATCGAACTTCCCATAGAAGCAGCACTACAATCGATAGGTGTGTTGAACCAAACTTATGTCTGTACTCTCTCCAATGAAAAGACTCCGACTCAATAAAAGTGTAGAAAAATCAACAACAAAAAATGAATAAATCATGCCATATATATAGACTAACTGGCGAGTCATGCATATATACTACATGCACATCTATCTTTTTCCATGGGTTTGTTTTAATTAACGTGAGTATTGTTTTATCGGTACCTTAGGCTAGACAAAAATGGTGGGGGGTAAAAGATCTCTTTTGAGCTACCGAATGATTCAGCTGCTAGATTGAAGTGTACTTTTGTCCTCCGTTGGTCTCATTTTCTTCCTCTAGTAGAACATAAGGAAGACAAAGGCCGTCCCATAACCGATCCCCACCAATAAATTAATGCCATACCTGTTCTCCATTTAACACCCATTTGCCAAGGAAATAGCATTAGAATTGCAATTTAACTCAAATAACTCAGTACTACTGGTATTCAATCATGTACCTCAAATTTGAATTCAACATGGTTCAGATTCGGGTTTCTACACAATAATAGTTCTTTATTTGGATCTTGAACCGGACAACAAAATTCAATAAATAGAAGAAAGATGAAATATTGGCAATGGGCTTCCAGTTTTATAGGGGAAAAACATGTAAACTAAAATTACGGGATCTAAAACATCATGTATTTTCACAACTAAAACATTATGTGGAATTTGTCATACAAACTTAATATATATACATACCGGGATCAGTTCTGAGTATTGTGTTGAATCAAAGACACCCGGAAGATTGCTCCTGATTTTCTTTAGAGGGTGATAGCCCAAAAGGGAGTGGTTTTCTCTCTCTTCACTCTTTTTCTTTAATACTCAGACAAACTTTAGAGATGGGAAAATCTGAAGTTGAAAACCTGTACTAAGCGGAGAGAGGACCCTTCATCATATAAAGTCACATCTCACCCACCCATCATGGTAAGACTAAATGAGGTATCACGGCCCATGCCATGCATTCACCTCCCTGACCAAATCTACTTCATGTCACATGGGTCACAACATTTATAAGGTAGGTTCTTACAAAACAATCAAACGCGTTTTTCCTTGAAAAGTAGCAGTGTCTTTATTTTCTATTTTCCTACAAACGAAAAACAAACAATTTCAATTCACTTTCTACCGCTCGTCTATTTTCCCTTTCGTTTTTGTTTTTTTGTTTTTTGTTCTTACTATGCAAATCAAAGATCATAAAGGCATGTAAGTTTACAGATAGTGTGTTGCTAATTTTCTCACCATATTTCACATATGTTCCAACTCTCACGTTATTCGATCCTGTGGCCTTGTTGACTTTGTATGGCTCTGAAGATGCTTGCAACTGGAGAAACAAGGAGATGATAACAATTCCACTTCCAATTTTCCCCCCCACAACTTTCTCCCTCATATCTAATGACAGAAACCCAGCAATCCCTTGCACAAAATCTTGAATAAAGAGTTTGATAAGCAAGAATAACCCAAGCAGCAGAGCGAACTTTGCAATTTGTCTCATTCTCTTGTACTTGGACACCCCGTTGACCAGATTTACCAAACAAGCAGCGGCATACAGAGAAATCCAAAAGTACCAATCTAAAGCAATCAGCAGAAATTGCATTCGACCTAGTCTCGACATACTATTAAATAATTTCTACATCCCAAATTGTTGCTCCTGCTTCACTTTTTGAACCATTCAAACAATTATCTATATTATATAATCTATAATTTTTCTATGATTTTAAAATATGTGTTTGATAAAATTAATTGAGATCCATCAAACAAGATCCGTATTAGATATATAAATCATTAAAAATCTGACGATATGAACAATTTTTTTAGCAACTAGGAGCAACAATTTGAGACGGTAGGAGTACTTCCTTACAATGACAGATCAACCTCTCCATATCAAAAGAACAAAACGAGTAATTAGGATTCAAACAAGCCACATAAAAAGAGAGGATGAAAGTTGGGGAATTATCCAGTGGTGTCAACCCTAAATTTATGGGAGTCATTTATGAATTTTCTAAAAAAATTTAACATACTAATAGTATTTTTTTTTTTCGCCATGGGGTCGACTGACCCGTAACTCCTATATGGAGTTGCCCCTGCATACAAGGGTCTTATCGAGATCACAACAGAAGAAAATTGAATGACATCGTATACGGGCTTGATGACACGATTGACAATACGATAACAGACACTAGGATACGGCAATCGGGGAAATCTAAAATATAGTCTATAGATATGATTAATTTCTCCTAGACTTTTTAAAAACTATAGTTTTATAATTTTCAGCATTGTTATGATTCATTATTTACAAAAACAAAAAAATATTAAAAAGCCGTTGAAACCTTCATATGCACACAAATAAAGTTAGTGGGAAAGGATCACATCCGGACTTTTCATTTCCGGACTTTTTATCCAAATTTTTTTTGACGATCCGATCCGTCCAATGTGTTCAGAAGGTGTTTTCAAGGGTCCTCGCGGAAAATCTTTAAAAAAAAAATACCGGAAGGCTTGATTTGTAACGACCCGGAATTTAGCCCTATTTTTTTTTTAATGATATGGTTTTTATTTATAAAATCTAGTAATGGTTGATTTTATATTTTTTGATTTATTAGTCCTAATCTAATCTAGATGATCCTAATCTCATTACACTACCCGGTTACTCTAACCAAAAATCCTAAAATATATTTTGTCCCAACTAAATATCTCATCACCCATCTAATACATCATTTCCCTCATGTCAATGTGTGTTTAGCCATAAATGTCTATCACTTTTCTACAACCAATCACAACCCAACAAACAACCCCAAAGCTTTTCTCTAACCATGGTACATTACCCTCCTCTAATCACTTCATTAACCAAGAGTTTTTAGACCAACACTTCATTATATTACCCTACTCCTCCAATCCGAAAATCATATACATATCATCCAAACTTATTTTTTTCACTTCACACCGCAGTGGGCTCAAGAGGGAGAGAGATATTTCATCATCATCATCATCATCATCATCATCATCATCATCCACTACTCTTCTTCTTTTCTATTTTTTTTTCCTTTACCGAGAGAGAGACGGCTGTGTGAGTGAAGAAAAGAAGAAAGAAGAAGAAAAGAAGAAGAAAAGAAGAAGAAGACGTTTGGTTTGTTCGACGCAACCGAGGCCCATCCAAATCACTCCGGTTTAGCTTAATCTTCGGAAGAAAGGTAGGTTACATCCTACTCAACCCATCGGTATATAATAAGTCGATTTTCGTTGCGTAGAAACAAAACCCGAGCATTTCGTTAGTTGCAAGGTAGTGTAAATTCGTTTTTGACATTCTGAGCTACTGGGTCCCGTCTAAAACAAGCCGAACCCAACTTTTTCCATGATAGAAATGTAGTTCATTTCATAACGAACGTTTTGATATATAATACGTTGATTTTCGTTAAGTAGAAATAAAACCCAAGCGTTTCGATCGTCAGGGAGCAGTGTATATGC
Source organism: Vaccinium myrtillus (assembly GCA_016920895.1). Taxonomy (NCBI): domain Eukaryota; kingdom Viridiplantae; phylum Streptophyta; class Magnoliopsida; order Ericales; family Ericaceae; genus Vaccinium; species Vaccinium myrtillus. The sequence goes on from CM029277.1 coordinate 15,165,060, forward strand.
GGTTTTGACTTTCTGAGCTACTGGGTCCCATCCAAAACAACCCGAACCTAACTTTTTCGGTGATAGAGTTGTAGTTCATTTCATAACGAACGTTTCGATATATAATACGTTGATTTTTGTTGAGTAGAAACAAAACCCAAGCGTTTCGATCGTTGAGGAGCAGTGTCTATGCGTTTTTTGACCTTCTGAGCTACTGGGTCACGTCCAAACCATTTCAAATCCAACTTTTCCTGTGATAGAAATGTAGTTCATGTTCTTACAAACGTTTTGATATATTACACGTAAAGTTTCATTTTGTATAGACAAAACCCGGACGTCTTGATCGACGGAGCGCATGTCTACCATCCCACTCGGTAGAACACACCAACCATGTAGTGTATATTTTTCTCTCGGTCCAACCTCGGCCTTTTTTATTTTTTTATTTTTTCTAGATCCTGAGTTTGTTAATGTTCACTTCCTGACCTTAATAGTTTTGAACTCTATGTTTAACAAAAATGATAGGTACACACCCTCTCAACCACTCCCCACCACACCCTCACTCACATGTGTGGTGGGCTCAACCGGTGGGTCCCAGTAGACCCCACCACACATGTGAGAGAGGGTGTGGTGGGGAGTGGTTGAGAGGGTGTGTATCTATCATTGTTCTATGTTTAATGCCGTAATTATGGAACATCATCTACTTCTATATACTGTTATTCCACATGTTTCATTCTTAGTGTATCATTTGAGTTTATCATGCTTGTTTAAATGTAAATTTTTGTACACATGTCATGTAAATTTTGTCAGTACATGATAACTTAGTCGGACACATTTGGTTCATGGGTGGGTTTACGGTTTGGAGATTTACATGTAGATGTAAATTGAAAAGTAATGAAAAATGAAAAGGTGTGAAAATATTGTTGAGCTGACGAGCTGTGGTTCCGGGGGTGACCGGAGTTGGCCCCGGACGGATGAACGTTTACAATACGAAATCCTAGATAGGACATGGTGGTGATTGACTCTCAAGAATGGTCGGGCTATAAGGGTGGCACTGTGCTTGCGTCACAGCCCGGTGATGAGTTGTGGGGCCGCACTCCCGGTGAGTCTAGTTTATCGTGCCTTGGGGTCGTGGAAGTGGTACTCGGGTATATAACCCAGGTTCTCTGTCCGGATCTTCGCAAGGGGGAGTCGAATCACACCAGTTGGCCTATGCTAGAGGTTGGAGGGTAGGATGGATCTCGTGGTTGAGAATCCTAGATGACACGTAGGTAAATGACTAGTAATTAATCAATAATGTTATTTTGCTATCACATGTTACTCGTTTATTATGCATGTTTATCTGTTAGATACATGGGGTTAAGTAGTGTAGGATATTCCTATTGGTCTTTTTTAAGCTCACAGCCCGGTGATGAGTTGTGGGGCCGCACTCCCGGTGAGTCTAGTTTATCGTGCCTTGGGGTCGTGGAAGTGGTACTCGGGTATATAACCCAGGTTCTCTGTCCGGATCTTCGCAAGGGGGAGTCGAATCACACCAGTTGGCCTATACTAGAGGTTGGAGGGTAGGATGGATCTCGTGGTTGAGAATCCTAGATGACACGTAGGTAAATGACTAGTAATTAATCAATAATGTTATTTTGCTATCACATGTTACTCGTTTATTATGCATGTTTATCTGTTAGATACATGGGGTTAAGTAGTGTAGGATATTCCTATTGGTCTTTTTTAAGCTCACGGGTACTTGTACCGTGGTGATTTATCACCAGGTAATGAAGACGGAGCTGAGGGACCGTGTAAGCAGACAAATTTCAACACTGCTGAGGAGAAAGCCAACGAGCCTTGGTTTCCGTATGCTTAGTCGCTCTGAACAAAATTAGTCGACTACATTTTGAAAGCTTCAAGTCTTATTGAAAATTTTAATATTTTGACAGTTTAACTTTAATTCGATATGGTTGTAAAACTATAACAATTGCTTTCGGTACGGTTTTATGATGGATTATGAAATCTTTTGTGAAATTGCCTTTTAAATTTATTTTAACGTTTCCGAAAAATCGGGGCGTTATATGATCCAAGCAGTTTTCGCAAAAAATATATATATACATTTTTTGCAAAAACTGCTTGGATCAAGCCCTTCCCGGTATTTTTTTTTGAAGATTTTCCGCTTGGACCCTTGAAAACACCTTCTGAACACATTGGAAGGATCGGATTTTCCAAAAAAAATTTGCAACACAAAAAATGTCATGTTTTTCTTATTTCCGGGAGGGTGTGGATGTGAACATTTCCGTAAAGTTAGTTATACAAATCATTTATTAAAAAAATTATTGTTTTTTTTAATAAAAAAAAGGATTGTTGACTGTTGACTTTTAATAAATAGTTTTGATTGTTGACTTTTACAATTCAGAAAGGTTTGGAGCACCTCCAACCCATCTTCTCCGTTCCTCCATATGAGAGTATATATCAAAATATTATACTTTAGTAATGAATAAGTGATTTTCGAGGATTAACAACTCCAATCCAATGCTGTATTTCCTCGTCTATTTTCTAAGAAATTCACTCTAAGCATCAAATATTACCACTTTTCCTTCAAATTCAAATTCACTCTAAGCATCAAATACTCAATATTACTCTTATTTTAAAGATATTGTAAATAGTATCTTTTAATTGGTACCAATTTTGTAACAAATAAGTGTATCAAAATTAATTTACTAAATAAAATGGGATTTGGAAATGGAAATGGAGGATCTCCTCCATTTTTTTCTCATATTTTCCAAATTTTGAGTGCCAAATTTGATCCTCTCAAGCCAGACCGGTTCTAAAACTCGGAGAGTTTGTCGCCGGTGTTTCTCGCTTGACTTTTAAAACCGGTCTGACTTTCCCAGATTCAGTGGGTTTTGGTGGTGGGCAATAATCGACTCGTCTTTAACCCAATGCAACTCGGTTTGACTGGGCTCGTCTCAGCGATGGGTATTCCAGGTAGCTCTATTTAATTGGACTTTTGATTAGTTGACATTAGTCTATTTAGTTTCAGTTTTTTGTTTAATTTTGTAGTCTGGGTTGTCTGGATCTGTAGTAGACTTTCACTGGATATATCTTCTTGTTCTGCTTGCTTGATCTTGGGATGGAATTCCATGGCCCTCGTGGATGTATGGCACCGCCTATGCCCAATGAGGCATACCCGTGTCCAGAGCCTCGCGTGACAGTGGAGCTTCTCTTGCAGTTAGCATTCCCTAGATTTGAATTACATTTGCATTATATTGTGTAATGGTTTGAGCTGGGTATCCGTTGGGATACTTACCGTTATCCCTTGATTGGATTCATCATTCTGTTCCATAGATGTCGGGTCTTCTTTGGCAGATGTGTCCGTGAGTCGATGGCCCTGTTAGTCTTTTACCGTTCTCTTTTCAATTGTTAGTGGTTTTGGCTTCTTTCCTGTCTTTCGATGTAATCGGTGCCGGATGACGTTTATGGAATAATATCATGACATTTTTCAAAAAATAAAAATTAAAAATTGATGGGGAAATGGAGGACGGGTTGGAGTTATATATCCTCCAAAAATGGTCCTCTCAAATGGAGAAATAATATAGGATGGGTTAGAGACTCCTACCGAGAAAAAAGAAGAAGATAGTCATCCTACATGAATCCTGTAATGTTCTTTATGGGCTTTGTTATGTTTGCTGTAATGGGCTTTATATAAAATATGATGTGGGTATTGTCTAGAAGTTACGGCCCCAACAAGGCCCGTTTTGCCTAAAAAAAACTCGGTTTTGCATTTGGTTATTATGTCTTTTTTGTTTTTTTTTTTTTGGGAATATTGGCTCATCTCAATGAGAAGAATGCAAAAAGTAAAAAAAAAAAAGAAGAAGAATCAAACTAATCTTTTAAAAAAAGACAAATAATACAAAGAAGTCTGTTTGTTTTGGATTATTTTGGTAACAATTTCTTTTTTACATTTCAATTTACTCTCAACGAGACTAACAAATATAATTCTCGAAAAATCGAAGTAAACTAACAAAAATAAAAGAGAAAATTAGATAAGGACAAAAAATAATTCAAAATCAGTTTGCTTTCCCTTTTTCATTTGTCTTCTCCCCAAAGTGTACTCCGCAAGTTTGATCGACAATTCTTGTATTTAATGGGTTCAGCAATTTGCACTTATAATAAATTAAAGGTTAAGTGAATCTAAAGCTAAAATAGGAGTATTATTTTAGACCGGTCCCTATTATTAGGCACACCGTTTTATGACCTAACACATGAGGGAAAGATGCCATGGTGATTGGTGGGCCAACATTACATGAACCAGATCCCTTGTTCCAAATTCCCCCTGTTCCTCTGTCGTAGAAGGGTTTGGACCGTTTGATTATACATAAATTTTTAAAACACAAAAATAAATTCATTAGCCAACGGTCCAAACCCTCTTGCATAGGGTTTTGGAACAAGGGATCTGAAACCAACACTACATACAGCAAAGCCATTCATCTTCCCCATGCCTTTACTTTTCCTCATTTCGTAGGTACCCACTGCAATTTATGATGATGAAACCGTGCTTTTCTTTTCTTTTTTTCCCAATCCAATTATCATTTTGTAAGCTCCATTATTCCACTTTCTACAGCAAGCCACGGTCCCCACGGTCCCCGACACCTTTAATTATGCACCAAGAAAAGCAGGGCTAAGTCCAAAGATAATTCAACACTTATTTTCTGTGTGAATTAATCTTTCTTGCTGCAAAATGATGTGGTTTCACCAAATTCACATTTCGTGTTGAAATGGAGCCCATTAGTTTGTGGGCCTACTACAATGTACAATGATTGAAGCCATTTACGTTATAGATCTCGTCGACAACTTCAACTAAACCAAAAATCAAGCTGATCGGCACATTTATATTGGAAAAAAAATAAATGTGTTGCTTTTCACACTGGATTTGAACTAATTGATGTGTGTTTTGTCAATATAAAGGTGTGCTGATCAGTATAGATCTGTATCCTATAAATATGATTTTTGGTGTGGTTGAAGTACTTGATGAGATGCACAACGTTAATGATTCCGATTATTGTTGTGGGTCCGTGATGGCCCATAAAAACCAAAATTGGAGAGCAATAGAGAGAACCCAAATCGGAGAGGATCCGGTTCCCTTTTCTATAGGTCTATAAAATTAGAAACCCATAGAAGTTGCTTAAAAGGAAAGACGTTTTCCAAAGTCAAAGTTGATCAAATTCTATCTTCCCTCGACCATGTCACAAGAACGATTTAGAACAAAGATAGTAGAGAAAGGGGTTTTCTACTAATTAATGTGGCTTTTTTTGGCTTTTCAAAACTTTCTAGGTTGATGTATGTGAGGAAAATGACCTATCTCGTAAAGTGCGATAAATTAATAAGCCAAAAGTCTGTTAGTGGAATAGGGATTATCCCAATATATTGGTACTTTATCCGCTAAAAATGCAAGAAGGGTGATCTGTAAGTGATTAGTATCAATTTTTTATAATGAGGCAAACTTATGAAATTGTTGCAAACTTCTTCAAGAATGTATGATATTGAAACTTTATGTTGTTGACTAATAGTAGTCATTATTAGTTTGAAAATTAGGACTCTCTGTGTGGATTTGTTAGCAATATCCACATCAAGTAATCTTTAATAGGTAAAGCATAAAAGAACGGACAACTAGCCTCAATTCTGAATTTTAAGGCCTATTTGGATAACGGAGATGAAGGTGAATTTGTGAGTCAACCGGATAGGTAATTCTTGTCCCACCCCAAATCAGGTCTTTGGCAACCCTTCTTCCCTTGATTCGAGTACTGTTGGCACTACAAATTCACCTTGAGGTGGATTTTCATGCTGAGCTTTACCCCTATCGTTACCAAATTTCGTTGGCTTTTGGTACGCTTTTGCCCCTCTAAATCCACCCTCCTTCTTCATGAATTGACCTGATCCATCAGTTGGGTTTTGGTTTTCAAAAACGAGTACGTACCGTCGCAAACCAAATCACCACCGAACTACTATTTCACTCCATTTCTTTTTCTTCAACCTGCTGCTTGGTCTTCGAAAATGAGGAAGTTAAATCCACCTCCCTAAATATATCTATGATTATGTGCGTGTAGATTATGTTTTTAGAATGTAATGTGTGAGAACCATAGCTTGGATTCGCCAACAATGATGCTCTCGGCCAAAATTCGAACGAGATAACACTGAAAAATCACCTGTGGCCATTTGGTTGGACAACTAGTTGTCCTACCAAATGCCTCACCGGCCCACTCATTTTGGGCTACACCATTTCAGTTCAGTCCACTTGGGCTGCCCCATTGTTGAGTTACATTCACTTTCTATTTTTTTTTTAAAAAAATTTCCAAAATATTATTTTTTAATATCTAATATAGTTTAAATATAGGGGCACTTAAATAATCATCTTTTTACTCGCTTGAAATTATAAAATCATCCTGAACATTTTTAGGAGTTATGTTTCCATCCCGAGATTCAAATAAACTCACTTTTGCCCTATATAAATATATATACTAGGAGATTAAAGACTAAAATGAATGTTTTCTGAAATAATCTAGAGAATGATTAAGTAAGTGTGTGGGGGTGAATAGGACTATAACTAAAAATTTAACCACTAATTAGCACATGCAATTACCCAATTTTCATTTTAACAATCACTAATAGATATGCAGTGATTAAGAAATTAAAGTAAAGAGACAAGACAAGGAGATTTATGTGAAAACTACTTAGGGTCTAAACATCCTAAACATAAAACCACGGCCTAATCCTACTTATGTATTTCCATAAATCAAAAGGTTTACAAGAATTAACAAGACTAGGAATTACCCAACAAGCCCTTTGTGACACCTAGCTCCAATACTTTATGTAGTAGTACCCGTGCCCTCTTTGATTCCATGGACTCCACAAGCACACCGTCTTGATCTCCGAGTCAACTCGGCACCAGTCCAACCGGCTCACGTAGGAACCAAGGCAATATCCATTATATGAATGAAGTGATAAGGAATGAAGATTTTTGTGAAAAACAATCAATCTAGATGTAATCCATGGAGTATAAGAAGATTAATCTAGATTGACAAAATAAATGATCAAACACAAGGTTTAAACCATATAATGCATCAAGAACCCATGAAAGATAAAAGACTTGATTTTTAGTGAAGGTTTTTGAAGAAAATAATCAATCTAGATATAATCCATGGAGTAATAGAAGATTAATCTAGATTGCAAAAGAAAATGATCAAACACAAGGTTTAAATCATTTTCACACTCAAGAACAAAAGACTAGATGCATTTTTCTCTCTCTAGAGTGTATAAAATCTGATTGTGTTGTCCTAATTGAGTGAATGAGATATATTTATTGTGCAAGGTACAAAACCCTAGAAGGGACCAATAGGAAAGTGACACATATGCAAAATCAGGCTTAAAGGACTAAGCGTGACCAACTTTAAGGAAATGCTACGAAAATCTGGTGGGAGAGTTGCCCACGCTAAGAAGGCGCAAAGGAGGCGCTCCGAAAATCAGGTTGATAAGCCTCCCACACTAAGGAGGCGCTCTTTCTATTGGATGAAGAGCCAATGAAGAGCCAGCCACGCTCTTGGGGCTCTCGGAGCGCTCGTGAAGCGCCAGCCACGCTCCTGGGGCTCTTGGAGCGCGCGTGAAGCGCCAGCCACACATAGGAAACACTACCTACTGCTTGCTTAAGAGATTTCATGCCTCAGACAAAAAAACTAAGTGTTCACTCTACTTACACAAAAATAATCAATCTCATGCCTTTAACTAAGTAAAAAAAAAAAAAATGCTATGAAATGATAATGCAATCTAGATTAATCAAGGATTAAGCTAGACACAATTTCAAATAAATGCTAGCAAGAACCTAGATTAAACATGCAAGAAGTGAATGCATGAAATGCATGTGCAATGTGTATACCTCTTGAACGATTGTGCATTCGACATGGCAATGGTCTTCTCAACGATTCATGATCAAGGGAGCGGAGTATCTAGATATTCTAAAAACCAAAAACACCTCCCAAACCCAAAGAGAAGAATTACAGACTCCAATGGTTTTCGACACACCCGGGAATCGCCAATAAACCTCTCATTTTCATCCAAAATTAATTATGTTTTCATCCAAAAATTCTTTGATAAAATACTCCCTCTGTCTCACAAAGTTTGTCCCTTTTGGGATTTTCAACTTTTTATGGGGACATACATCAAATGTATAACTCCTTTTAAAACGAGCATTAATTTTATTTCTATTCCTTGAATCCCACTTATAAATTTATTTTAAATTACTTATGGAGGTTAATTTTGGAAATCTATACACATTTTCTACCTCACTTGTTATACATGACTAGTCAGGTAGAAAATAGACGATCAACTTTATAGAATGGAGGGAGTTAAAAGATTAGGATTTACACTTATATTTTCCATAATAACAAGGGCCTATTAACCAGCTGAATCAAGACAAGCTTTAGAATGTTCAGGTTTGTTCATTAAGTTTTTAGGATTCAGGAGGGAGAGAGTGTTGTGCAGCCCCACAGCGCGGCCGCGCCGGCATTTGTCTGACGATCGGAGACGTTCATCGCGTACTACAAGAATACCAAAAATCAACTCGATTGGATATTGTTAAATGCCTCATTGGAACACAAATAACTTGAAAAAGAATGGGTTAAGTGGTTTTGATCCAGTGTTCGAGATTTGTGTTCCATTTCTTTTCAAGGTATTTGTGTTCGATGACGCACTTAACGATATCCGATCAAGTTAATTTTTGGTAAACTTGTAGTACTCGATGAGCTCTACGCGATGAACGTCTCCGATCGTCGGAACGATACTTGCGTGGCCGTGCCGTAGGTGCACAACACGCTGCGTAGCATAAGGCTGCGTACCCCTCATTCCATGTTTTTAGCTAACTCAAGCTGAGCTTTCTCAGACTTGATTTTAACTCAAGCTTGTTCAAGAGCCTTAACGAGCTAAAAAATCATGTATTTAGGCTCTTATGCGATTGATAAAAGAAAAACCTCTTATGCGGAACAGAAAATGGTATTATTATTATGTACTTTAACACCTTCATACATATATAAAACTATAAAAACATATACATATATAAGTTTCTAGTACTTGTAAAATTTTATAGGTGCTAGTTATAAATATTATATAGTGTACATATATAACTTATGACGTATAGAATCTATATATATATACTTATTCAAGTTTATAAGTGAAATTCTCATGATAAATATATCCAAAGTTCGTGAGCCTAACTGAGCCGAATACGAGTTCAAGTTCAGGTTCTTTATTAACCGAACCTTAAATTGAGGTTCAAGTTTTATTCGTTTAATTGACGAATCAAACTCCAACAAGCTTTTAGCGATCGAGTTTCGAACAATTCACGAACGGCTAGGTTTATTTGCAGACCTAAGATTGAAGAAAATATAAGTAAATGTATTTTTTAAAGCTGTTGCTGGGACTGCCATTTTGGAGGCCATGATTTTGTGCCGTCTGATTTTGTCTATGCCTTTTGCAATCACTACTGATTGTTGGGCTGGTTAATCCAGTTTTCAGAAAGTTATGCATCTGGATTACCATACCCATATAATGAATATTGATGCTGCTGCTAATTTCTCTTTTCCCAGAATTGGGTCGTTACTCCCCTCGGACGTTTTCCATGATAATTATTGATGCTGTTTGTAAACCCTAAATATTTGTTTGCTTGGAAGCTGCTAGTGTTGTTGGATATTTTATGGCTTGATGCAATATTTGAAGGGTAATTGTTTATTGTTGCTGCACTATACCATGGACGTTTGTTGATTTGGATTTTGTTGGTGCTGATTGTTGAATGATGTTGCCCCATTTTAGTTGGATAATGATCTGCTGCTGCTAGTGCTATTTGGTGGTTCTATTGCGAATGGAGTTTAATTAGTGATATTCCCAGACCTTATCATCCCAAATCCATGAAAGCTTGCTGGTATTGAAGGTTGTGTTTCATCTTCTAATGTTATTGTTTAAGGCAGAGAGTAAGTTCTGGGGGGTATCTAAGCCGTATTTGGATCCATGTGGCCGTGTTTAGTTTTTTAGGGGCTGATTCTGCATATTTAAGGAAGAAGCATTTATGGGAATGTTTTCTGCTATTGCTATAATGAGTCAAGATGGATACTACTGCTAAGGCTGAAATGATTTAAGATGACTGCTTCTCTTTCAATTCTAAGCAATCCAAAATTGGTCTAGAGCTGCAGCTGGGCATATCTGGAGTAAAAGTGCTGTTATATAATTTCAAGTTCAATGTCATTGTCTGTGCTAAGGGGATCAACGGAGGGAAGCACATCAATCTGGAGATTGGTTGCATATGAGAGTCGACTTCCTTTGCATGTTTAGTTTGGTTGACTCCTTGTTAATCAATTGTTATTTCCCTTCAGGTCCGTGTCAACAAGTGATTATCGTGAGGTGGGGTGTCAACTTGGTTGGGATGTCTCTTTTCGTTGTGATGATTTTTTGCCTTAAATTTCCTTTTAATCTTTGTAATGAGCAAAGATTAATAAAATTCTTTTTTGCCATTAAAAAAAAAGTATTTTTTAAAGAAAGTGAAACCGGGCGGGGATCAGGGAGGTGACAAGTAAACCCACCTAATCCTCCATCAAATCCACCCTGGTCCTCAAAAAATTTCACAACTATCTGTCGAATCAATAAAACTAGCACTCACAAAACCCTTTTGCAAAATCTATTATGCACATATTATCAAAATATTTTTGTAGGTTATCATTATAATCCTAATTAAATCTACTCCATAATCCATAATTCATAATCTCAAAAATAAATTTGCTCCACAACATCCCTTAATATGCAATCAATATATCAAATGGTCAACTTTCAGTGACCAGCCAATAACTACCTGTACACAACTCATTTTTTCGGTTGTTATTTTTTTTTCCAGTATTATTTCAACACCGGTAGGTAGGTTTAGTGCAACGAATCCGCTTGGTATTTAATTAACAAGATTTATGACATGTCATTTGTTAGATGGAAATCAGTAGATTGCTTAGTTACACAGGATCTGCGTGCCACTATATCTGAAAGTCACATATTTAAAAAACATATTGTTATTGCCTTTGTTCATGGTAACCTTGGGTCTAACCTGATGATTTGTATTACCCTTAGAAGCTCTTAGAAGCGTGAGTTCTAAAGTTCAACTCCAATTAAAAATAGGTTAGCCAAAAATTGCCAATGTTGATCATGAGTGTGCTAATGGCAAAAGTCGCGAGGATATTCCGGTCATTTCACTAGGTAACATCTTTAATTCGACAACCATAATGTACTATTAATTTTTTGATCACCAACCATAATGTACTAGACTACTAGGCTACTAGCTCTCCCAAGGCGAATCAGTCCAAACGGTCTAGAAAGCAACAAAATCCATTAAAAAATCTGAAAAACACAAACAAGACTGAAAGACGGGCCCAAGGCCGGCGTGCTCCTCTCTGTCTTTGATCTCTCAGTTAGGATAGCGATGAGAGGGAGAGAGGACAGAGTCAGAGACATGCAATTTCAAGCAGCCCCACAAAACTAATACTATACTACTAGTAGTCTAGTACTCATAAAAAAGCACGCACACTTAGACATGCTCATTGGTAAAGTTGAAACACAAGCCACCATCACTCTCTCTTTTCTTTTCTTTTTCAACTTTTAATTTTTTTTTTCTTTTGGTAAATCGGAATATTTTCAAGTTGTCATGTGCTTATGTATCTCTTTTACTCGAAAACTATACTGGTTATCCAATTATCATTACAACCTGTAAAATCTTTGATCTGTGGTTCCCTTGATGCTTGACACCGGAGTTCATTCAATCATTTCAACCACGAGGTGGAGTCATAGAAAAAAGAGATAAAGGGGTGTGCAGGATTCATTGACCTCTTGGAATACCCTGTTCTTGTCAAGTCTTTCTAGCTTGAAGGCTGTTTTAAGAAATTCTCAGAATTGGGTAATTTATAGAACACCCATTTCTATTTGTAGCTTGTTGTGATTAGTAAAGTAGCTTCCTTTGATGGGTTTCTTTTGTTTGTTAGTAGTTAGATAAGGAGGAACCAGTTAGATAAGGAGGAACCAAACAATCTTTCTATCAGTTCACTGGATTTCTGTTTTGAGTTTTAAACCTCAAAATCTTTCCTTTTGTGCATTTCTGGAATTTATTGAATTGAGCTGGGGAAGGCTTCTGGTTTCAACTATCAGAGTTCTTGAAATTTCACCTTCTTCTTACTTTTCTGGGACACAGATTTGCTGGTGTAAAAAATTTTGGGGATTTCTTGCAATCCTTTGGATCCACTTTCCTGTTACTGTTGTAAATGCCAAATCGGGACCAAATTGGGTTTTAATTTCTTGATGATATGGCTGAGATTAGACTCACAAGGTTAGAGAAGGGTCAAACCAAGATCAGAAATGTTCCAATTGCCGTGACCCCAGAAGGGTTCTGGTGCTGCCCTTCTCCTGTTGTGTTTCAGAAAAACGTCAAAACCCCAAATCCTTTGAACAAGCCCAAACCATCCCCTTCTGCACCCAACACCTCCTCTCAAAAGAAACATAGCCCATCAACTGAGAAAAAGCCGGTATCTACGCCATCACGGCCGGGAGTTGTTTCCGATGAACAAAGAATTTCCGGGTCTGATACACCTGTTGATGTTGCCCCAGTAGTTAGTGAGAGAACGCCGCGACCCAAGAGTGAAAATTTGCCAAGGAAGGTGTCGATTGAGTTCGGTGAACATGGAACTGGTGATATGAAGGTAGTTTTGCTTGGAAAGCAGGGGTTTGCTGTGAGGATGAGCGTTCACAGGAGTGTTCTTGTGGAAAACAGCACTTTTTTCGCGGAGAAATTGTCCGACGAGCTGCCTGGTTTGCCGTGTGTTGAAATTGATGACTGCGAGGATGTAGAAATATACGTTGAGACTGTGGGGTTGATGTATTGCAAAGAATTGAAGCAGCGGCTGATTAAGCAAAATGTTTCGCGGGTTCTGCGTATTCTCAAGGTAATTCTGAGAATCGTGTGATGAATTCCTCTTTCCTCTGTTTGCATTGGTTAATAGATATCATAGTAGTACTTCAATCTTCAACTAGTACGTTTTGATCTTCAACTATACGGGAATAGCTTCGTGAGTGTATTTGCGTTTGAGGTGTTCCGCACAATATCAACTCGTGTATTGCAAGGGATGTTATTAAATATCACGACATACTAAAATTTGTCTCTTTGACAATAAGGACCTATTTGGTGGCTGTTCGATGAGTGGGTTTGCACTGCCATGGATGTTGGTTACCATAGCAGTCGATTGTTCGCATTTTTCTATGGCCGGAGAGCATGAATCCCCAAAATGGTGGGATTGTCACATTTATCCATTAACTCCTCTACCAAAACTAACATGGTTATAACAATCGCTACCTCCAATGCAGAATAACTTAAATATAGGACCAAAATTCCAATTTTACTACCAATCCACTTCATCATGCCAGATGTTTACCAATGCCCTTCATCATGCCAGATGTTTTGTGTAGTTGTAAAATATCCGACAACACATTGCTTGGATATGAAACCAATCTATTGTCGAAATAGCAAGCATTTAGCCGACTTTTACAGCCTTTACTGATAGCTGATGTCTAATGATGTATAATAGTGAAGATCATTATCCACTGAATCATTGTAGTGAATCATAGCAGTAAAATGTTATTGAATCGTGTTGTTTAGATCTAGTAATAGAAGGATTTGCTATAAAAATGTTTGATTTCATATTCCGAGAAAAATATAGATGAGATGAGGATCCATCATCTCAAACTAATTCAAGTATCCCCAAACAGGAGAAGGCCACAAGGGTTTCTGCAACAATTTTTCAGTTATTTGTCTGTGATTTTTCAGTTTTTTCTTTCTCTGTCATTTGAAATACATAGAGGTAATGGGATCTTTAAGCTATCAACCTATACTTCTTACTGGGCAATCTATTGTTGAAAACCTTAGCTACCAATCTTATGGTGGAAGGATTTTTGCCAAGGGATGAATCCTTTTGAGAAATAAGTTAGAGTGACAATTAATGAACAATCTTGCATAAAGAGTTGTGGCCTTCTGCTGTTGTGGTTTCTAGCCCTCAATTGGATGTAACATGTTTATCAGGCAAAAAAATTACCGACATCCAATTGAATTTGAACTTCTTGATTTTTCCCTTTAGTATTCTTACGACTCTTATCACCAAATAGGCTTAGAACTGACCGTGGAGGGAGTTACCAATTTAGGGTTCAGCTTTCATAAACATTTTGATGGCCCCTTTTCAAGTGTTTGTGTAGTACTTATTTGGTCTAATTGAGTTTGATTTACAGCACGTTTCTGGTACGGTCAAGGAAAATGCTGCCATAGAATTTGTCAACAGTGGTACAAGGATATGAACATGGGCTTGTTCCCCAACATGAGGTTCTTTGCTGTCGCTGGTGTTTGGTTGGAAGTTACTCTTGTTTTTTGTTCCTTTATGTTTTTAGATTAGATTCTTACCCTCAAAGCTCAAACCAACAAATAAAACCCCCTCCCTTTCGTGGTAGACCTTTCAATTAGCTTAATATTGATGTATTTGCTTGTGTGATATAGCTATGCACACATAAACGTACATAATTTTGTGCACTGAAAGGCATTGCATTCTGCAGGTTGCAGAACAGCTTGGATTCAACTCATGCATACAGTCATGTTTGGATTACTTGGAAGCAGCCCCTTGGGTCGGTGATGAAGAAGAGGATAAGGTGGTTTCTTCTGTCCTCCGCCTTCAGGGAGAAGGTATTGGGGTTACGCCCGTATTAAAACGAGTCTCTTCCCATACTTCAAACCCCCCCTAAAGACACGATTTCCCACATATTGGAACTGGTACTCAAGAGCAATGAGGAGAGAGGCCGACGGGAGATGAAAACCGTAGTCCTCAAGCTTCTTAGGGAGAATAACACTGTTACAACCTCTTCAGGCTTGGCTGACATTTGCAACCAAACAATTTACACCTCTTGTAGAAACTGCATGAATTCCCTGTTATCGTCATTCAGACAAGCCGCCGGTCCGGAGTTTACAGAAAAAGTATTGGAAACCAAAGACCCCATAGCGAAGCAGATGGGTTTAGAAGCAGATAACCTCTCGTGGCTGCTTGAGATTTTAGCTGAGACACAAGCGGCAGATGAGTTTGCGGTAATGTGGGCCAGCCAACAAGAATTGGCGTTGCTTCATGCTAAAATTCCAATTATGTCTCGCCACAGAGTTAGCTGCATCACGGCGAGGTTGTTTGTAGGAATAGGAAAGGGTGAGTTGCTCCCATGTAAGGATACACGCCAGTTGTTGCTGCAAACTTGGTTGCAGCCCCTGATGGACGATTACAGCTGGTTGCAACACGGGTGCAGGTCGTTTGAACGGAAGGTTGTGGAGGAAGGGATTGGGCAGACGATCCTCACGCTGCCTATGGACGACCAGCAGAGTATCTTGCTCGATTGGTTGGGCAGGTTTTGAAGGCCGGTGATAATTGCCCAAATCTTCAGAGAGCGTTTGAGGTGTGGTGGCGGAGGACTTTTGTTAGGCCTTATGTTGATGGAGGGAATGTATTCATGTCGGAAAGTTCAACGACATCAAGGAGTAGGCCGTAGAAGGAGCGAAGTGTATGAAGGTACGTGTTTAACTGCTTGCTGAATGTAGACTGACGGCTTTCTTGTGGTAGCGATTTCTGACCGGAATGTAAGATCAAGATCTTAGTTTCACTGAAGCTCAATTTGGTTGTTGATGTACCACTGTTATATTATGAAGTAGAAAGATTGCTCGTTTCCTAAATGAAATTAGGTATTCGAAGAACTTTGTTTCCTATTTTTGTTGCCATTAAATAGGTTTAAGCAGCTTTTGCGTGTGATTCAATTCTTGCTTCAAATTTTCGGTCTTTCAATAACATTTCGCACTGATAATTGTATATCCAATTTTATTTCACTGTTTCTTTTTAAATATGCAACTCAATGGATTATGAAGTTCTGGAATTCAAAGTTTGCCAGGACGTATATTCAGACAACCATTCGTGTCAATGAAATTGAGGCAGTCAAAACACCAACTTCCCAGATTTGAGCAACATGCGGATAATCTGTCCTGCCTACAGCTTGATCCAGATCCACGCCAACCCACGCATCATGCAATCCCATCAACAGGCACTTGGTTAACTCATCCATTAATTTCTTAACTCAATGGATTATATCTTGGTGAATGTTGAGTTACAAAGGCTAAGGGAGGTTGAGAGGTTGAGAGAGAGAGACCCTTCCCCACTTCTTTTTTCCCCATGATTCTCTGAACTCTCTCCTTTCAATCCCCTACACTTTCCAGACTTTTTCTCCATTCCTTCGTCTCCGTCCCATGATTGTGAAATGGTTGACACTCTCTCTTTAGGGAGGGGACATATCTCACTTTCCTCATCGTTTTTGGACTCAAGGCCCAGATCTAGGGAGTCAGCTCTAGGTTTTCGGCCCTCAGATCCGATCAGCCTTGACGACAGATTTGTGGGTCCTCCAGTAGCAACAATAGTGGCACAAGGTAGCGGCAATTGTGGTGGGACAAAGGGACGCGGAGCTTCAACGTATGATGTGATTCCTCTAACTTCGTCCACCCACATCCACGAGTAGATTGCTAGCCTCCAACATTTTGCTTTTGAATTTTTTGTTGTTGTTGTTGTTGTTTTTTTTTCCCCGAAATTCTGGGGCCCTTATTGTAAATTTGTATCTGATTCTAGCAATATAAGTTGCATTTCCTCAAAAAAATAAAAAAAAAATTCTACTACCCAATAAAAGCCATTTTTTTTTTAAAAGAATCGACGAATTTTTCAGGTCATGGAAGCAATTGAATGATGCAAGTTTAAATATTAGGAGCATGTAAAAAAGGTAAAAAGAAAATATAGAAAACCGATTTTTTTTAGTCAAAAGCAATGTATCAAAAAGCCAAAAAAAAAAAAAATTAATGGGTGATTTTTTTTTGTTAAATATAATATAAGTGTATCATTTAAATTATTCTATTATGACAAAAAAAAATAATTCACGAGCCACTGCTTTCCCCACAGAGACTATTGTTAGTGATTGTTTTACACATCTTTAAAATGGATCTGATAACTACGAACCGACTAAATACCAAAATACCGATCAACTCGAAAATGCACCTGCTCGAATCGAATCATACCGGACCAGTGAGTGAAATGTAGGCTCAGTTGCAGTATCTCCCGACTCTCCGTGGGAGAGACCAGGATCGAGCCCCATTCGAGGCGTTGGAGTTTTAAAGAGCTATGGATAGCCCCACTGATCTTTAAAGGCGTGGACAATCTAACACCCTGCTAACCCCCACTAACATCTCTCATAAACTATGGAAAAAAAAAAAAAAAAAAATCATACACGGTCAAGCACTCAATCACGTGTAGTCACCGAAATTGCCAAATAACCACCCTAAAAGGGATCCTAAGCGTGGAAAGGATTGTATCATCTCATATCCCGCAAGATAATCAGTAATAGTCCTAGTTCCATGGAACTACGTAATCCTAAGGCCCCGATTGGATGCGGGATACGTTTTGTTGGGATAAGATAGTAAGGGGAGATAAGATAGTAAATGATATTATTTAGTAAGAGTGGACCCACAATGATGTGACATTTATGAAGAGGGGATTAAATAGTATGTGATTTGGATGAATTTGTGATAAAGGGGGATAAAGTTGGGTGAAGGATGTAAAAACTTGACAAATGACTTATTTGCCCTTGAACAATTAGATTTTACGATAAAAAAGTACATAAACACAATAGTAATTAAATTAATTATACTTTTTAATAAATAATTCCTTTTATTAGTTATATCTAAAATTAAAATATTCAGTTATTATTCATTTCAATAATATTTCGAAGTTTAATTTTTTTGCTTTTTTTTCCTTTCTAGTTAGACGTGTTTAATAATAACTAATTAGTATTTTTTATGTTATTCCCCAACAATGTCAAATTCTAAAGTATAAAAAATTTTAAATTTTTTGTATCAAGTTAAAGATCTCAATTTGTAGTTTAATTTGGTGCAAAAAAGTGAAAAATTAATGTGAAAATACTTTATTTTTGATCCGAATGATAGTGCAAAGCAAGCCAACAATGTCAAATTATAATGTATAAAATTTTTCAAATTTTTTGTATCAAATTAAAGATCTCAATTAGTAGTTTAATTTGGTGAAAACAAATTAAAAAATTATGCACAAAAGTACTTCATTTTTTATCCGAAGGAAATCGCAAGAGTTCGTAAAGCATTTAAAATTCCATTCGGTTTCTTTTTAAAAACAGTAAAAAAAAAACTGGGGGTAAGGGGAGGGGTATAAGGGAGGGTATGGGGGTAATTTCGTAGGGGTATGAGGGGGTATAAATTAGTGAGGGCTGGAGGGTATAAATGGGTATTAAAAGGGTGGGGGTATAAAATTATTCAGGTGCAGTTTTGTTTCCCAAACCATGCATAAAACCGTGGGACCGGGATAAGGGGAGGGGGTATAATTTTATACCCGTTGTAATGCTGCATCCAATGAGGGGTATTTTTCTTTGAGAAATCCCACTGCCTCTAAAATTTAAGAACGCTGCTAGGGGTACACCCCTATTTGCACCGAAAATGCACCCCAAGCCTTCGGGGACCCGCTTTTGGGTCCCACACGAGTGATTCGAACCGTTCATTATTCTTAAAACATTTTTCCGAGGGGGCCCACAAAAAATCAGCTCAATCGGGCGGTTAGAAGTGGCTTGAACCAAAATCTCACCGTTTCAAATTAAAAGTTTTAATTGTAGTTTAACTGTAGTTTAGAAGTGCCTCTAAAATTTAACTGTAGTTTCCATCTTACCATATTTTTTTTTGTGGTAGAAAGATGAATACCATATACTATAAAACATGATAGGTCTGGGGTATTGCAGCCCTATAGAATCATTGAGTATTTGAGTTGCTTTGAGAATTGAGATAGCATTCGGAGGAGAATTAATTTTTACCATAATTCATGGGGCTATAGAATGAAAGTTTTCATTATAAATGAAAATTTATTTCTGTAATACTAAAATCATGAGATGATAAAGGTTTTTGCTCCTCATTCCCTTTTAATCTTTATATTGTTCAAAGATTAATAAAGTTTTTTGCCTTTCAAAGAAAAACCATGAGATGATCTTCATCTTCCCTGTACATATCATTTTTGTTCCACTATTTATGAAAGGTGGATGAATTAAGATTATTCCATGATTTGAGTTCCCCCCACAAATTCAAAAAGCCCATACAATTCCACTATTTTAGGAAAGCATATAGGACAAGCACATATACTTATATGCATGTGCAATCCCTTTAATCTTTATGAATTCCCTAATTAGTGGTAAAGAATAGTAATGCAATCTGAATAAGTTAGGAGACACTCATATACGGACGTATACATACAGATATCATAATAAAATGGTAAGAAAAGTAAATCAATGTCAAAAAGATGAAAATATAATTAACCTTGACAAACGAATTTTAAATGTTACTCCCTCCGTCCCTTTTTAAATGTGTTACCTCGTAAATCCAACTTATTAAAGAAACATCATCATTACACCTTTCACATCAACTTTTTCCTCCACTTTACACTTTTCACATCAACTTTTACCCCTACTTTCCAAAATTATCCTCCACTTTTACCCATTAACTCTTTACCCACTAACTTTTCGAAGGGCAAAATGATAATTGTACAAACTTTAACCCATTAACTTTTCAAACCACACACTTATTTAGGGACAGCCCAAAATGGAAATGTCTACATTTAAAAAGGGACGGAGGGAGTATTAATTGTCACACCCTCTAAATTGATACCCGCATTTTTTTTTTTTTTTTTTTTTTGTGTTTTAGTAAAACTTTTACACATAAAAATTCTACTAAAAGACAAAAAAAAGGTTGAGGATATCAATTTGGAGGGTGTGAAAATCACTCCCCCTGTTAAAATGACATTTTTTAAATGACCAAGGAAAATGACATTTTAGTACTTCTGATAAACTGACTTTGTATTTATGACATGGGCAAGCACGACAAAATATATGGTATGACAGAGAAAGCCTTGGAACGCTGCAACCCAATACTCACAAAGCCTGGCCCAGATGTTATAAATCATGGGTCAGACAAGCCCACCTAAACAACAAGTTTGTTTGTTTTTGTTTTTTTTTAAGACAAAAGAAATTTTATTAATCTTTGAAAAGACAACAAAGAGTAAAAGAAACATGGGCAAACAAAGCAATTCGAGACCCAAACAAGATGTTGGTAAAGTATCAACAAAAGAAAAAAAACTGCTCAACACACTACAACACCACCGAAGAAGAAACAACTCAAAGCCCAAGACCTAGCAAAACCGCAACAACAAAGAGCAAACAAAGGGTAAAGCACCAAGCAAACTAACAACTGGCAAAATAGACCCAACCCACGAAGCAAAAACCAAAACGAAAGCTAGCGAGAACAACCCCAGAAAGCTCCCATAGAAAGACAAAGAGCAAAGCACCAAGCAAGTTAACATTTAGATCTGTTTGCAGCAAACACTTACATGTGGGTTCTACACATTGGTTCAGAGGACCGAGAAAATTTTCAGTCACAAGCCAATACCACGTGGCCGTATCCGCCGTGTATCTTGGCCGGCAAGAGTATATTTAAAATCCGGACAGTAGCACGTAAGGGCATCTCTGATGCACTACCTAAAAGAGTTTCCTAAAGTGCCCTAAACTAGTTAGCTAAGAAAAACTCAAAAAATGGTCTCTAGTGACAAAAATTGACTCCCTAAAATCCCAAAAGCAAGACCCGTCACTACCTAAAGCCCTAAGTGTGACTACCTAAATTTGGGGAGAGACTTAAGGAGAGAGAAAGAAAGAGGAGAGAGATAGAGAGAAGGGAAGGAGAAGAGAATTTTGTGGGACCACTTGCACCCTCACCACTTAAATGAGTCCCACTCTAAAAGATAATGAACATTTTTAGGGAGTTTGCATTTCTCCTTAGATAGCTAACTAAGTTCTTATCACACAAAATAGGATCCCATGCACATGTGCTTAGGTATGCACTTGAGCAAATATTTTTTAAGTAGTGTACTAGAGATGCTCTAAAGCGCCATTTCTCCCGAGGAACAATGCTTCAGGATCATAAAATAATACTGGCTGTGTTTGGTTGATAATTTTGAGAAGAATATTTTGAGAAATATTTTTGAGATAGTGTTTGGATGAGTTTTTGGAAAAAAAGTAATAATTAGAGAGAGGTGTAATAATTGGAGAGAGATAGAGAGAGAAATGAGAATAATGATTGGAAAGAGTGGTATGAGTAGAGAGAGAAATGTGATTAATGATTGGAGAGATGAGAGATGAGGAAATAATCTTTTTGAATTTTTTTTTGGAAATGTGAAGTGAACAAAGTGACTATCTCCTTTAAAGACTAGGGAACCAATTTTTTCTTATTCTGGACAAGGACGGTACGGAATCGAATAAAAGAAAAAGAATCAAAAAATCAGAAAATAAAAGTACAACTACCAGTGGGTTTTATTGGATACTGGTTATGTTGTTTTTATAAATTTACAAAAATGTATATGAGATTTATTATCAAGTGCTTTAAGACTTTGTAAATAAGACCAGTCTTCTCTTTTCAATAATTAGTCAATTTTTGTATTTGTGTTTAACTTTTGTTTTCCAAATAATTAGACAAATTTGGAAAATTAAAATTATGACAAAATGTTTTGAATAATTTGGAAGGACACACTGAGTTTTATTTAATTTGTAAATTTTTATTAGAAATTTATCTAACTTTGGTTAATTTTTTTGATACTTTTTTTTTTTATTCAAGTCGTTCAGATAATGCCAAAATGTCAGTTTTTTTTTGAAAAAAAGTAAAAAAAAGTTCACTAACCACTAAAATAAGATATTATTTGGGGAAAAAAAATACTTTAGTTGAAGTTTCCTATGGTTTTTTAATCTCTCCGTCTCTTATTATGCAACTTTTATATTGGAAAAAGTTTACTGCCACATTACATCCAAATTTTCGCAGGTATAAAATGCATTAACAAATTTTTCTTCCCTACGCAAATTTAAGAAATTATTTATAAACACATCCATAGGAGAGAGTTCGGTTTGATACACAAGCAATCGTGCGTGGAGGGACCCTAAATGACATTTTACATGTTTGTAATTTTCATCCAGATTTTATCACATCTTAATTTGTTGACGCGATGCTAGGAGTATGTACTCCGTAATTTAGTAATGCAGAGTAAATAAGACGAATGCGATGAAAAATCAGTGAGTAATTACCTATTTCCCTTGTATGTTCTTTAATTTCTTCTTAATCGAAGATCCAAACTCAAGATGATCAGCATCATGAAAACCTCATATTAATTCTTTTTATTTTTCATTTTCTATTGTTTATGTGGACATTCGAATTTGCTTGACTTCCCGGACATGAAATTTTTTCATAAACCTGTCTATTATTTATGTGGTCACTTATTATACCTGGTAGGAGACTAATCAGATCGATGCTTCAATAAGAAAGGAATTGATGTGATGCATTTGAAAATGATTTTGGTTGTTAGTTGATAGTTGATACCCACCACACATAAAATTAAAAATTGTAAAAACAGGAACAATATATTATAACAGAAATGCTATGCACAATGAAACTTATACCGAAACTTATACAGAATGTGAGAGTAATGTGAGAACATGAAGTCGTGTTTTCCAAACACGTTTTTAAAAAAACATTCACATTCTGTCTATATGGTTTGGTGTAAGCTTTCTTGCGCATAATATTTATGATATTATAGATATTAACCTCAATTTTAATAGACCGATTAAGCCTCTTACATCAAACAAAGTAAATTTGCCAATTCCAAAGATGATTATATGTTAATTACTTCTCAACTAATTCTCAATTGGGAAGTTAGTCGGTAAACTGTTATTGTTACTTTGGTTACAATTTGGGTTTGAAGTTACTGTCATTGTAGCAGTAATTATAACTAACCTACCAAGCATGATATATATCTCGGTAAATATATATATGTAGCGGTGAAGTCAGGATTTGAAGTCGGGAGTGGCACTGTTTAATGAAATCTAGTTACTTAGGTTGTTGTATTTTGTCCGTAAAAGTCTGATCATTATAAATATATGAATATAATTAGATTTAACCTTTGTTGTTCGTTAAAAGAAAAAGAAATTGGTATGTCGTTGAAATATCATTATTTCAATCAAAACCATTCATTTTTTAAAACTTGATCTTTACATTTCTGTACAAATCTATGGGGTCCGTTAGTGGACTTAGGAATTGATCCCAAGAATGTGCAAACTGGCCCGGACAATATGTTTTTTCTTTTTTATAAGTGGCCAGGACAATATGTTTGTGAAGTCATCTGAATATAGTAGGTTTCTAATTGAATTAGGGTGATATAAAATTCAAAAATTTGTTTAAAAGTTGGGGTGGGGTAGGTGACACCTCCACCCCCATGGTGGTGGCTCCGCCTACGTTGTACCTTTAGCAAAGAAAGATGCCACATGGTGGCTTTGCCATAAGCGATAGACGGGTTTTTTTTAGGGGAAACTCAGCCTGAATATTCCCTCAATAACTTATGGCAAAGAAAGATGCAAATTGTTCGTTGAAGATGACAAGTACTTTTGCAGTTTGATTAAGCAAGTTGCAACTTGCAAGAGCCACAGGCTCGGATGCCCACTTGTTTTCCCTTAAATCTTTTTGTACCTATTTTTCATTGTACGTATTGGCGTTTTCGGCATTTCAGCCATTATACTTGAGAATTTTAAAAAATAAGTGCATAAAATTTGAGCACCACTTGTATATTTTACGTTTTACTTTCAAAGGGGAGACAAAAATGAAAGGCTGCTTGTAAAGTTCTTTTCATCTAACTAAACCGAAAAAGAGTGAACCAATGAAGTTTTCTGGTTCACATTACCACCTCCTGTCCCAATTTTTTTGTACGTTCCGCAAAAGAAGACTTAAAATAAATTTTTTTTTCAAAAAAAAAAAAGCATAAATTAATTTTTGCATAAATGAATATTACTCAATGATATCTAATAAATTGTTAATTTTTTTTTTGAATTTTTCCCGATTACTATTTTAAGTTGTCGTTTTGCAGGCCAGACAAACATTTGGAACTGGAAGGAGTATTTTTCTCTCACTTTGATTGTTCCCCTTGCAAACCCCTGATAATAAAAAGGAGATGCAATATCCATTGTATGGAAAAGTTTTTCTATGCAACGGTTATTTGTAACGCTCTCTCACATGATATAAGTTTTATATACGGTCTCATTCTATGTGAGAGAAGCGTTACGAATAACCGTTGTATGACCTCGTAATGATGAAACCGGCTTTTAATATATCTTTGTCTTTTCAACACTTGAAAGAGAGAATTTAAGTGGAAACAACGTAACATACTTAAAATAGACTGACGCGTGCAATATTTATTTGTCAATGTTATATAAGAAGTGACACCGACCCCTAAACAACCATGTTTAGGCCCATGCTAATTCGAAAATAATTATTCAAACAATTCAACGAGGGTGGCTAAGGAGAATGTCAATGTAAAACATAAGCTACCGGACAAGCTTTTCAAATGACAATATACGATAATGGTTACAGTAACAGTATCGATATTATCGAATGATATGTCATACGTATCGGTTGTAGCTAGGGACAGAGCCAGAAATTTCACTACACAGGGTCAAGTTTTTTTTTCAAGATATTTTGTAGGGGCGAGCCTATAATTCATATGAAAATTTAATTTTTTGTATATTAAACTAGAGGTTTTTTTTTTCTTTGCAAGGGCGACCACCCCTACTGGCCCCCTCCCTGACTCCATCCCTGATTGTAGCGGTCATAGATCTTTAGATATTCATTTTTAAACGCCTAAACCATCTGTTATAGTCGAGCCTTGGCTGTAATGTACGGCCTTGCATAAATCGAAAAATGAATTTATATGTATGGAAACCCGCAAATACACGAGCGATTTTGATAATCTTGCTTATATATTGGGCATAAGGGGATGGTATAAAAATAGTTACCTATAAGTCCATACAGAGCTGGCTTATGGCATAAGCCAACAAAGTTGCAGTTTTGAGCTCCCAGAAATTATTAAAATAGGGGCCTCCAAATATTAAGGCACTCATATGTTTAGGTTTAATTATACTTTTGTTTTAGCCTACTACACATGAAAATAGGCCAAATATTTAAGGCCTTCACATATAACAATTATAGTTGCGTTTGGGAAAAGAAGTTTTTCAAGACACAAAAGAAGCTTTTCAAAATTACAAGTTACCTTCGGTAAACAATACTTGAACTAAAAAGGCTTGATTATGAAAACTTAATTAATACATTTGCGCGGGAAAATTAATGTTCAAATGATAGATTTTGAAGTATTACAATGGTTTTTTGCTTTTTGATAACTATACGTTTAAATTTCAGTAATGGTTTTTTATTGAAGATTTTGTTAATCAACTTTTATATACAAAATAAATAGACAGTTCACTTAAGAAATTCATTTCGAACCCCAAAAATTTTTAAGCAGACACTGGGTCCATATATTATGTAATGGCTGATATCTAAAACCTTGAATCAGGCCTGTTTCCAATTTTCAAATTTTTTTTTTATTTTTTTGGAAGAAGTATATTAACCCCCCAAAAAACGAGATCAAGGGGATAGCCTGCAATCCCAAAAAAGAACAAAACACTGGGACAAAGGCTCAGAAGAGCAACAAACAAAAAAAACCTACATGTATAAAATAAACTAGCCCAATAAAAAAAGTAAGAGGAAATAGTTTGTAAAAAACCAGGAGGTAACTTCCAAACTTCACACAAGTGAGCAGATTTAGTAGTGCGCTTTATAGCCTTCCAAGTTCCAAGAGCAGGCACTTATATCTTCAGCTATATAAAGGGTTAGCATATTTGTACTAGCAACCCTCGATTGAAAGACGCCGTTATTCCTCTCCCTCCACAGATGGTATATTGTGACAACTAAACAAAATTTAAGGACAATAGAGGATAAGAGAGCACCAACCCCAAATGCCAAACACCGTGCAACCTCAATATCCAAAGTCTGAGGACTCCCAAGTACCACCACATATGCCCAGAATTGAGCCCCAAACAACAACCGAGAAGCTATATTCAAAAAACAAATGAGCATGAGCAGAGGCGGCTCTAAGAAGAGCCGATGGTGGTCACTCGAACACCTTGAAAAAAATAATTTTTTTAGAAATACATGTAAAAATTTATTTATTTTTTAATTTTTGTCATTTTGAACACCCTAACCAAAATATTTGAACACTTTACCCAAAATGTTTGAATACATTACTCAAAAATTTTGAACACCCAATCCTAATGACGGAATTCACCATGCACTATTTGATACTCCATTAGAGAATAGTATAAATTGGATATTTGAGAATTTTGGTGTTTTTCTTTGTCTCAACACATTTAGCTCAAAGAGATGAGAACACTTTTAACTATATCTCTTTAATCTATTTATACTTATTCCAAGTGATTACTCATTACATTATAAAATATAGATCAATAACTTAATATATGCGCGCTATCTTTTTTTGTGAAACACTTTAATATATATGCACAGATGGTATATAGACACAATAGATTTGGATTATTACATAGGTCATTCATAGGTTTGATTCTTTTTTAATTTTTGTTTGGTAGTTGGAACGATGGACAAGTTTGTGATAAGAAAATCTAGAATGGTGCAAGAGTCATTTTCTATTGAAACTTTTTTGATGATATATAGCAACCCCTAAAACTCGTCAAAACGAAGCCGTATTGACTTGGAATTGTTGTTTTTTCGGTAGCATTGTTGTATTAGTAGAATTTTTATTTTTATTTATATATGTACAGTTATGATTTCTAGAGAGGACATTGTTTTGCCCGGTTTATGTGTGTGGCGAGGCGTAAATAGACCCTGAGATTAGTGGCAAGTGGCAACAATGTTTTGATTTAACAAAAAAAAAAGTTGGACGCACGAACATCATTTTTGCCATCTTTTTTAAATTTCTTGCACGAAGGTGTTAAATGCGTTATGCTTTCACAGCTATCATGTCTGACCACACAGTTTTTGCAATAATAATATCCAATGCAGGACTTATAAATTGAATGGTTTGGATTAACCGTTGTAAGCCTACAAAAGATCCACGAAGGCCCAAAATTGGATGGGACTGGATGGATCAGGACTAGAGAACAGTCTTTCCCTATCGAATGACACCATTTTCTCATACCTTTCCTTAAGTGTGTGAAATATGGTTTAGAAAGATCAATCCCTAGTCTATTCTCTCTCTGTCGGTAGATGCAAGTGGAAGAGGGTGCAATGGAAACAGCCAAACGAGTCATGGCCCAACTCAAGCCTTCGTCTTTTCACAACAAAATTGCTCAATTTAGAATCTTTCCCCTTTACACATGAGTGCGCGCAGGATAGTCCGGACCACCCAGTAATATTAAAAATGATTTCTAGAGGACCGTAGTAGAATTTCTGAACACCCTCAAGAGAATTCGTGGAGCTGCCACTTGTGCAAAAGACTTGTGGATCAAAAAAAAAAAAGTACAAAGGACACGCCGGCCCTTCCGGGGTAACATCTTGAGCAATCAACCTTAACTTCCAACGAAAAAAAGGTCAGGACCACAATATAGGACCCCAAAAGCCAAGTATATGGTCTCTGTCTTCAAGTTAAAACATCTCTTCTCCTCTATCCACGTCATGTTTAGTATCCACAAGTACTTGAAAGGTATAGATGTATGTAAAACAAACTTCCTATTGTAAATTCAAATCTAGCACTAATACAAGTTGAAAAATTCTTTTATTCCCAACTGCCGTGTAGTATGAGTTTGTGGCAACAATGTTTTGATCATTTTTGCCATCCTTTTTAAATTTCTTGCACGAAGGTGTTAAATGTGTTACTCACAGCTATCGTGTCTGACCACATAGTTTTTGCAATAATAATATCCAATGCAGGACTCCTAAATTGAATGGTTTAGATTAACCGTTGTAAGGCTACAAAAGATCCACGAAGGCCCAAAATTGGATGAGACTGGATGGATTAGGACTAGAGAGTAGTCTTTCCCTGTCGAATGACACCATTTTCTCATACCTTTCCTTATGTGTGTGAAATACGGTTTAGAAAGATCAATCCCAAGTCTATTCTCTCCCTGTCAGTAAATGCAAGTGGAAGAGGGTGGGATGGAAACAGCCAAACAAGTCATGACCCAACTCAAGTCTTCGTCTTTTCACAACAAAATTGCTCAATTTAGATTCCTTCCCCCTTACACAAGAGTGCGCGCAGGATAGTCCGGACCACCCAGCTATATAAAAAATGATTTCTAGAGGACCGTAGTAGAATTCCTGAACACCCTCAAGAGAATTCCTGGAGCCGCCACTGAGCATGAGACTCCTTATCTCCATGACAAAGGGCACAGTTATCACCCACATTAAACGCCCACCGTAGAATTCTATCCTTTGTATTGAGCCTACCATGACAAACCAATCATTCAACAAATGCCCATCGAGGGACGTGGCCTTTAAACCAAACAACTTTACGCCAAGCAACAAAAGGGAGGTCTTCCTTAATAACCAACCACGCAGATGTCGAAGTAATAACCCCAGATGGCGTGGCAGACAATGTAACACAATATAGAATAATTTTTAAAGTCTATATCGTGATGTACTCCCTCCATCTCAAATTGTTGTACCACGTTACTAGTTGGGACCTTTAAAAAAATTGTTCATATGTTTTGATCTATAATAATTTTTAAATGTAATATAAATTTTATTTGATAGATCTCAATTAAATTTATTAAAGACATATTTCAAAATTATAAAAAACATTATAGATTGTGAAATATAGACAATTATTTGAAAAAATCAAAAAATGAAAATGACACAACAATTTGGGACGAAGGAAGTATTTCAAGAATAAGTTAAATCACGGAACATATGCACGTAAGAAACCACAATATATGAGTACAAAACAGTTGTGTAGTACCGGACTATACAATTACAACAGACCTAGTACTGCTACCTAAGAGTGTAATCTTAAAATTCTCTCATCATGCTGTAAATTAACTTTCTGTTATTACTCGGTCCAAAATAATGCAAAAGTCTAAAAGCGATCAAACTCTACCGAGTATTTTTCTGAAGCACCTTTAATGGAAGTATACCATAGTAACCGATCCCACCAGTAGATAATTAAATCTAAAACCCCCCAAAATCTCTAACGGAAAAAGGGTTCTTCTCCGGTACGTTCCCGCCGGCATGCCGGAGCCCCAGTGTGAGCGAGACGTCACCGCTCGTGGTCCCAAACCTGATAAGTGTCGATCCAGTAGTAGCGTCTGCAGCTGCAGCATTGCCTGCAGAGGCATCATCATAAGCAGCAGTGGCTGTGGTCCCATAATCAATCCCGATGCTACGACACGTGTCAGAGCCATGGACGGTCGGATACACGGGTGGCGCCATGGTGGAAGTAGCCATAACGGTGGCGGTGGTGGGGTGAGTTGCTTGGTTTTCCGAGAAGCATTGCCGGTTGATAGAGACGTTGCGTGAAGGGTCGCTTTCGGTGGCATTGATTTCGGATGGTCTTTTGCCAGCTGGTGTTAATGTTGTCTTTGCAGCAGCAGTGGTTTTGGAAGGCGTTGGTGTTTGTGAAATTGTGTGGTCAGTGTTTTGGATCCTCTCTCTGTGACCACCACCGTCTTCCTCGTCGTGTTCTTGTTCCACAACTTCGTCGGCCTCTTCTTTGCTCTCTTGTTGGTACATGTCTTCCACCATGGGTTTCCACAACCGGACCCTGGCATTAATGAACCAGTTTGATACCTGCAGAATCAATGCACCCACCATCAGCAATATACAATAGTTAAATTAAAAGTGTGAGCCCCTCCCCAGTCTTTACAACATTTATTAATACTGGATGAAATTTAAGGGTACAGCCAGGGGACCAATTCAAATAAGACCATTATTCTATAAGCATATACAAATTCAGAATAATATATTTATATTTACAGACCGTCTGCAAATTGGTCGTTTGCACATGGCAGATCTTGGCCATCCATTCCGAGATCCAACAGCTCGGAGGTGGTGCTCTTTTTTTTTTTTGTACATCTGAAATGCATTTAAGGAAGAGAGAAAGCACACCTCTGAGCCGTTGGATCTCGGAATAGACGACCGAGATCCGCTGTGTGCAAATACCCCGTTTCCATACGGTCCACAAATAAGTTAATTTCGTACAAATTATTACACTAAAATGTACAGATGACACTATCACATTAGTGCATTATTGAATTTGTATGGCTAGATTCATCTACTAAAACTTTGTATACTAGTTAGTACCTATAGCATTTCTGTTTTAATAATTTACCAGGGATATTAATACAGAGACTGGTTGAATGCAAAGAGGGGCGCCCATTTCAATCCGTATTACTAAAAAGAAAGTAAATATAATATTGTACGGAATTACACACTCCAGATGGAAAAAAACCGGGCACGCGAGGAGGGTTCATGTTAACAAAATTTGAGCAAGAAATTAATGAAATCCAGTAAAAACACACGAGGAACTAATTTCTAACAAATAGATTAAGATTTAGGGTAAACTGTAAAAATTTCCAAAGTAGTTCATTCAGTTAATGAAACAAATGTGACATACTTGTGAATTTGTATGGATTTCTTCTGGTTGGGTTGATATCTTTGGGTGTTAGTGGTTTGAGATTCCAAGTTAGTACAGTACGTTGGCACATTGTGAGTTGTAGTATTTTGTTTTTGATTTTGGTTTTTTTTTTTTTTTTTTGTAATTCCGGGTTTTATTAAAAAAACGTGTATTTTCTCCATTACAAAAGGCCGAATCTCTTTCCCAACTAGCTACAAATATTGTAATGCAATAAAGAATGTTTCCTATTAAAAAGTTTAAATTTTTAAAGTAGACAACAACTTTTTTTTTCCGCTCAGGCAAAGAAGAAATATTTCATTGAAGCCAATAAAATATTACAAAAGAGAGGGGAGAAGATGACCTAAAGAAAGAAAGAAGCCAACGAGACTACCCCTAAAAACCACAATACTCTGAAACTGACAGCGCAACACCTAAAAATTCCAAAGAAAGCATAGGACCTCTAAACCAACAAAAGAGAGGGGTGAAGAGGACCTAAAGAAAGAAAGAAGCCAACGAGACTACCCCTAAAAACCACAATACTCTGAAGCTGACAGCGCAACACCTAAATCCCCAAAGAAAGCATAGGATCTCTAAACCAACAAAAGAAAGGGGTGAAGAGGACCTAAAGAAAGAAAGAAGCCAACGAGACTACCCCTAAAAACCACAATACTCTGAAACTGACAGCGCAACACCTAAATCCCCAAAGAAAGCATAGGATCTCTAAACCAACAAAAGAGAAGCAACTTGAGCTGTTAACAAACAGGCTTAGTAAAATCAAAAAACCAAGCAAACCAAACAATGCCCCCAAGACCACTCAAGCTCCACCATAACCCAACCAAGACCACTCAGAGCACAATCAGAAGTTGATGAAATTATGAGTTACCACAACTTAGGACAGAGAGGCTAGTACACTACTTAAATACTAGTATAAAAAGATGTACTTAAATATGTTTATCATTGTTGTGAATAAGCTTAATTGTGGATTTTTTTTTATTTATATATATTAAAATCGATAAGGGTACGTACACCAATCGATGGGGAAAAAAGGCAATACGCT
The DNA here is from genome assembly GCA_016920895.1 of Vaccinium myrtillus. Classification (NCBI taxonomy): domain Eukaryota; kingdom Viridiplantae; phylum Streptophyta; class Magnoliopsida; order Ericales; family Ericaceae; genus Vaccinium; species Vaccinium myrtillus. The sequence goes on from CM029277.1 coordinate 15,196,758, forward strand.
TAATTGTCTCTAGGAACAAAGAAAAGGATGATATATAAATCTCCGCATGTCTAAAGTAAGAGTGAAAAACAAATGAGAATAATAAAAGTCATTGTCTTGAACCCATGCCAATGATTGAAAAAAATATAAGATCAACATCGTTAACTGAAATTACAGCTAAATACTCCCTCCGTTCTTATTTGTTTGTCCACTACGAAAAGTCGTGCCACTTTTCAAATAAAAAATAAAGTGTTTTCGTGTATCATTTTTCAAATTTTTTTACACCGAATTAAAGTACTCATCGTGTACTTTAATTCGGTGCGAAAAAATTTAAAAAATGATACACGGAAGCACTTAATTTTTTGATTTGAAAGAAGGCAAGAGAGAGTGTGTGGGACAAACAAATAGGAACGGAGGGAGTATGAAATTAACGTTTGCAGATTGCAAAGGAAGGAAAAATTAAGATAATAAATTCCATCCACCACCGGTGGAAAAGTGGAATTTTCCACCACCACCACCATATTTAGGCTCCAACGTGAATTTATAGTTATATTTTGAACTGTTGTTCATCTTGTAGAGCCCGTAAAATAGTATGTTCACTAAAAAAAATCACCCTTATCGGACATCAAGAGGTATACCAAAATTTGAATTTAAGTTTATAAAATTGACGGTCCACTTCTTTAAAATATTTTTAAGTTAAAAACTTGTCCATACCCACCACGTTAACAAAATAAAAATTTAATTTCTATATACCTATCGATCTTCAATAAAGTGATTTTCTGCATAGATATACTACCCTCTAGACCTATACAAGATGAACGGTATAAATCAATAATAATTGCACGGTAGGGCCCACAATAGTGGCGATGGAAAAGTCCACATCTCCACCGACGACGGATGAAATATACTATTCTCAAAAATTAATTCCACAAAAAGAGAGGAAGAGTTGCAAAGCATCTAGATAACGATGACATGATAATGATAACTATATGATGTTAATAGTGATATGATTAGTGCCCCTCAATCATTATGATTTATGATTATGACGTTGCTCCTCATTTTGTAGTTATATAATCAGAACGAAACGTCAGGTAGGATTAAAGGCCCAGAAATAAAAACAAGAAGAATAAACAACAAGGAAAACACTGCTTTTTGAGACATTTGACCTAACGAACCAGTAAATGATGTTATCTTTTTTATCGGCGGAGATAAATATTTATACGGAAAGTAAATGGATACAAAAAAAATAAAGTACGCGGAACATGAACTGGAAAAGGTAAAATGTGAACTAATCACGTAGTTCATATTTTATCGGTCCTCAAACAAACATTAATACGTGTTTTAAAAATTTTGGCCGTGAAAACGTCTTTGTAGATGAAGTTGAGGCATCGCGTAAATGGATTAATTAGTATTTCGAGTAGCAGAAATTTTAGCGTAATAAGTATTGAAGTTTAAAATAAAAAAAAGAGTATTGAAATTGACAAATTTAATAGGGAAAAAAATAAATCATTTCTATTAGTACATGGAATGAGAAACAAAATAAGACAACAACAACCGTTGCTCCGACTTTAAAAAACAAAAAGAGACTTGTTTAAAAGGGATGATGTATTCTTAAACAAGTAGAACAATCTGGAAAGAGTAGTTAAGCCTGATTAAAGAAATGGTCAATGGCCATTCTATTGTTTTTTTGATCGGCAAAAGAGAAATTTTATTAACCATTGAAAACCAGTTACAATGATTAAAAGGAACCAAACAAAGGCGAGAAGCATAACGGACATCCCAACAAGGTTGGCATCCCCGGAAATGAATCAACACCAAACAAGGACCAAAAGGGAAATAACCATAGTTAGCAAGGAGCCAACTAAAGAACAACAAGATTACAGATTACAGAAAGAACCATTGGGTTGTCAATAAGCAAAAAATATGACAGAAGAAACACACAATTAAATGTAATTTTTTTTTTTTATCATTTTCAATACATTTGCAGTCAATTTTATGTACGTTTCACGTATTTCAATTCATTTTTTGAATCTGAACAAAAACCCCATTGGTAGTTTGTAGCATTTTTCTTAGAGAAAACCAAGACTCCACGTGCCATTGTGGTTGTAGTTATTGGTGTCATTGTGTGGTTGAATATGTCATACCTCGTATATATATATATATATATATATATATATATAAGATGTCTCATTTCTCCATATTTTTCTCTAGCTTTATAATCCGTGGAGTTTTGACTGTTTTACTGATCTTTGTCCTTGAGAAAACATCCAAATAAACAACAAATGAAGAAGATGTTGAGCGATAGCTTAGTGGTTTAGCTCTCTTCTCTTAAGAACACTTCTATCTATAAGGTCGAGAGAGTGACTCCCACAAACCCCTTAAATATTTATTTATTTTTTCTGAAAAAATTGTCTTGTTAAAAAAAAACAAACAAAAATGAAGTAGGAGAAAAAAAAACATGGAAAAAAAAAACAGAAAGGATATGCCTATAAATGTGGGATCTGTGCACAGTCGTACACAAAAATGATTAGAGCGTTTAATTTGTTTATAGTAATATTTTGTTCAAAGTCCCCAAAAAATCAACTCAACCGGATCGATAAGTGCATTTACGATACATCCAACTTTACTTTAGAATTTAGGCGCTTGAACTCTGAGACAAAGTTGTTTAGTAAGTGTTCTTTTCGATATTTAATTGAGCTGATTTTTTTTACACAAATCCTGAACAAGGTAAAATGTACATGAAAAAGAAAGATGATGGAAAAACACAAGTAACAGATATTGTCACATGACTAGGTTTTAAAACGCGGTATCGGGATACGTAATGGGTATCGGTGATACCGTCAAATATCGGTCTGTATCGGACCTTATATCGGTCAATATCCGTATCGGTCCCTTAAAAAACCTCTAGCCGATACGTCGGCTGATATTTAAATGCTTGATATGAGCAAAATGTTTGTCCTATGCAAGAGTGAAGAGTGAGACATCCAACAAAAAGCTAAATGAATAAGCAGTGGCGGACGCAAGATCGCCATTTTTGCCTAATTTGCGAGGGTCACTCTTCAGTAATTTTACAAAAAAATCTAGAAGTGTACTAAAAATATGTCGAAAATTGGGGGGAGTTCAGGGGCCGAACACCCCCCTAGCACCCCCATGTCCGCCCCTGTGAATAAGCCAAAAACACGTACGGTTTTATTAGCCTAATTAATATTATAAATCACGCGTGGTTGTATTAGCCTTATATGATAAAATCTCGTATATATGGTCTTGCAGTGGCACGGGCCCTCGCTAATTCGGCAGCACCCCAAAAGTTAAATTCTTGTTCCCTTCCTATGTAACTCTTGTAAATGTTGTTATCATGACATGAAACTGTACATTTGCATGCATGTCTTAGTGAGAGAGATGTACGACGAGAGAGAGAAAGGGGAAGAAGAAGGAACCTGGTTTCTGGAAAGACCAGTCTGTCGAGCCAAGAGATGCTTATCTGCGTCGCTTGGGTACCTGAGAAAGACACAGAGACGAAAGAGACCACTTAATGACATAAAGGTCCTTACGTTACCAAAATCATGCCAAACAGACATCCAACTTTATTTTTGTATCCCTACATTTGGGTCGACCCTTTTCTCTCTCTGCATGGGCGTGGTAATCTATAAGAGAGAGAGAGAGAGAGAGAGAGAGAGAGAGAGAGAGAGCATCTGCAAACAGCAACTGTTATCACTGATCTCTCTTTATACTCACGCTTTTAGAGAGAGAGAGAGAGAGAGAGAGAGAGAGATGAGATGGTTTTTTGGTGGAAACATTGTTTAATGACAAGGTGCTGCCATGAATCAGTGAACGAATAGAAAAAGCTTTTTCCAGCTTTTTTAAGCTGATCACCGGACAAACATGCACGGACACTGCGGTGAATTACTGTTCCATTTACCACACCAGTACAATAATCCAAAAAACAAAAAGCGAAAAAGACAAATCTAGTGATAGATTTACTGTGAACAATTGGCTAATAATAAGGTAACGTCATCATGAGTTTCGCTGACACCATAAAATCTAGCTACTGCAGTGAGTCTTGAATGCATGCCTCGTTAATGAATACGAAAATTCTTAAAATCAGCCCATTAAACTGTTGTTAAGTTTACAATGTGTATCAAAGTGAGTAGAAATATGTGAAAAGTGTATAAAAAAATTAAAAAATGTACATTGAGTGTTTGTTTTTTTTCTAGTCTTCTACTTGCCTTATTGTTAGCACAGTGAACTTACAGTAGCACAATTATAATGAATAAGTAACAATAATTTTATCATATCTATACTTTGAGCAATTCTATGCTGACTACTTTCGGTGATCATGGGATGTGTCAGCATTGAATTAGTAAAATATTTTTTTAATACGTGACAAATACGATACATTCTATCAATATATTGCAGTCTTCTAGACAAATCACATTATCCCATGAATTAGTCATCAAATGTGGCTGCCAAAGTATTAGCGTTTTTAATTTTTATAGTTCATCGTCTCATAAGCACACAATCTAAACTTTTTATTTGCTCCAGTACCGTGTTAGATAAGATGATGGAAAGGGAAAACGTACGGGTGGAGGAAATGCTCAAAAAGCCAAGCCCTCAAAATGTTGACACTGCGTTCGGGCAGGCCTCTTTGTGGCCTCCAAGCTTCTTGTTCCATCATCCCCATTTGGTGAAAAGCTCTTTGCTGCCTCAAGCTTTGCTCCAGCAGTTTTAGCCTCGGCGTCTCTCCTTTTGTCACTCCAGAAGTTCCCGCGTCTTTGTCTCCCAACAACTCGCAACTGTGCTTCAACTGAGCCGCTATGGCATCCTTGAGGCACCGGAAGTGCCTCGACATCGCCTTTTGGGCAAGGGCCGTGTATGGAATAGCCGAACCGAACCCCATTACCATGTCGAACGAGTTCACCACCATTTGCATTTGTTCGCAGTAGTGGTTGTATCTTCTGTCCACCTACGGTTCATTGAAATAATACACCATCTCGAAGAGTCAATTAGTATAATTCAACAAATTAACGTGGAAAATGTGATCTAGCAAATGATACTTTGATGTAAGCTAAGCAGACAAGATGTGCGTGAGTTATGCCAGACACTATTGTTTATAATATATAAAACAAAATAGTAAGTGAATCTAAACTTGATACAGTGAAATCTTTTTAACGCGAACAAAGCCAGACACTCGGTTATATTAGTATAAAACAAAGCAGTAAGTGAATCTAAACTTGATACAGTGAAATTTTTTTACGTGAACAAATATGATTCACCGGTTTCTTCACTCTCTTTTTCTCAAATCAGCCAACATACGTTTTAATTAGTGTTACCGATAAAGAAAAGAAAAACAAAATTAATCGATCGCCCGGTCAACCGAGCTAATATAAATCAAATCCGTTTGGTTGCAATGTTGCTATATTTCGTAATTGTGTATACGAAAATGCCATTTGGTTAAATAGCCAAATGTTTTAACTCACAAGTAACGTCGGTTATTACTCAAGAGACACAGTACCCCTTGCCTAGCTCCCATGCTTTCACCAACCGGAAAATAAAAAAATATTTATATAATTAATTTATAATAAACGAATAAATACCCCTCCAAGCTAACCTATATATGAATATGACATCCAAATTTAATTATATAAAATGGAGTATTTTTGTAGTATCTATGCGATGATCAAATTAATCAGCCAACACAATCTATGTGAGCACGTATGTCACCAGCCGGCCTTTCACCGTAATACAAAAAATAAATTATTCCACGAAACTTGCCGGATTTTAATTTTTAATTTTTTTTAGATCTTCTAAAAAATTATGAACAGTGAACCAAAATTATTGGACCTTGACTTTGTGCACACGCAGGGAGAGAGGGAGAGAGAGAGAATTGAGAGATTACATGCCTCATCAATCATGGTTAGTAGCTTGACCTTTCTTCTCTGGTGCTCAATCCTATCGGCGGCTGATAAGGACGGAATATCCTTCGATGTTGATGAACCACCACCACTACCGCTGCCGCCGCCACCGCTTCCGCCGCCACCGCTGCTTGGATTAGGGTTGGAAATGGAATTTTGTCGACCGAACTTGTTCTTCTTGAACTGACCCCTCCCAACACTGCAGAATTCCTCCAGTAATTCCTGGGCTGCCTTGACATACTTTGAATTTCTCAACACATTCACTACCCCCAGTGAAGTCCCATACCCAACATGAATCTGTTGATTCCCACCTACAAAATTCTTGTAGGAATAATTACTGCCAGCACCACCACTACCATCGCCGCTACCTCCTTGATTGAAAAACAACATCGCACCACCACCACCACCACCCTCTCCCAACCTCAATTCTTCAGCTTTCGCGACCCCTAATTGCTGCAACGATGACGACAACGATAACGACAGCCCTTGCCCTTCCACTATACCACCTCCAATTTCACCAGGATTAGTTCCTCCTCCGTGGACAGTGCTAGTAATACTATCCGATACCCAAGTGAATTGACCGAAACCCCCTCCTGTTTGAGACACATGAGAACCAGGACTAATCTGACTATTGTGAAACCCTTGTAATTGTAGAGTAGAATTACTGGATGATATCGACGGATTTGGTAGCAGCATGTGAAGTGTATTTGATGAAGTTTCATGAGGTTGAGATGGTGAAGGAGGTGATCTCAGTTGTTGTTGTTGCTGCTGCTGCTGCTGTGGATTCATCAGAAAAAGCTGCATGGCTGCTGCTGCAGACGACGATGACTCCTCATTCATGTTCGAAATCTGGTGGTGCTGGTGGTGGTGGGGATTCAGTTGTCGGTGATGATCAACTGTAAAACTCTGGACCGTCTGATTCTTTGAATCACCCATCGGTGGTCCCATACCCATTCCCAGCCTGCTTCCGTACCACTCGCTACCCCCAACTGCCACCGACGGCGGCCGTGAGTTCCGATCATAATTCTGCGAAATCTGGTTCTGTAACAAATCCGTCGGAGGGAAATTGAACATTTCGGAAAGCATATTGCCTGGTGTCTCATACACCGGGATCTCACCGGATACATCTTCATCCATTGGCACTAGTGGCTGCCCCTGGGGTTCGAATCCCGGGACTCTCAGTTTATCCCTGCGGATCTGCTGCGCGATGTGGTGGTGATGCTCTTGATCTTGCGGGCGGACGTCGAACCCATGTGGGAAATTGAAAATACCTTGGGGGTGGTGGTGGTGGTGAAAGTCTTGGGACATAGGATTTGCTGAATTCGGATTTGCCGACAAATGATTAAGCTGATTGGATTTGTGACCCTTTGAGTTCGATACAACAACTGATGGGTGTGCTGGTACCGCTATTGCCATGTCAGTAACATCATCATCATCATCATCATCCCCATCTCTCTTTCTGTCTTATCTGCTCAATTCAATTCAATTCAATTCAAAACCAAAGAAAATACATGCCAGAACTTTGGATAACTACAATTGTTCATCGAAAAAAAAAAAAAGTAAACGAAGGAAGAAAAAAGGAAAAGGGAAAAGAGAAGGCATCAAACGGGTTCTTTTCTGGTGCCTTTTGAATTCGTTATATTTTTATTTGTTTGTATTTCCCCTCAGCTTTATTCCTTTATATATGTGGATAATAGATATGTATATTTATATATATAAATACCTGTTATTGTTGCAGGATGAAAAAGGGTCTCAGACATCGTTTTCTTCTTCTGTGTGGCGATTGAAACTTGGAAGAGAGAAAAAAAAAAAAAACCACCCCTCTTGAATTCTCTTGTCTGTTGTCTCCTCCTCTTTTCTTTCTCTCTCTGTCTGTCTCTCTCTCTTTCTATACTGAACTCTCTCTTTTTAGTACCCGAGTGTTCTCTGCAATCGCCTTCTGCAAAACAAACATGAATAAAATACAAAAATATGAAAGGCAAATATGGAAGGTTTGAAGTTAGTTCAGATATTCATTTCATTTCTCTCTCTCTCTCTCTCTCTCTCTCTAAGAGCAAAGTAGCAAAAAGAGAGGGGGAGGGAAGAGAAGAGGTCGCTATTGTTCCTCTACATCTCCTTTTCTACTCAACATTATTTTATGCTTATTTAATTTCTTCTCCAATTTGACAATGAAATTATTAGGTGTTTTTAATGTGAGGACCAAAGATAGAAGACCTTTCTTGTCTGATTTTAAAAGGACAGAAATAACCTCGCCTGGAAGATATATATCACCAATAAGATGTGTAACGTCCTTAGCTATATAATTACATTTTTTGTGTAATCAAAACCATTTTGTCGGTAGAGTAGCATGAGATTAGAGGAGATAACTAGTGTTATCCACACTAGTGTGGTTAATTTGTTCTTTACCATTTCTATTAATGGACATGTACTGAGTGTCTGAGATCTGAGTTCGAGTTTTCATGGAGGAAGCCCTTATTTTCCATTATAACATTAACAATTAATTCATAACATCTTATCATTGGAAAAAAAGAAAAAAAAAAAAACTCAGGATGCAAAATGCCTGAATCAGGGAGTAACAGTGTAGAAAACACTAACGCGAAATTATTTTTTTATTTTCATGTCATTACTTTGCTTTGTGCTTAGTATTTGGCTTTTCCTCGATGTATCATTTGTCGAGTTTTAATAAAATTTTGTTGTCGATAAAAAAAAAACAAGTAATTGTTCACATTGTTTTGAATACTTTACAAACTTTAATCATATGTTCAAGCATGCGGTTTGATTGCTTAGAGGGTCTTGTTGCCAGTTTCACTGCAACTCGTAGCGTTGGAGGAAGTGATCAAAGCAGAAGCAAAGTCATTAGTTAAAAAGTTTAAAAAATGTGTTAAGACATCTTTCTTTTATTTTTTCTCGTCAAAGAAAAAATTTAATGATTGAAACTCAATAAGATTACATCGAGGAGGAAAAGAAAAAAGATGTTTTGCAACCAACATGAGTGGAGCATTTGAAGGGTGCTGGTGGCAGAGGCCATCACTAGGTCCCAACCACCCATCAATATATGTATTTTTTGGGCTCTTAAGTATATGATTAATCTTAGAGCACGTTTTCTTTTTGTATTAAATGCGCGCCTCTGTTCCAAAAAGATTGTCTGGTCCAACAAACGAAAACTTTTCTTTTTTAGAGGAGGGTGAGAGTGTAATTTTACTTACAAAACTAAGCATTCTGACTAGTGAGGGGCAAGATAACTCTTTTAAAGCACACCCAAACCCATAGTTAAAAACATGTATTTTGGTCTATGGAATCTCTAACTTTTTTTTCGTTAGATTTTTTTTGCACGGCAAAAAGAAACTTTATTGCTCCATTAAAAAACAGATACAATAAAGAAAGGAAACACTACGAGAGGGAAATATTCCTTCTCGACAATCTTGAGCCAGAAAACCCCGAGCATGGTTGGCAAGAAGCCAACCAGCCAAGCCAAAAACAACCACAAACAATGGCGACTCCACACTTTGGAGAGGGGAGTCAACCGACCCCACGGGGCAAAAAAAAATTACTACTATTATATTGAAATTTTTGAAAAATTCATAAATGAATCACCTAAATTTGGTGGTGACACCATTGGATAACTCCTAAAACTTCATAAGAGTTACTTATTTGTGTGATTTGTTTGAATCCTAGTCATTCATTTTGTTCTTTTGACAAGGAGATGTTGATCTGTCTTGCTAGGTTGAGCTTTAAATGTGATTTTTGTTGAAGTAAGGTCTTTAGTTGCCATTATTGTAATGTTTTTCTTTGATTTATGATTGGTAAAAAATATTTGACGTTTATGACTGACCCCACGCTTTCGAACTTCTGGAGTCGCCACTGGCCACAAATCATAAAATCCTTAGATCAACATCTAAACAAATGAGCCTAGAATCTCAAAAATCCTAAACCAATAGAAGAAAATTAGCGGCATAAGAAAGCTGATGGGACATCTTCACTGTATAAGAAACTCCATAAGAACCAAGACACGGGAATTCATCACGCATAGAATCTCCAGAAGAACCAAATCTTTTTTTTCGTTAGATGTTAACTATCAATGAGTTCTTTTGATTTGTTTGAGTTTGTTCAAATGAAAATATAATCTTTATAAGTTCTCGGTTTGATGAATCAGATGTTTCTTTTTGGACAGTGGGAGTTTATTAATTATTTTGAATGCTACCTCCAAATTTAAATTCTGGCTCCATTGCAACCAAGCTAACGAGAAATGTTTTATCTGCATGTTGGATTTTGGATCTTCAGTCTAATTGTTCTAATGCCATCTAGATTCCATTTGGAATCCTCTACAAAAATACATGCAACTTAGCATCAAATTTTGCTTAACCCAAATTTCGCTTAATGGCGGAAGCCGAGTATGTGGCACTCACAGAAGACGAAAAGGAGATGGTATAGTTGCAAGGACTTCTAGATGAGTTGGGAAAGATAGTAGAGAAAGGAGTGTTGCACAACGATAGCTTGAGTGCCATGCATCTTTCTTTCTTGCCAAGAATCCGGTCTTTTATTCTAGAACGAAGCACATACAGTTGAGGTATTACTTTAACCGTTCTCTTCTTGATAGTGGATAGTTGTTGTTTGAGAAGATTCGTGGTGCCGAGAATCCGGCGGATATGTTGACAAGGTTGTGATCGCTGAGCTGAACTTGTGCGTAGCTTCAATTGGTCTCCAAGCTTGAGGTTTTGGAGATGGATGTTGCAGTTGTTGGTGCCTGATTATTGGTGTTTGACGATCACCGCTAAAGTTTAGAGAGAGTGTTGTGAAACAATTTTCATGTAAGAGAATTGTTGGAGTGTGAAGATCTGTTTCAAAATACCGAGGAGGAGTTTTTTGAAGATCCGTCCAGACGAAAAGTTATGAGAGTAGCCTGCGCAGGGTTTTTTCAACCAGAATTCTCTAAACATCCCATCTGGACGATGGGCAAGTCCGTTCGGACGGTCGGACGTACACGGAGAAATGTACATTTTTGCGTTTTTTTTTATAGAGTTTTCTGATTTACTGTGTTGAATCGCACCATAACAGATACACATAGGGTAGCAAGGATGGAGCTATTAGGGGGCCTTATTTTTTCATTTTCTGGGGGGCTTAAGAACCCGGCCTACTGAGCCTTAGCTCAGGGCCGGCCCTGGCTACAGCTCTTGGTCCTAATAAATATGTATTTTACAAGGTGAAAAAGTACATTTAACAATCAGTTAGAAAGTAAAAAAATTATTTTAATTGCCGCTTTCCAACTCCTGAGAAACAAACGAAAAGTAAGGATTATTAATTAAAAGCACAAGGTTAGTAGGAAGTCGTCTAAAACTTTCAATTTTTTGCATCGATTTTTTTAGTATTACGTTCGTCTCGGCGAGAGGAGTCCAAAAAGGTAAAAGATTATGACTAGAACTTTCAATTTTTTGAATAAGATCGAAAAAAAGTGGAAAAAAACTTATTTTTTGGCTTATTTTTGTCTTTATTCAAAAAAATTTATGATTTGATCATAATTTTTTAATTTTTTGATTCCTCTCGCCGAGACGAACTAATAATACACAAAAAGTTGATGAAAAACTAAAAAACACGAAAAAAAAAATAATAAAGACGAAAAAATAAGCCAGCTAACTTTTTAGGCCAAAACACATCTAAAGCTACTGCCCTGCTTCCTTTTTTTTATTATTTTTTTTTTTATACTTCTTTTTTTATTTTTTTATTTTTTACAGTGACCAAATTGCTGTTGGCAATAACTAGCTCATTCACAAGACGGAAGCCAGTTGAGTTGGTCGTTTAGGTCATTTTTTTTTACCATATCAATCAATTATTGGAGCAACCAGAAATAATAAGATAAGGAAAAGGAGTGGGACTGGGCTACGAACCAGCAAAATTATGGTTGGCAAAGCACAAACAGGTTTGGGCTTCACGCGTTATTATGTTTTTGATAGGAGAGTGATTATGAGAACATCAAAGGAGTAAACTTACGTTAAAACGGTTATGGGCTAAAAATATTAGTAGTTAGGATAAATTACTCAAATGGTCCCTCTATTTTTGTCTTGTATCACTTCGGTCCCTCTATTTTAAATTGGCTCGATTTTAACCCTTTAGCTACGTTTTTGTTGCAACGGAACCAACGGCAAAAACTACATTTGACCCCCTGTGGTTTGGGCTTGGTGCAAATTGACCCCTTGTGACCCCACCTGTGTATGGGATCAACAATAGGAATCGTATCCTGCTCAACAAAACCTTGAAGGTGTGGGAGGAAAACTTATATCCGTGGAGGACATAGGGTTTCGAAAAAAGGCTATAGCCTCGATTTCGAGAAGTCGTTGGGAGTCAACTATGAGGGTGATGAAGGGTAGTCATTAGCAAGACCGCCGAGATGGAGAAAAATGATGAAACGTGCTATAGAGCCATGTTGGCGAAAAAGGTGCAGTAGGGAGGTTTTTGAGTTTTGCTTTGTGTTATTGAGGTGTTGGGTCTTGCTTCTTTTAGGATGTGTTTTCTGGGGTGTTTTTTTTGTTGGCCTCTTGCCAACCTCGGGTCCTGGCGGCATATGATCACCGAAGTGTGAGTTTTGTCATATGTCCTTCTCCTGCTCTGGTGTGATGCCTAGCTCCTTGAATCCTTTTAATCTTTGTAATGTGTTTCAAAGATTAATTAAATCTTTATACTTGAAAAAAAAAAAAGAAGGTTCATTTCTACATCGTTAATGATAAATTGTAAGAAGACCATGTCATCCTAATTATCTTATCCTTTTTTTCTTTCCTCTTTTCGTCTACACATGTCAATAGGTACATTTAATGAATTGTATACATCTATATTATATTACATAATGGTTTTTTTCAAAATGTCCTAAGTGGCATTTCCATGTTTGAATGATCTCTTATTTCTCTTCTAACAATATCTATACTTGGGAACAAATTTTATCTCAAGGATCAAATTTTATCTTATTGAGAAATAGGAAGAAAATTTCATTAGATAACAACCAAGCAAACAAAAAAGTCCAATAACAGAGCTAGAAACATCTAAACAACAATAAGATAAAATTACGCAAGATTAATAAGTCTATTTCCACTAGAAGGCCGAATAACATATCCATCACCGGTGTCTGGGTGAGGAACAAAAGAGGCTAAAGCATGTTTAACGAGAAAACGAGGTCGCTAAACATAGTAGCGCGCAACCTTCGAAATTTGACAAAAGGACAGCTTCGAGATTTCTTCTGCTAAGTACTCAGCCTTTAGCCCAACATGTTTGTGAAGCTGACATAACACCATTAATTGGATCAAAAAATTAAACGATTGAGTGAAAAGCTAAAGGAATTTTGATTAATCTTTGGAAGGAAAAAAGATTTTGATAATTTGTCATTAACAATTAAGTACATTAGTACACAAATCAATTCATTCCATAGCCCAAACAAAGGGGGTCAAGTGTAGTTTGCACAATTGGTCCGTTAGTGGGAATTAACGGAAGTTATCTATTGTATGGGATTGAAACAAAATTGTAAAGGGAAGGTAAAAATTGAGCCAATTAAATTTAGACGAAAGTGACAGAAAGACCAATCTATAGGGGCCATTTGCATAATTTACCCTATTTATTAATCAGTAGTTTTTTTTTATTGAACTAGTACAACAACTAGGGACGGAGTCCTTCCACGAGACTAGTATCCCGGCCCCAAAATAATTTGGACGCCAAAATGTCACATTTGGCAAATAAATTTTTCATCTCCACCTTTTGGGGACGAAATTATTTTCATCGCCAAAACTAACATACTCTTTTGATGAAGACCTTTAGAAAATTTGTTTGCTAATACTTTTGGTGACGAAATCTGATACCTTAACGACGAAATTGTTGTCGCTAAAAGTCATTTTTCTTGTAGTGAGGTAAGATGGAAAGATGTGTAGTTTGGGCAGCCCTACAGAACCTGTTGTAAGGTCACCCGACATGACTTATTTATATTGTAGGAGTAGGATAAGCCTAAAAGGCCTAGTTGATTATTTACATGAATCCCAGATGTATTGGGAGTCCAATTCCCACTAGGAAGAAAAGACCCGATGTACTAAGGAGACAATAGGATAATTAAGATTAGCATGGAGCTAAGGTTCCTAGTCCAAAATGTACTCAAGCCCTGTGATTGCCTATAAAAATGTTCACCCAACTAATAAGAAGGTACGTTGTTCTGTATCCCATTTGCTTGAGCAATAATCTACGACACACAGAAAATCGTCTGACTTAGGCATCGAAGGCTGGTTGGCTAACACTACACTAGTGTCCCTAGATTCTGTTTGTTTTGCAGGTCATTTATCAAGTCACGCCGGAAACTGCTTTATTATTTATATTGTTGATTTGGAACCCTAAATGTTGTACTGCATGATTTGCTCTAGGAGGACAGTTGGTGGATAATGGTGATATGCACCATATAGTATCAAGATAATCATTGATGCAGATTGGAAATTTAATAGTATTACTTATAAATAGTGTTTTAAGTTTTCCTTAATTTTATTTTATTAATTTTGTTAGGAAGTCTGCAATTTTAGAAATAAGTGTTCTTGAGGACGAGTTTCTTCAAGCTAGAGAGAATGATGCAGAATAGAAAATTAATATTATTCAAAATAGCTTTTTGAAGTTTTCCTTATTTCAATTTTAGTATTTTGTTAGAAGATTACTAATATGGAGTTATTTAGTTTCTTAATTTGAGGTTGATTCAGTTTCCTATTTTATGTTTTCTTGTTTTACAAGAATTAGGGTTGCTAGCTAGTATTTTATTTCTTTTTTAGTTTTAGGGTTGCTGCTAGTATAAATAATTGATGTAAGCCTTAGGGTAAGGGGGTTGTTTATTGATTAATGAAAATTGAGAGTTTTTCTTTAATCGTTTGTTCAAGAAGGGAGTACCTCTAGTTCAGACAAAATTCGTGATTGTCCTTGTTGCGCGTTCTTATTTCAACACGCCTCCCTGCATCAATTATTTACAGTTGCATCCTAGTAGAACAGGGTGGGGTTTTTATTTCATTCTCCTTGTGTTGGTTGCAGACGAATCCGACTATCTAGATAACATAGGCATTTTCATTTGAACTCCTAGATCGTCAGGCAAACATGGAGTTGATTAATTACTGTGACAAGCATAGTTTGGAGGTTAATTTAATTGGGAGGTTGTTTCTCACGAACGAGATTCATAGATTTCACTTTAGTCAAAGGCTTGTAATAAATCAAAATTGTGTTGTTTAATTCCAAATATCCTTGCTATTATTTTTTATGCACTTGATGTGATATAAGAAATAATGGGTAGGATTCATGGTGCTAATGTAGCATTGACTTTTTCTTGGTACTCGGAGGAGTAGAACCTTACGTCCAAGATGACGATCCTATCACTGCGGAAGAAACTGAGAGCTTGGAATCCATGCTCTATGCTTTGTTTCATTTATTAAAGTCTAACTTGAATTCGTAAGACTTGTAATCTGAATCTCCAAAACTATTGCAGTATGGGCTGAACTGCCGTTTGAGATGACTGTCTTTTGGGGGTTTTGGTCTTCTCTAGGTTTCGTTTGGGTTTTGGTGTATTATGTTAATGCCATTGGAGTTGTTGTCTACCCTTTCCTTTTAGTATTTTGTGGAGTTGTGTCTGTCTGGGTGTTTTTGTATGGGTTGGAATCTGTCTGGCGACAAACCAGTTTATTCTATGATGCTGCTGGTATACACAAAGGAATTGATGGTGCTTGAAATCGTAGGCTTGAAAGGAGTTGCTTATACTACTGGGAGGACTTTGCTACAATTGGCCCATTTCAAAGAATGAAGTGGGTTTGGGTAATTCTGGTGGATTTACTATCGCATGGAGCTTGCAATGTGGTGAACTCATTAAGCCTACTGCTCAATTGGAATGCTGCTGCCACTATGCTAGGTGTGATCTTCAACATGGGTTTTGGGCATCTAGATAACAGTGATGCCTCATTGGATCATCTAGATAAAATTGGTGCCTCATTGAAATCATTGTTCCTTATTCGTTAGGTGTTGGTTGATTACTTATCAACTTTTTTGTTTTGGGTCCTAGTGGCATATGATTGTGGCTTGTTTGTGTGTCAACTTTGTTGGGATGATTTCATGCGTTGTGATGCCCTCATCTTGGCTCCCTTTAATCATTGTAACTTCGTTATATGATTAATAAAATTTCTTTGCCGTGCAAAAAAAATCTGAATCTCCAAAACTCCAATATCTGTTAAATTAAACTATGCTTCCGCTACTTTTGACTATGTAATTTTAATTAATCTAAATGAAATCTTTTGTTTAATTACTAATTTTTCTTTGATGAAAATAATTATTGAATGTTTCCGAAAATTGAGGCGTTACATGTCTAATTGTAGAAGAGTTTGGAATTTTTTTTTTCAGACTTTGTCTCCCAAAAATTGCGTCTCGTGTTCCCTGGTTTTTTTGGTCCAAACTTTTGTTAGGTTGGAGTCATGTTTTCAAAATTATTTATTGGCATCGATGGGAAGTGTCAAAAGAATATTGATAGGTGCTCAAAATCACCCATTTAACCCTCTAATTAACACTTTAATAGTCCAATCATAGAGTTACTTGATAACTTATAATGGTTGAATTGTGTTTGTAGGCTTTGGAGAGTGCCGAACAATTAAAAGTGCTAATTGGAGTCAATACGTTGCATGGAACACATAGTAGACGTATAGAGCTTCGCAACGGTCCAAGAATCGCATCATTTCGAGTTTGGATAAAGCCGGGGCGAGTCCGCGAAGTTTTGGCCGACAATATGGATTTTCCGCCCGGGCGGTTTTACCCGAGTAAAACACAAATTAGGGCGTTGACCACGTTTTTTTGGGTTTTGTTATAAATAGGTCATTGCTCTGTACGTTTTGGGGGTTCTAGAATATTTTAAGGCAAGTTTAGAGAGAGAAACACGAGCCTTTCCATGGGTTCTTCAAGTTCTTCATCAAATCAAGCATTCGTTTCCGTCTCCATGGCCGGCTAAACAACTTCTAGGGGGAAGATGAAGCCCCGGTTCAAGTAACTTTGTTTATGTATAGGATTTAGGTTTATTAATTCGAATAAGTTGTTTAACTAAGAACCCTTTTCATTATGATCAGATGGATTGAATTTAATACTTTCAATTAATTGTGTATTTCTGTGCGCGATCTCAAATACCAGGTTATTCAACAGTTTTCTTCGCTTGAGCTTGGGTACCTGAGATGGGTTATGCTCGTAAGACGGATCGTGCCACTGGACAGGCCGTGAAAGAGACGGTTTGTGCCAGCGAGACGGTCTGTGCTATGGGATAGCCCATGCCTGTTGACAACTCAACTATCTTCTTGGCAATTGCGATTCGAATAATAACTCTAGCCCATACATAGCCTCGTTACGTGGCCGGGATGGATTCGAAACCCTAGATCCTCTCTCCATTAATTTCACTCAGTTTTATTATTTCTTGCCTTAATTTAGTTAATCACAAAATCACCCAACAAATCTCTTTTTCCGAATTAAATTAGGAATTAATCAAAATTAACGTAATTTAGCCAAATTGTCTCCGCGGATCGACACTCGGACTTAGCCACTATTCTTCTGAGTAAGGGTTAATTCCTAGTTTTTATATATAAATTTAATTTTGATACGGAACGACACGGTCAAATATAAACTGAACTTTCCAAAAAATTTACACTGTACAAAAATTATTCAAAGTATTTCACATTAGTTATTAAAAAATCTCAATGGTTTCCATCACCCATTGTGGACCCCACTATGAATTGTTTTCGGGAATGTAAACAGTTCATCTTGTAAGGCTTGCAGAGTAGTATATCTATGCAAAAAATCAACTTAATCCGATATCGATATCTATAGAAAATTAAATTTTAGCTCATAACATAAATGGTCATGGACACTTTTAACTTTAAAGTTATTGATAGAATCACCATCCACTCTTTATATACCTGTCGACACTACGCCAAATTTTACCAATAGCGGCATTAGAAAACCGCCAGTAAAAGTCCCAAAACCGCCATTAATACTATTCCCAGTGGTAATTATGCGAAAATAATACCGTCGTCTATAGAGCCATCAGGAATACATACACGGTGGTAATTTACAGCTGGTAATAATACCATACTTTTACAGGTGGTTTTATTACTGTTAGTAAAAGTTTTTCCCGGAAAAACAGTGTCTTGAGTTTCAAACCCGTGACCCTTTGCGTGGAGCCCTGATACCTAACTACGCAACCAACCAAACTTTTCGGTAATATTTAGAAAATAAAAATATTTATATTAACATGTACTATTTTACCAGCGATTTTTTGGATTATTGCTGGTAATAGTCATTTTTCTGACGGTAATAATTACTGCCGGTAATAGTACCCTTTAACGACAATTTTATTACCATACATAAAAAAACCGTCGGAAAAGTCCTTTTTCCCGACAGGTTGTGATTACTGCCAATAATAGTGCCTTTTAACGGCGGTTTTGCTACCACTGGTAAAAGCAATATTTGGCGTAGAGCGATATCCGATCAAGCTGATTTTTTACATATGAATATACTACTCGCGAGCTATATAAGATGAACGGTTCAAATTACTATAATAAACATTCGGTAGGGTCCACAAATGATGGTGGTGGAAACTGGGGGTTTTCCACCTAAGGTGTATAGGATTTACTCCCTTCATATTTTAAGTTGATTTGTCAGTGATTTGTGAGTAGTGTCAGACGTTTTTGTGTAAAGAAATTTTTTTAGAGAATGACTAAGAAAAGTGTATTAATTACTCCCTCTGTTTCTTTTTAAGTGTGTAGCTTTATAATTCTATAACTTATTAAGAAAACATCATCATGACATCTTTCACATCAACTTTTATATTCACTTTCTACTATTGCCATTGATGGAGACATAATCATTAAATTTACCCACTAACTTTTCAAAAAGAAATTTATTAAAGGGCAAAATAGAAAATGTACTAACTTTTTAACATCACACTTATTTAGGAACAATCAAAAATAGAATACACTACTCTGTTAAGGAAAGGAGGGAGTAATGGTAACTAGAACAAGAACAAGAACAAGAACAACAACAAAAAAATAAAATAGAAATAGAAGATTCAAAAATCGGAACAAAAACAAAGTACAAAAAATAAAGACCGCAAAAAAAAAAACTCCATTGTTAGAAATTGTATGCCCTTATGGAAATGGTGTTTGAAAAGCCCAACATGGCTGCTGCTGTCCACGGCCTCCACCGTTGCTGAAGAAATTAGAACCCACAAAGTAAGATCCGATCAACTACAGATTGTTAGTGGTTGATCCAAAAATGTAAGGTACTCAAGATATCAGATCTCAACCCATATCTACAGGGGGTGCAACGCTGGGTTTGGAGCAACCAGACCGGACCGGCTAGTTCAACCGGTTGAACTGCGAACTCGGCAACGGTCAAACCGAATGGTTAAACTGTTAAATAATTTGAACCGGCAATTTATGGTCCCTCATTCTATTCTAACTAGATAAAAAACTAGCTATAACTTTAAATCTCCAATGAATTTTATATTTAATATGGATCTTGTTTTATAGTAGATCTCTAGTTCTATAAGACAAAGTTTTCAAATCACGTAAAACAAAGTAAATTACTACGAAATATAATCAATTGAAAAGTGACACGAACTTCAAAAGTGACTAATAAAATGGGACAAAGGGAGTAAATCCTTGAACGATAATGCTAGATGTACAACTATTTCGGCTTCAACCATTTACAACCCTCTCACATACACGTGGAGCCTACACCCATAATTGTGCGTGGTCTCCACATATATGTCAGAGATTTGTAAATGGTTGCAGCCAAAATGGTTGTATAAGTAACATTTTTTTATCTTCGAATTGGCCCGTGCACAGGAAACTTTACAACAAGCGCATTTGTGCCAAGAAGATAGCGTCGGAAACAGATGGCAGACCACTCCGTACAGTTACCACAGGAAAAGACTCGCTCATGCAGCGTTTCAACCTTCTAAATGGGTTTGCATTTATGCAGGGACGGAGCCAGGATTTTGGCATAGGGGGGACGAATCTATACAATAAAAAAAATTAAAATTGTCCTTATTTCGTTGGCACCTTGCCAACTTGTTTCGTTTATTTCTTTTCCGGGGTCTGAAGTGATCATAAGCTTCTTACCCTTTTAATCTTTGTAACCACTCAGAGATTAATAAAAAAATTCATCGTTCAAAAAAAAAAATATTAAAATTAAGACAACGATATGAATTTTTACTAACTCAAAATATATATGTATGTATGTATACGAAATAACATCAATACATATGAAACTAAACATGTTTCTAATATCAACTTAGATTGCAAAATGTATTAACGTCTATCTAATCCTATCTAGTGTTTACTGAAATCAGGCATCTTGAACTGTGCTCGACTCTCTTTCTTGTTATTAAAAGCACCAATGATAGAGTCTGTGTCCAACCCTCGAGCAATATCTTTCTCAATAGAAGTGATCAAGAAATTTGCTAAATAATCATCCTCCATCCTATTGTGAAGTATTGTTTTCACACATTTCATAGCAGAAAATGCACGTTCCGTTGTAGCCGTTGAAACATGCAAAGTTAATATAAGCTGAATCAACCTATCGAAAAGATGATATATCGTGCACTTTCTTGTCTTCGCCAACAATCACTCAACTTTGAAATCGTTGACAGATTTTGGAACTCAGGATGCCTAGACACATCAAGCTTATAATTTTGCAATTTATATCTCAAGTGGTACTTTTCTTGCTCAATGAAATCCATTGGATAATCTTTCTTTGCAAGCTTGCAAGTATTTTCAATGTTGAATGATTTGAAGCCATCGCGGTGATCTAAAGATGTGCTGAGAATGAGCATTGTATCTTCCTTAAACTGAGTGTTCAATTCTTGCAATTGAGAATCGACTGTTTTGGGAGCTCTCAATTTATTTCGCCTTCACTTTGATGTCCACAGACCACGTTAAATAGTTTTGGACTTCCGAAATTTCATTGAGCCTTAGTTTTTAAAAGTGAATGGGGCCTTGAGTCTGGCCCTGAAGTGAGTTGTGTTATAAATTTTGGGTGTTGTTTTGTTTAAAAGAATTGTAATTAAGCCTCATTTAAAACCATTTTTGTACAAAGTTGCTTCATAGCTTGATAAATATTAAAGCTGTTACAATTATTTTTTTTAACGAAAAACGGAGGGGGGACAGACTATATAGTTTGACGATAAATATATATATTTTCAATGTTATAGTACGAATTTTTTAAGACGTAGGGGGGGCGACTGCCCCTACTAGCCCCCCCCTGGCTCCATCCTTGCATTTATGACTCGCTCATGCAGCGGTTTTAGGGATGGCAACGGGTATTGGGGGACCTTATTCCAACTCCGATCCCGAATTAGATAGTATTTGTTTTCCATCCCCATACCCGCTTTCCATTGGGCATCGGGTATGTTCGGGTAATTCATATCTAAATTAATTGAACAAGAGAGAACGATAAGATCTCTAGTCAAAAATAATTTATCTTTAATGTAGTTAAAAAAAAAAAAAACTCAACCACCATTTAAAACAAAATAGGAAATAAAGGTAACAAATAAATATTGTTCACAAAGATTATATAAAATTTTCACAAATACCATCATGAACTTTTTTTAAACACTTAAGTATATATTCTATCCGTCCCAAATTTCTTGTCCATTTACTGGGTAAGCGTGCCATTTTTCAATTACTTCGATCTTTCAATCCATAATGTTTTTTTTACAATTTTTACAATTTTGTTTAATAGTACTTATCGAGAACTATCAAACGAGATCTATATTGAATACATATAACATTATACGTTAGAAAATATAACCAATTTTTTAAGGTGTTGTGAATAGTGCAAGTGGACAATAAATATGGGACGAAAAGAGTATATCTTTTAAGCAGAACTCTTAAGTGTATAATATACACAAAGTATACATGCATGTATACACACGCACACATATACATTTATATACTATATACACACGCAACGTACATACGTGAAAAAAATATATACAATTTGGAACGGGGCGGGTACGGGTATTTGGGGGTGGGTATCACAAAATCACACCCGCTCCATGTTTAACCGGAGATTTTTTAAGTTCCACCATACCCGCTCATGTTGGATGAAAAATCGGATAATATCCGCCTCTAAATAGGTGGGGTGGGGCGGGTACCCATTGGGTTTGGGTACACTTGTAGTACTCGACGAGTTATACGCGGTGAACGTCTCCGATCGTTGGAAGCCATGGG
Source organism: Vaccinium myrtillus (assembly GCA_016920895.1). Classification (NCBI taxonomy): domain Eukaryota; kingdom Viridiplantae; phylum Streptophyta; class Magnoliopsida; order Ericales; family Ericaceae; genus Vaccinium; species Vaccinium myrtillus. Next base: position 15,218,899 of record CM029277.1, read on the forward strand.
TGTGCAGTACAAGGTTGCGCAGCACCCTAGGTCCATGTGGGACTACCAAAACCACACATAGCAAAGTTTCCTTCAAAATTACTCCAATTTGTTTTCTTTCACTTCAAATAAATAAGGATCGATCGATAATGTACAAATCAAATAAGGATAATGTACAAATCAAACTATTATTCACACCTCTACCTCCAAAAATTAAATTAAATTATTCGACACGCCACGTGGCGTGTCCAGACACGTTTCTATCTGTGTCCCCAACGTGTCCCTGTGTTCTAACATTGTAATTCGGTAACCCCTAGAGGCGTCGGTGCTTCATAGGTGGGCAGTTTGTTCTGTTGTTCATTTGCTTCTGTTTCTGTTTGGTTGACCTTCCATCCCTTGGGTCCAAACAACAAAATTAAGTTACCCAATACACCTAGTGCACTAAAGCTTACACTCAACGGTCGTAATATTTTAGATATAATTAACCCGCATAAGTGGGTTACTCCAGTGGCCATTGGTCATGATTGCCTTTTTTGTTATTTTTGTTGTAGGTGACAAGTGTAATAATTATGTTCCTCTAATTTATTGGAATCTCTATAAGGGATCAATAAATTAGTATGGAGGGAGTAGTTGTTGTTCATCGTATAATACTTGAGTTCAAGTATATATTGACCAAGGATTTAAATACCGGCCGCTACACTCCGCTACACTGGCGCTATTCCAAATTCACACCCGTATTATAAGGTGCTTTGGCTCCAAAAAACAAATTTCACGGTCGCTACATCTAATTTCATATACGTATCATTCGATATTTCTGCTACCACTATATCTTTTCTACTATCGTTATGCAGTCCACTACTCCACTACTGTTATTTAAAACCTTGCTATAGACACCTTGTTATAGACACTTGGTATGACAGCATACACTTTAGTGTCCATACCACATGGTGAAATCTTAGTTTGGACCCCTTCATAGTACTTCTCGACAGATAAGCAGGGTAACCTATAAATAGACTAGAACCTACGCCCAACAAGCCATCCCCAGCCAAGACACGAGGTACACAACTGAATGGGTTCACCTAACAAATGAATTCAGATTAGTCTTTTCATATAAGACTTGGGAGTTAATTAAGTAGGAAAATGCTAACGTGTGCCACACGTTAAGATTGAAAAAGTGTATTGAAATGTGTAAAAAATATATAGAAGAATGTGAAAGTGTATTGAAAAGTGTAAAATGTATGTTGTAGTGTGTATTGTTTCTTTGTTGTTTGGACACACATTAGTAAGACCCAAATAAGTAAACGAATTGAAAAATTACCATTGCGTTTAATGGAGTTTGTTTAGTTTTTATTTTTTTATTTTCAACTAGTGGTTGCCAGCCCTTTGGTGCGTGTCGCGGTGATAGAAACAAGGCCGGAGAGAGAGAGAGAGAGTAAAGTGAGGTCACTTATTTTCGTATCGGCAAAGAAACATTTACTAACGTTTACTTACCATTGAAAAGAGATTGCAATTTACAATGATTACAACTAAGGCTTAGTTTTCCATCTGCTAAAATGGACATTTGCTAAAATCAAGTGTCCAGATTCATTTGAATCTGGACACATATGTGTCCAGATTCACCCAGTTGATTTTAGCAAATGTCCATTTTAGCAGATGGAAAACTAAGCCTAAGTGGAGTCACCTGGTTGACTCCACTGAGTTACCAAAATTGTTTAGAATTAATAATCTCTCATATATGAAAAAAATTCCCTAACAATTCTATTATTTCATCCGTCTCATATTGCTCGTCTCTTTTGGGAAATCCAACTATTTAAAGAGACGAAATTATTGTTTTATAGTTTCAAAATTATCCTTCAAAACTATGAAGTTCATTAAATAGTTTTAAATTGTTTATATATTTCAATATGGATCTCAAAAAATATGCAATATGGATCTTGTTTGATATATCTTGATTAGTTGTTTTATACAAAGTTTTAAAAATCATGAAAAATGTTGTATACTAAAAGATATAAACGATTTTCAAAATGACACGAATTTCAAAAACTGTAAAAGAAATTGGGAGGGAAAGAGTAGTTATAAGGGTAAAACTGGAAGTTTGACATATTTTGATAGTTTTTTTTAGAAATATGACCAACATTTTGGGACTTCCCAAAGTCCCAAAATAGAAAGAAGGATCAAGAATTTGGGACAGAGAGAGTAAAAATGAATCTCTATCGTTTCTCACCGTCGAATTCGACCAAATTCTTAAAAGCTCTAGTTATTTAATTCCATTACTCTCAAATTCTGGCTTCGTCCCTAAATACAGACAAGATTGTTTTAATTCTTCGGGTGATCGCACGAAACCAATCTGCTGAAATCAGCCAGCAGAGTTAGTAGGTTCATATCAATATGCCCACCAGTTGAAACTAAATATGTACCGGGTTAGATTAGAATTTACGGCATGCATGAATATCTCGTTTATTTTTGTTTTGTAGAAGTGTTGGCATCATAAAACATGGACCCAGTAGGACAGAGTCAAGAGACGACAGAAAGCCGAGAAGACTAGAGCATAACTGAATTTGAGGAATGATGGTGAACATGGCGTCCGGACAAAAGCATTTTTTTTTTCTTCCATTTAGAGCATAACTGATTCGACGATTACTCAATCAGTGTCTATAAATAGCAGCAAATGTATATATTGTCTGGAGAAAAAAATCCAGAGCCGAACACATTTTATCTTAATTACTTTACATATTTCTAGTATTTTCAATACCTAGTCGTCGCGAATAGCCAGACTAAAGCATAATTATTTTTTTTCCCATTTAGAGCATATATAACTGATTTGACGATTACTCAATCAGCGTCTATAAATAGCAGCAAATGTATGTATGTCTGGAGAAAAAAATTCAGAGCCGAACACATTTTATCTTAATTATTTTCCATATTTCTAGTATTTTCAATACCTAGTCGTCGTGAATAGCCATACGTAGGAGTAGCGAGTGGCGGATCACGTGACTCCTCTTGCAATTCCAGAATTTTTTTTAGTTTTTTTTGTAAATTCCGAGGTGTTCAATAACCTTAAAATAATTTTTGGATTGGTCTTGTTAAAAATAAGCCTAATCGGAGAATTATATGTACTTAATTGAAGCTTTCAATTTCTCATTCAGAATTTAGGACCATAAGTACTGAATGAATTTTGGAAAAAAGTATAATAATAGTGTACCCGGTATGATTGTGATCTGATTCTTAGATACTATAGAGCTTATTGAGAAAAGTATTCATTAGAAGAGTTAACTTGAGATTCAGTTCATATTTTAATTTACTGGTTTTGCAACCTATTATTACTGCATGATTTGTAGATACCACAAGCAAAATAGGACTTTACATTTTTTTTTCCAAGTATCATAAGCACAATATGTATGAAATCTTTAAAAAAGGTTTACGTTTGAACTTTTTGGCTTAATGAAGAATGTTTAAATATTTTATCTTTTCGTCATATTGGTCTGATAATTTTTTGTTTCCAAGTTATGCTTCAAAGGTAATCCCTTGTGCAGAATTCCTAGATCCGCCACTGGGAGTAGCTGCATGTAATCATAATAGTAGATATGAATAGAAGTATGTTTGTCATTAGGAGTAGTTTGTAGGTAATATTGGAAAGTGTTATTTGAAGAGCCATCTCAGCAAGTACTCTAGGGGAGTTAGCAAACTTTGGTACATCATTTTGGTGTCGCGCGCTGTCTCTAAATTTAGAGAGTAAGAAATGGCTCTTAAAATTTACAACTCACCCAAAATTTAGTATTTCGGATTGGTGAATGTGCAAAAATGAGTGCCATAAGTGAAAAAGAGTTTCAAAGAAAGCTAAGTGCGAAAGAATGTATGTTGATGGTGTTTGAAGTTCCCTGTCTCGAGCCAGTTGAATGGAATGAGATAAGAATCTTTGGTAAAGTTAAGATAATAGTAAAGAATTAACATTCAAAGAATATTCCTTTAGAGTGCACTTGCTGCAAGGGCTTTTAAGTATGCAAATTTGTGGAACGCTCCCAATTTCGGAAGCATTAATTAAATCATATATATTATCAAAATATTTGTTTAGGCAAACTAATTATTTTTTATCATACCGGAAATTAGGGGTGTAACCGGTTCGGTACGGTTCTTGGGTGTTTTGGAGTGAACCGGGAAAAATCGGTTAGGGGAAAGCATGGAACCGTAAACCGATTTTTTAGAGATCGGTTCCATTAAGGTTCAGTTCGCCCCCATTCGGTCCGATTTAGAGGTAGGTTCGGTTCAAAGGGGAGAGACAGAGAAATTTGCACACAGCGGCATATACCTACATATACACATACACGAATCGATCTAATCGAGATATACACATATAATGAGATACAAACAAATGATCTGATCGATCTATATATATATATATATATATACACCGGCGATCCTGTCAAGGATCCCGGTTTGAAGCCTTTTCGGTGTTTTGATGCTTTTAAAAATTGTTTTTGGGAAATCCGAGCCGTCCAATGTGTTCAAAAGGTGTTTTCCAAGGTCCCGTTTTGTGAAATCTTCAAAAAAAAAAGCCCGGGAAAGGGCTTGATCAAGCGTTTTTAAAAAAATATATATATATTTTTTGAAAACTAAAGGGGTTTGGATCAAGCCCTTCCGGTATTTTTTTGAAGATTTCCAGCTCCCTTAGCCAAAATTCCGTGGACCTTGAAAACACCTTTGAACACATTGACGGCTCGGATCGCTCAATCAAAATTTGATCCCGAACTATGAATCCCGATCCGGGATCCCAAAATTTGACTAGATAAGGACTAGGAGATCATATATATATATATATATATATAGAGTCCGTTACCATCCGGGAGTCCGGATCCAAATTTTGGGACTCAATGTTTTCCCGATATTTTTTTGACGATTCGATCCGTCCAATGTGTTCAGAAGGTGTTTTTGAAAAGAAAAAAAAATCCGGGAAGGGCTTGATCCAAGCAAAATTTTGCAAAAACTTTATATTTACAGTTTTTGCGAAAAACTACTTGGATCAAGCCCTTCCCGGTATTTTTTTTTGAAGATTTCCCGCGTGGATCTTGGAAAACACCTTTTGAAGACATTGGACGGCTCGGATTTCCCAAAAACAATTTTTAAAAGCATCAAAACACCAAAAAACCCTTCAATCCGGGAAATCCGGGATCCTTGACAGGATCGCCGGTGTATATATATATATATATATATGTATACACACATATAATGAGAGACAAATAATTGATTCACACACAAACAAATAGATCCAAATGAGATACAAATCGATCTAATAAATCTATATGTATATACATGCATATGTGCATACACGAATCGATCTCATCTCGTCATCATCATCGTCATGACCGCCACCACTTCGATCGTCCAACTTCATCATCATCATCGCCGTCCAACACCATGGTAGCTCTGATTTCGATCTTGATCGTCCAACTTCATCATCGTCATCGCCGCACATTTTAGAGACTGAGAAGTGAGATGATTTCATTTTAGGGTTTCTTGTGGGCTGAGTGTTATAACAGTATGCGCGCACACACGCACACAAAGGAATCTGTGGACGGCCCGCGGAAATGGTCCGGCTATAAGTTCGAAAAGATTGTGTTTGTTTGAGTCGCCACCCGGATTTGAGGTCCGAATCCGAGAAACCGATAAAAATATGACTCGTTTGCCCCTCTGAAAAAGATTTCACTGATCATGGCGGAACCAAAGATTTCTCGGATTCGGGGGTTTGGTTACGAGAAGGGAAGGGTTTTACGGCACCCCTCTCGCCCGGTCCGTGAACCGGTCTCTACTCGATGTTTTGTGGGATTTTGGAAATATTTGAAATTCGATTTATTCACAAAAATAGGGCATCGGGGATGAGAATCACGTAAATAATGAGAAAATATAAAATGCGAATCTAAAGTGGATGCTTGTGCATGATAATTTACATGGAAATGATGATAATAATAAAGAAAAATTACAACAAATATTTACAGAAGGTGATAATAACAAAAACTATACAACAACACAAAAGGTTATGAACATGAGGCTTAATGGATTAACTTGCAATCTGGACCCCAGAATGAGGGTTGAGCGCTCAAAGGTGATGGCTTGAGCGCTCAACCTTCCCGAACCAGTTTGAGCGCTCAAAGCTCATGGATTGAGCACTCAAACCAGTTTCTGACTCCTGTGAGTTTGACCCTTTTTACAGCTTCTCTTCTCATTCTTTGCAGGATTAAACATTTGTAAACACTTTTCACAGATAAACAGATTAAAACAAAAGGGTTTGATTTCTCAAAGATCGATGAAAAGAGAAGAATCATCATAAAATTAGCAAGGGGAAACTCTTGATAATGGAAGAGAGAGAAGGATTCAGATCATAAGTATAGGAACAACAATCCATACACACCAGAAATGAACTAAAACATGATCCATCATCGAAACAGCTAGCAACCAACAAAATGGCCCTAGAACAGCTTGAGCGCTCAAAGGCATGGCCTTGAGCGCTCAAGCCATAATATGACTTTCTGTTTTCTGACTTGAAAATAGATTTCTGATGCTTCCTCAGGATCATAAGTATGCAGATTAAAGGATATTTGAAGCTGAACAGTCACTGTTTTACTCTTTACTATGAGATTTGCAAAGGTTTTTATGCTTGATCATCATAAAATAATTAGCCAATATTCATGCATGTGACTTTGAGGTAGAAATAAGCTGTTTTGAGAGTTACATGAACACAGTTAACCATTAAATAATAATCAAAGCCAAGGGGAAGCACAAAAATCAACAAAACAGAAAACTGTTCAGAACTGGACTTGAGCGCTCAAGGCCTGAGGCTTGAGCGCTCAACCCCTGTAATAACTGCAGGTTTTGAAATTATTTTTAAACAATTTTTAGACCTTTGTGAGTTCAATGCAAGTATAAAGAACTTGTTTGAACTCACTGGTCTTCCTCAGAAGGACTAAAACAGTGAGATTTTCACATGTTTGACTACCTTTTGGAAATGATTGTAACTTGAACTTGATTCTTGGCTTAGAAGTGGTTGATTTTGGACGTTTTGGTTGGTATTGTGGATGAGTGAGACAATATAGGTGGTTGATTGGGAATCAGAGATCGAATTTAGAGTTTTAAAAGTGGTTTTTGTGTGTGGTTTGGATGATGAATGAGTGGTTTTTGTAGAGAGAGAGAGAGGATGTTTTCTGGAGGATTTGAGAGCTGGAGTATGAGAGTGGGTAACCTGGAAACCAGGGGTGGTGAGTGGTTTTTATAGAGTGAGTGGGAGGGAAGAGAGGAGAGAGAGATAGTGGGTTTTGTATTTTAAATGGGTTAGGGGTAGTTTTAGGTGTAGTTTATAGCAATGTAGGGTGTATTATATGTGTACAAGACGTACACAATCGGTTAGACGCTCCCCTCTGCATGAAATCTCATGATGAGATACTCTGCAGATTCCTGACTGGATCAGAGGAGGCTTGAGCGCTCAATGTGTTTCTCAGGGCTGAGCGCTCAAAGCATCAATATTGAGCGCTCAAGGTTCTTGGTGGCAGATTGATGGTTTGGCTTGATTCAACAATGTTTGGGTTGGTTTGGGCTGTTTTGATTGCTTGGGTGGTGTTTGGTTGATTTCCATCAAGTTCAAGTCATTCTCACCAGTTTCGGGTAGTCATAATTGGTCCATTTCATCATCATTGGAAATGCTCGAGCGCATCCCGGGTTCAAAATCGGGGTGTCTACAGAATCAATAATAACTAATAAGTATGATTATTTCCTTCTTCAGTTTAAAGGCTTGGCCAGCCAAGTGGGTAAGTGCACTGATTCCCATGCGTACAGATGAGGTTCAATTCCCACCCCTCTGTTTTTTTTTTTTAGTAACAAGAGTATATATAGTATATATAGTATATTTCCTACTCTAGACATAAAGGCTTGGCTAGCCAAGTGGGTAAGTGCAATGATTTTCATGCGTATGGACGGGGTTCGATTCCCACCCCTCTTTTTTTTAGTAATAAGAGTATATATAGTATACATATTATACTTAAATAGAACTACTTCTATTCGGTTTGAAATGGGTTTAAAATCCCCAGAACCAAAAATCACACCGGTCTATTGGAAAACTAAAAAAAAAAATCGGTCCGGCACAGTTTTCCTGTTCGTCTCGATTTTTGTTTTTTTAGCCCTAGCGGAAATAATAAGTTCAACGATAAAATGTAGTGTCGCAATCCGCTCTCTCTCTCTCTCTCTCTCTCTCTCACACACACACACACACACACACACACACTCTCTCTCACATATAGTTTTCAAGCAAGTCATGTCACGTATGGGTGTGGCGTTTCCGGTGTGGTTGGTAATTGAAGTTGATGGTGGGGTTACCAGATAAGGATTTCTTTTGACAAAGATGGCCATTTTGGCCACCGTTGGAGGATGTAGGAAGGTGGAAGGTATCTGAGGTTGTTGTGGTGCCGCTGGAAGTTTGACGTGGCTCTCGGATGGTCTTTGTCATCGACGTCGACCTCAACTTTTGTGTGGCTGCGGCAATGGCATGGTGTGGCGCTTTCTGTAATCCAAGATGGTAAACAATGGCATGGTGTGGCTCTCGGATGGTCTTTGTTATCGCCGCACATTTTAGAGACTGAGAAGTGAGATGATTTCATTTTAGGGTTTCTTGTGGGCTATGTGTTATAACAGCGCGCGCACACACACACACATACACACACATACACACAAATGAATCAGTAATAACTAATAAGTATGATTATTTCCTTCTTCAGTTTTAAGGCTTGGCTAGCCAAGTGGGTAAGTGCACTGATTCCCATGCGTATGGATGAGGTTCAATTCCCACCCCTCTTTTTTTTTTTAATAATAAGAATATATATAGTATATTTCCTACTCTAGTCATAAAGGCTTGGCAAGCCAAGTGGGTAAGTGCAATGATTTTGATGCGTATGGACGGGGTTCGATTCCCACCCCTCTCTTTTTTTAGTATTAAGAGTATATATAGTATATATAGTATACATAAATAAAACTACTTCTATTCGGTTTGAACTGGGTTTAAAATCCCCAGAACCAAGAATCGCACTGGTCTGTTGGAAAACTAAAAAAAAAAAACCGGTCTGGCACAGTTTTCCTGTTTATCTCGGTTTTTGTTTTTTAGCCCTAGCGGAAATAATAAGTTCAACATGATAAAATGTAGTGTCGTAATCTGCCGCTCTCTCTCTCTCTCTCTCTCTCTCTCACACACACACACACACACACATATAGTTTTCAAGCAAGTCATGTCACGTATGGGTATGGCGTTTCCGGTGTGGTTGCTAGTTGAAGTTGATGGTGGGGTTACCAAATAAGGTTTTCTTTTGACAAAGATGGCCATTTTGGCCACCGCTGGAGGATGTAGGAAGGTGGAAGGTATCTGAGTAGATTGTGGTGCCGCTGGAAGTTTGACGTGGCTTTCGGATGGTCTTTATCGTCAAAGTCGACCTCAACTTTTGTGTGCCTGCGGCAATGGCATGGTGTGGCCCTTTCTGTAATCCAAGATGGTAGACTACGGCGGTGGCATGGCATAGTTCTTTTTGCTTTTTTATGACGACGGTGGGTTGTGGTTGGTGTACGTTTGGCAAGGCATGTTTTGGGTCACACGGGTGTATGTCGTGGCTGTTTTGGCAGTGACATGTTGGGTGTCAATATCAACACGGGGTAACTTGTAGTCTTGGGGTTTTGGGTTTTTGAGAGTTGGGTGGTGCAATTGGTTAGGTGTTTGGGATGACTTAAATGCTTGTTTAGATTATATTTATAATGGTTTTTCTTCTTTCTTTTTTTTTCTTTCAACCTTTGGTTAGATGTTGATCCCCCTCCCTTTCCTCATTGTACCCTTATCGAGTTTTTTCAATAAACTTTTTTGCCGATAAAAAAATTTAAAAAGGTTCAACATACAAATATAATTTGAAAGAACCACGTCTTTTACCACGTGCCTATTCCTCTTGCAAACAAACATAATTTGAAAGAACCATTTCATGTTAGGGCAAAGGGTTGTGGTAAAAGACTGAAGGGAGGAAATGAGAAGTTTGTGATGAAGACTAGGCGTTGTAAGGGTTGTGCGTTAACAGGGGAGTCGCATGACAAAAGGAATTATCCAAAACTTCACAACATGTAGGTGCATGCATCTAAATATATTCATTTAGTTGTTAAATGTTAATTGTTGTTTGAATGTTAATTCTTGTCTTATCTCTTCACAAGATGCTAGGTTGAATGATGATGACGATAGGACAACGACGACATTGACTATGACATGATTGTAAGTGTTTGTAATTTCTTAGCTTTTTGCACTTCTTTTTCTTTTTTCTTTTTTGGTTCATATTTTGACCGATTTGTGTTTCAGGATAAGAGATGGAGATGAAGAAATGTAGAGATGGAGATGCAGGACCTCTAAATTACTGGAAATGAACTTAGTTTAGGTCACTGCTTTGTGGTTTTGGAGTTTCTTAGATGTGTGCTAAAGATAGGATAGATGGAAGGAAAAACTTGTTCCTTATCTGAATGTTGTTTATTGACTACTAGTTTTTGGATCTATTTAGGTTGAATGATTGATTGGGACCATGAGGTCCGAATTTTGTGGGTTATTATATAACTTGGGATTGTATATATTTCTTCTTTAATATTTATCCCTTCAACTTTGTGGGTTGTGATATAACTTGGGACCATGAGAACTGAATTGAGTTTTTAAGTTGTCAGCTCCAGATTGAATCCTTCGAAGGATGTTAAGAGAGTGTTTGTTCAGAGAGGATATCAACACGACATATTTAGGCGTATTTGTCATGTGCCGCAAACAGATATATTACGTCCATATTAATGGCAAAATTATTACTTGATCTTGGAGCATCGAAACTTTTCCACCACACATTGGTGTGGATTACACCAAACATCGCCCACACCAAGAACTGACATACATTGCAAAGAAATAGACAAGAATTGACATACATATACATATACATACACGAAACTTCTAATAAGGACCTTATACGAGGACCAAAGTGAGGACCTCATGCTTCCCGACCAAATTTCGACGATCCGAACCGTTCAAAAAAAATACCTAAAATGGCTTCATCCAATCAGTTCGGAAAGTGAAAAAATGGTTAGGTCCGCATTTTATATAAAATGAGGGATCCCTTATTGGAAGGGGATCCTTTACTAGGACGGGACTATATATATGTATTACATATATATATATACACCACACTTCCCCTCCAAACTCCCTGAACTTAATAAAATGCGGACCTCATTGATCCCGACCGAATTTCGATGATCCGAACCGTCCAATGTGTTTAAAATGTGTTTTTTAGGGTCCCCGCGAAAAATCATCAAAAAAAAAAAAACCGGGAAGGGCTTGATCCGAGCCGTTTTTCACAAAAACTGTATATACCCACTCAAACCCATTGTTCCCGAGTTATATCTGTACCGATCAGGTACTAAATAGTATCCGATTGAGCTAAGTTTTGGTACACTTGTTCTACTCGGCGAGCTGTTCGACGTGAACGTTTCCGATCATCGACACGAGACCGGAACCCCCCGGAATCGTCGGGGACAGCGGGTGCTATCCCTTGCCAGGGACAGCAGCTCCCCTCTGTCCCCTCAAAAGAGAGTAAACAAAACTCTCTCTCTCTTATTGGTTGATACATGTGGGTTCTACCACAAAGTGATATCCTACTTACCTCAAAGTGATGTCATGCTTACCAAAAACTGTATTGTGGTGGGACCCACACCAATTCAACCAATATAAGAGAGGGTTTTGCTAACCCTCTTTTAAGGAGAGTGAACAAAATTACACTCGAGAGTACGACATTCGAGCTTTTAGATGTGTTATCAGTGGTCTTAATTTCATCTCGGCTCTTTGTAAATCTTAGTAGTCCATTGTCAAAGAAATCCGAGCTGTTGATTGCCGAGTTCAACGACTCGGATGCCACCCGCCAGGAAGCCCAAGTCCATTTTACCGAACAACCCAGACTAAGCATTAAATGACAAAAATTCATTTAGTACGATTTAAGGTGTAAGGAGGAAGGTTGAACCTAACACCAAATGAATTTAAAAAAAGCACACATGCATCTGTTATTGTTAAAATGTAAGTTCAACCACGGTCGGTCAATTATAAATTGAAGGGCGGAATTGGTAAGGTCAACCGTTTTTTTTTTTTTTTGAAATTATAGATTATTAAGATGGGTGTTGTTAACGGATACACCATTGCACCCATTGAGGGTTCCACTTGTATTTTTAAAGTATACTCGTACGTTAAAGTATATTTTAAAGTACAAGTGACACCTACAAGTGTACTTTTTAACGAGTTGTACCAGTTGGCATTTCCTTGTCAGGATTAATGAAACGGGAAAAAAAAGATACAAAGAAATGGGAAGAATGGAAAGTAGGGCGGTGTTTGGCTACGGTCGAATGAGATGTCTGTTGAAAGGGATATGAGATGTAACACTTTCCAACTGTAAACCGGATTGATAGTTGAGCTTGAGCAGCCAAACGTTCGGTCACCGTTGGGCATAGGCCTTTCGGCCGATGCCACGTGAATCTCACACCTCCCTCCACTCACTTGATGGGATAATCATTAAACTCCCCAAATATCTCACCCGCCCCTCACGTGACAAAGTTCCTATGTGCGTGTCTTTTTGTTTTACTCCATTATTGTTGTCCCTGCCGTGTGATTTAAATAACTAGCGTCCGAACGTGCGAAAACGTTTTCTTTGTTTCATTTTTTTTGATATTTAAATATTCAGGTCAGCTTTCGCACACCTCGACTACAATCAGGGTCCTGAATTCAACTATCGGAAAAGCCTCCCGTGGTCTCAAATCTCAATATTTGCAATGTTTAACCTTCGTGAGAATTTTACATGTTGGTTTGGATTTTGAGGGAGGGTTTTTGGAGTAATGAGTAAAGAGAGACAGAAAGAAAATTTTATTTGGGACCGTGTAGGATGGGTTTTAAGACCCAAACCGAACAAGGTGTTACTTAATAATTTCTCATTATTGCTTGGCCAAAACCAATTGGGGTTAAATGTGCATAAATCTTATGGTAATAATCATATGGTAAATGGTGTTCAAATTTATATACTCAGTGAGAATTTTGTGCAACATGAGAGCATCAACAATGGACTCTTAACAAAACTCCTAAGTGAAACTCCTAACATTTAGCAATTCATTTGCTCAATTTTGGTCTTCAATGGTAGGGATGGCAATGGATTGGTTTGGTCCGGATTTTGCAATTACCATACCCAAATCCAAAGTATTTATCTATACCCAAATCCAAACCGATATCCGATGGGTATGAATTTTAATACACCATAACCAAACCATATGGATTTGGATTTTATCCAAACCGCACCAAACCCGCATTAAATTTCATTCCATTAATGAACATATGAAGGAAAAATACTATATATTAAAATAAAAAAGTAATATACCATATGATTTTTCCATTAAACATCTAAATTCCAACATAATCAAAGAAAATAACTAAATAATAAACTTTTCTTAAGAGGTTCCTATAGAGACTCTTGAGATTTTTAAGGGATTTGAGAATAATAAGGAGGGAGAAAAAAGAAAAAGTCACTGAAAATTATGAATTGAAAAATAAAATTACATGTACACAAAAAAATAATGTGTATATATATCCTATAAATAATATTATATGGATCGGTTTGGGTTTAGGTTTGGCCGAATACTTGCTAAGACCAAACCCAAATCCAAACCCGCTGGGTATCATGTTTTGAAAACCAAACCCACCCCATGGATAGGAAAAAATATAAAAAACCGCACCAATTGGGTCGGTTTGGTTTGGGTATCCATTGGTTTTGGGTGAAATTGTCATCCCTATTCAATGGGCTCCCCGTAGAAGCTACTAAGGATAGCTCGCGTTAGCATGACTCCTACCACTCTAGCTAAGTTTAGGGAGATAGTTGGGAGTGAGGAGAAGAGAGAGAAAGAGAGAAGGAGAAGAGGGAGGGGGAATATGAGACTCACTTATATTTTGTGTCCATAAATAATCTGAGGACACAGTCTAGGAGCCGATTTTAGAGAGTCAATTGGTGTGCTCTCATACTTCTAAATTAGCAAGTTCTTAACAAACAAAATTGAATCCCATTTTTGTTTATGTGTCAACTTTAGAAGTCATTTTAGGTGTCAAATATAAAAAGCCCATTGTGAATGTCTGAGTGAGCGTTACAAGATAACATTAAAATATGTGATCCACAACGAATTATCAAAAGTATGTACATCACTTATCACATGGAAGATAGAAGGTATTAGGCATTTAGTGCCGCGAGAAAGAATGTCGGAAGTTCAACTGCTTTTTCATAATAAGTAAAGATAAACAATTATCGTAAATTTTTCATGTACAATAAATCTACAAAAAAAGTCAAAAAAATCAAATCTATCATACAAGCTAACAAATTTTTCCTACAATAAATTTATCAGATAACTTAAAAAATATATATTAATATGATAACTTTCAAATGCAATAAATGTACCATAGAAGAGAGATAGGAGAGCTCAACTAGAGTCTAGAGTCTAGAGGAGAGGGCTTCCGGCACAACAGCAAGGGTACTCAGCTTTCGAAGAAGAAGTCCTAATTTTTTTATTTTTATTATTTTTTTTACATTTCTAACAAATGATATACCATCAGTGATGGGAACACCTCATATATTAAACCATTAATATTTTCAGTTGTTATCTTCAATCGCCTCTCTGGTAACATTTTTTGGAATTTTTTGGATTTTTTTATGAAAAATAAAAACAATCCTTGCTGCCTCGTTAGGCGGAGGTGGTTAGTCTCTTTCTATCCATCAGTGACTTAGTATATAATATTAAGAGTTTTTTTTGTTTTCTTTTTATCCCCCAAACTATTCACATTTTTTCTCTGTGTCCCGAAATTAAAAAAACTACATGTTTTTTTTTTTTTTTGATCAGTAAAAAAAACTACATGTTTCATCCCTAAAGTATTTCATTGCAACCCCTTTAGTCCAATCATCAATGGCATCCAATTTTTGAACGGAAAATAGTTTACGGGTATAAAGTGCACACAGATGGCTCCGTTGGCCCCACTTCGGAGTCCCACATGAACAATCTGAGAGGTTCTGTATTCTAAAAATATGTTTTCAAGTGGCATTCGTTAAAAATCAACTCAATCGAATATCTCTAAGTGTTTGATTCAATCTTTCAAATTTTAATTAATTTTGAATACAATAAAAAAAGCACTTATAGTTATCCGATTGAGCAAATTTATAATGACGTTGTGGACGCCCCTCCGGAGGAGATTGTCGATTCGGAGTCGCCACCCGGGTTTTAGCGGATTGTCCTCGAGGAACCGAACTCGATTGACTCGTGCCTCATTCAATGGATACGGAATACTGGTCCGTCATCACCATACTATCTTAGGTTCAGGAGCTCAGTTACAAGAGGGGAAGGGTTTTACGGCACCCCCCTCGCCCGGTTCGAAGACCGATCTCTACTTGACTTTTGTGGGATCATGGGAAATGTTTATAATTCAACTTTGAACAAGTACGGAAAATGGGGGATGAGAGCCATATAACGATGATAAACATGTCAATGGATTATGGTGTATGCATGTGAGGTGTGAACTACATGAATGATGATGATATGCGAGTGTGAACAAACATGAACATCAAACAGCAAGTAACAGTGTTAGAATATGATTAACAGTGACAGAATAACTCAAAATAACACTACAAGTTATTGTGAAGCAAAACCAATCTGATCCTCCACAACAGTTCGAGCGCTCAATAGATGAGATTGAGCGCTCAAAGCCTTCTCATTCACTCATGCTTCTGATGTTCTTAATGATTCTGATTTGATGAAAACATGTATTAATCACCATTGTTTACTCAAACAAAAAGAAAACAACATTTAAATCACTAAACAAAATGACATAATCACATAATCATAGGTTTAAAACTCATTCATGGACCAAAATGAGGCAATAAGTATAGAAGGAATGAAGACTCAATGCTTCAAAACTTTGCAGAATACTCAAAATGCTAAGAACAAGTTGAAATGAGAAGAAAGATTTGATTGAGCCAGAAGGCAGATCGAGCGCTCAAAGTGGTACATTGAGCCCTCAAGCCATCTCCTGGATTTGAGTGTTTCTACTCCATACTGCCCTCATTTGGACCATAAACTAGTTCAACATGATATATGATGATGCATAAAGGACTGAAACTTTATAAGCATGAATAAAATAAACTTGAGGTGTCAACATGAGTAGAGAGTGAGTATTGGGCCATGCATAAGCATCATCAGAGTGGGAAGGGGAGAGGATCAGTTTGGCTTAGCCAAACAACAACACACACACACACTTCATAAACTGAAAATAGATTGCAGAACTGAAATAAACGAGATTGAAATGCCAAAACCGAGCAAGGCTTGAGCGCTCATAGTCCTTGCATTGAGCGCTCAAGCCCCACTCAAGGGATGTGAGTTTCTGTGATTTCTGACCATTCTTTGATGTTGATATGAACTTGAAACTTTCTGATCATGGTTCAAAGAAGTGAGATACACTGTTTACTTCATGGAATGGGATCATCCGTGTTTTGATGATAATGAAACATAATTCTTATGACTTTTGGGTTCATTGATCAATGATCAAAGACAAAATGAACTGATTTGAGAGTTGTGGAACTAACAAACAGCCATAATAATGATGTTACCAACATACAATATGATCAGAAAACACTAAAACGTGAAAGATGTTCAAACAGTTTGAGCGCTCATGGTGATAGGCCTTGAGCGCTCAGGCCATTTGAAGCTGGGGTTTTCGAAAGCCATTTTCTGGAATATTTAAGACCCGGTGAGTCCATTAGAGGTATAAAGGACCTCTATGAACCCACTGGTCTCCCTCAGGAGTATCACCTGTAACTATCACATGGATTTCTACCTTTTTGGTTTTGATTTAAGCTTGGACTTGTGGTTTTGCTAGATGGATGAGTGTTGGGTTGGTTTGTTGACACAATGTAAGTAGTTTAGGACAGATTGTGATGGATATGGATTGGCTTGAGCTGATTTTGTATGGATGATGATGTATTCTAGTGAAAAGATTAGGGAATCTAGTGGGTTTTATGGGTAGAAAGGAGTTTAAGCTTTAACTAATGGATGAAATGGGTTGAGGGTTGCTGGAAATGTAGTTTTAGAGAGAGAGTGATGGATCAAAGCATGAAAGAGTGTCTAACCTCTGCAAATGGTGTAGAGAAGTGGTTTTTATAGAGAGAAGTGGGGGGAAAAATGAGTTTTCTTGAAATGGGGGGCTAATGGGACAATATAGGCCCACCCTGGGGTCTATCAGGTGCATGCGAGCAACAGAAAAACGGCTGGGTGGCTGCCATTAAGTTGGAATCTCATCATTAGATGCTCTGCCATCGACAGACTGGACAAGGCTTGAGCGTTCAAACAGGGGGTTTGAGCGCTCAAACCCCTTTGAGCACAGTGGTTGGTTCTGGTTTATCTTGGTGTTTTGAGTGGTATTTTGGTCATTTGGGTTGGTCTAGGTTATTTAGGAATGGTTTGGGGTGGTTTGTGGTGGTTTGGGGCAAGTCCAAGCCTTTCTCTCAACCCTAAGGTATTCACAGGTGTTTTTCTCATTATCGGGAGTGCTTGGCAAGTATCCCGGGTCAAAATCGGGGTGTCTACAGACGTCCCTTGTAAACATATTTTAAAATTAATGAACGGATTGGATTATTCATATGGGACTCCGAAGTGGGCTCCACTCGCAATCTGTGCACACAGATCTAGGCACGTAAATTATTTTCCGTCCAAAAAAGTGGATCCGCTAACTATTGGACTAATTGGGTTGAAATCAAATAGTTTAAGGATGAAATAGGTGGTTTTTTTAGTTTACGGACGACAGAGAAAAAATTTGAATAATTTAGGGGATAAAAGTAAACGAAACTGTAATAATATTAATGTCATTCATTAAGTCACATCTCGTGGACTATTCTTGTGGATTCAAGAACATCTCGTGGATTCGAGAATCTATCTTGTTTGGAATAGTACGCTAACTATAAATTTTATTGATAATTGAATAAAAGCTAAATATGCACATAGGCTACATCCTTATTTATATTAGTAGAAGTCCTAATTAAAAGGAAATTACTTAGAGTGGCGACCAAGAAAAGTATTACTTGGAAACCTAGACTATAAGAAAAGGGAAATAAAATAAAATCTAACCAAAACTAAACTAAAAATGTGCAAAACAGGCAGCACAAATAAAATCTCCTAATACTAATCGTAAATAAAAATTATTACCTAAATAATGATTCCATAAATAATAGGGGTCTATATCTTGTCCTACATCAATTTTGAATTTATTGCTAATGCTTCTAAATTGCAATAACCTGGGTCCCATGAAACTATGCTCGTTGAATACTAATTAACGGACATAGGTTCAACTCTTCTCATATACTTAGGTTATTCATATTGTGGCCCCACGTGACTCGCTTTGTTTTAGTTTTTTTTTTACTAGCATGACATAATGTCTACCGGCCCCGTATGAGATTTAACTGAAAATAACCACATTTAATTCATTGATACATCAAATGACGATGAAAAGATTCATTAATTTTTTTTTATCTTTGTGTTGTATAAAATTTTTCTTAGCCGATCAAAAATAAATAAATAAATCAATAGACTCCAGCTTTTTACATGTAGTATACTTGGAACAATGTTAGTTGTATAGATACTTCATACGCACTTGGATAAGCCGGCACTAAATTTTTTATTTTTCGATCAGCAAAAAGAAAGCGTACTCATATGTTGCACAAATTACCATATGTGTTAATTTGTTATTTTTGTATGTAGATTTATGTTTAGGCTGACAATATTGTATACTTAATTTATGCTTATTTTCAGAGAAGAAATTACGCCAAGGCTTCGTAGGAGGGAAACGAGATAAAGAAAAAAAAAAAGGAGCACGTTTAGCAGTACAAGAGGAAAAAGAGAGGGAGGTGAAAGAGGATGCTTGGTACGATGAGGCGTCAAAACCAATTTCAAACTGTCTTTATTGAGGTAGTATTGAAAATGAAGGATGTACAGCAAAAGCTACTGCAGAAAAACAAATTGGAGTCACTATCAAATTTCTCAGAATAAAATTCCTTCTTGTGCGGCGGGGCCTTGAGAACTCAAACGCAACACAGTGATTGTTGGTGGTCATGATTGGTGGTCATGATGATATTGGAGAAGTAACAAATTAAATGTATGCGATTAGAGGCGGCTCCACCCTTTGATAAGGGTTACTTGAACACCCGCAAGAAATTTTTTTGTTTAGAAACACATGTAAAATATTTAGTTTTAGTTTAGTATAGCGATTGTTGAACACCTTAATCATAAATATTTGAACACCCTACTCAAAAATATTTGAACACCTAGCTCAATAAATTAGCCCAGAAATCAATTTCATATAAACAACCAACTAAAGTCCAAAGTCTTCCCATAGATGGTCAATGTAAACTCTAAAACCTTTTATATTTTATATTACATGTGGTAAATTTATATCGGGTTTTGTTTGAACATTTATGCTATGAACACTCACCAATATATCTTGATAATTCACAATAGAATCCTTAATACACCCCCTCAAAATAAAGTGCACACTCTTTACAACAAAAATTAGAATAATAATAATAATAAAGCATCTATTGTATTGATATCGTCCTATGACTTCTCTTTGAGCAACAATAAATTCTCTATACAAAAAAATAAATATCCGTGTGAACCTATATTTGGCACACAAATTTCTACAATAAATATATATCAGTGTTTGTTTTCCCTAATTTAATTTTACTTTACCCAATAACATAGAATTTGCCAAGAAAAATTGTGACATCTTGTGTATTTTCACATCATTTGGTATTCACACTAATATATGAAAAAATTGTATGCATATACTAGTTCTTAAGGTAAATGTTGAACATCTTGTCCAAAATTTCTAAAGCCGCCACTATATGCGATAAACAAATGGATAAACCAAACCAAACCAAATCAAAAAGCAAAACAAATAAGAGTGATTAAGATGTACGTAGATCGGCTTTCTGATGTAAACATTCTCCACGGACAAGGAAACGAGAGACGATTCCATTATGTGAAGAGAATAATGTTCCAAAGAGTTACAATGGTGACAAACAAACAAAGTTTTCACAAAGAAACACTCATCAATCCCAAATACAAGTTCTCACACCAAAACCCAATGAGAATCTCTCCCCAAAATAGATTATCTCTCATCAAGTCTCACACAAACCGTTGGGGCTTTAACCAAGGGACGCAAAAAACAAAGATCTTCCCAAGCCCACTAAAGAGGCAACCAAAGAACCATAATGATTTAGCCAAGAATTAACTCTAATATTTTCAGATGAGTACCCCCTAGGGGCCTCTCAAAGGGATTTACTCAAGAATTTCAAAGCCTAAAGCATTCACAGTAGACTCTTAAAATGGCTCTTAAGTGAGACTCCTAAAATTTAACAAGTCATTTGATCAATAATGGTCTTCAATGGGATCCCAATACAAGTTCTCAATGGTAGCTCCTAAGCATGGCTCCTAAATCATTAGCCAAATCTAAGTAGCCTTGTAACTGGCTTTAAGTGGGACCAAAACACTTTTAATCTTTTTAGACTTATCAATTTATGGGACCCACACTTTTTATTATTTTTTTCCCACAAAATAGAGAATATTTTTGCTAGCTCATTGCTTGACCGAAATCCTAGACCTAAATTAATGGGTTGCCCCAAGCGTAGGGCTGAGACCGGTGTAGCACAATACCCGGTAAGACCGGAATCGAATCCACAGAGAAGGTGGAGAGTGCTTACTAAAAAACTCGGGTTGTAAAGTTTAACACGGCTCTTAGGTAGCCACCCTTTGTGATTTGATGAGAAAATTAACTAAACTAAGAGAATTTGGTTTTGCTTAAACTATTTAAAAGAAAGTACGGTCGTAGGGTTCATAACACCAGTGACCAGGTCCGGATATTTCCTACTCCATTCTGTGTTCCAAAGAAAACATTTGATTTTAGAGAGAAAAAGATACCCCGAAAGATGCGAATCCTCGCGGTCGCCATTACCCATGTACAGCGAAGAACAAGTTTTGGTCCCCCGTTCCCCGCGTTACATGGGCTCCGACAAAGCTCGGATTCGTCCAACAGAAGTTCTTTAATAACCTAAAATTGCTTTTTCCGTTAATGATTTTGAAAATAGGAGCAAGAACAAATCCAGCCCTGGCCACAGCGTGTTAATCACCCCGCGACCATACCTATGCGACTACTCACTCATAGTAACTTGAACAAATAACAAGATTCTGAAATAACTCATGCTTTTATAATTGAATATGGATTAAAACAAAAGATTCGAAAGCAAAACACGGACAAACTCCCGTGAACTGAGATTAACGTAAACAAACTGAAAGTTACCGGAACAATACTTGAATTCTCGAACAAAACTTCAAAAACTCCAATGTAAAGATCTCCGGAAAGTAGAATCTCCAAAGGGAATA
This sequence comes from Vaccinium myrtillus, assembly GCA_016920895.1. Classification (NCBI taxonomy): domain Eukaryota; kingdom Viridiplantae; phylum Streptophyta; class Magnoliopsida; order Ericales; family Ericaceae; genus Vaccinium; species Vaccinium myrtillus. The sequence continues at coordinate 15,240,400 of CM029277.1, forward strand.
AACGGCTGCTAATCGGAAGAAAAGAAAACAAAGTTCGAACCCTAATTCGTCCAAAAAACAAGGTATTTATCCCTTTCCCGAAGTCTGACACGTGGCAAAAACCACCGGCTGTTTTAGGCCATCCGGTATCGATACAGGTAAATCCCTGTATCGATACCCATAGCTTCTGGTCGCCCAATGACGCCTAGGTATTGATACAGGCATTTCCCTGTATCGATACCCACACCTTCAAAATGCTTTTTCAGCTTGCTCTCTCGTCCTTACTGGGGTCCCACCGGTTCCCAACATGCCCAATGTCCGGTGTCCACTTTACGTGCTCCTCTGGTCTGTTTCCTACAAAACAAACACAACAATACCAAAATAAAAGACAACACCGCATCAAGTGGAAAATGGAATAAATCGCGCCTATCATGCGCTAATTCGCCCTACTTAGGCGCTTATATCTCTGACATTGCGCACCTATCACTCATTGAATACACATATGCTCTCTAAATTTAGCAAGCTCTAGGAGTGAAAAATGGGTCTCAATTAGACTTATGTGCACACCTTAGGAGTCAACTTAGGAGCTATTTTTAGGGAGTACACTGTGGATGCCCTAATGAGAGAGGAAGGTTATGTTTATAGCCACATATTGCTTCCTAAAGTCAGAATCCTTGTCAAACTAAGTTTCCATTGCATATAGAGATCGAAACCAATAAGGAAACTCCAAAACAAATCTTTAGGAAGTCTAAAAGATAATCAAAATTGGCCAAACGTGCATCAAACGCGACAACCATCTAGACATCCGTGATTCCTGTCCGGACAGAATTTACAGAAACGAGATCTTGAACCTAAAATCAACACCCGTTTCGTTTGATTTGTAATGCATCTTTTTGTTGTTCCTTTAAGAATTATTTTTGCTGGTAACTAAAGTGAATGGTTTTATTTACTCCCTTCGTCCCATAAAATTGGTCATCTATTCTATTTTTGGATGTCCCAAAATACTAGTCCAATTTAAAAAATCAAGTAAAAAAAATGTGCGGATTTCCAAAATTAACCTTCATAAATAAATTAAAATAATTTTATAGGTAGGGATTTAAAGGGGTAGAAATGGAGATCAATGCTCAATTTGGAATGAGATATGCATTGAATGAATGTTCTCTTAAGAAGTTAGAATCCCCAAAACGGACTAACTTTGTAGGACGGAGGGAGCATATTATTACACAATTAGTTATACAGTAATGGGTTTAAATACCTATATAACGGAAGATGGGTAAAGATTCAATACAACAAATTTCGTCGCCAGATCTTTAGCAACGAAACCAATAGTCACCAATATCGTTGCCAACTATTCACGAAACGGAAAATATGTTTTCTCAGAGGAAGTATAGGCCAGGAAAATATTTTTATCGAAATCAATAACATAGGTGACAAAAAAAAATTTGTCCATATTTTTGAAATAAAAAAAGTACGATCCCATTTCATCTTGCTTATTCAAGAATTGGACACCTCTTATTACAAATCATCACATCTTTGCGCTGACGCACTTAACGTTTAGCTAATAATATCGCAAAATTAAACTTCTAGTCCAAATCTCCCGAAAATAAAAAAAATGAAAAAAATTATTTTTGGAATTTTTCCGTTGCAAATTATCAATGTGTTCAAAAGGTATTTTCAAGGGTCCAATGTGTTCAAAAAATTTTCAAATCGCAAAAACGGTAAATATAAAGTTTATAAAGTTTTTTTTTGGATCAAGTCCTTCCCGGTATTATTTTTTAAGATTTCCCGCATGGACCCTTGAAAACACCTTTTGAACACATTGACATTGATCGGATCGTCAAAAAAATGTTTGGATCATGGAGGTCGGAAAAAAAAATTTTGGATCATGGATTAGAAGTCACGGAACGGGAGGTTTGGATACGGGAAGGGCTTGAAGCAGTTTTCAAAAATGTAAATATATATATTTTTTGAAAAGGGAAAAATGGGAAGATTTTTTGTGTTGAAAAACCTTTTTGTTGGAAAATCGTCAAAAAAAAATTTGGATCATGAGGTGCGGAAATTAGAGGTCCGGATTAGAAGCTTATATATATATTTTCAAGGACCTAACGTCCGGACCTCCACCTTCCCAAATTTTTTGAAAAAAACCGTTAGATGTGTTTAAAACGTGTTTTTAAGGTCCAACGCGAAGATTTGGCAAAAAAATACCCTAAGAGCTTGAAAATATATATATTTTATATATATATATGGAAGCCCTTCTAATAAGGGTCCCTTATCTAAGTTACCATGCGGACCTCACGTTTCCGAGCCATATTTTTGATCCGATTGTTCAATGTTTTTAAAATGCATTTTCACACAGTTTTTGTTAAAAACGCTATATATAGCGTTTTTTCAACACAGCTTTTAACAAAAACTTTGTGGATCAAGCCCTTCCGGGTATTTTTTTGGAAGATTTTCGCGGACCTTGGAAAATGCATTTTAAAAATTTGGATCCAAAATTTGGTCCGAAACACAAAAAAGGGCAAATTCGCACGGTTTTCTTCAATAAGGGACCCTTATTGGAAGTTAATCCATATATATATATATATATATATATATATATATATATATATTCTGCTTTTATGAATCAATATAAAGTAAATGTATCTAATATATTTATAATATAGACATATATTATGATTTTATAATAGATTTTAGTATATCCACCTATGTTATATATTATTCTATGCCTTATATACAAAAAAATTAATTGGTCTTAGAATAGGGTTCGGAGAACTTCATCGCCTAAGTGTGCATTCAACGAAGAAATCTAGCGTCCTCATCAAATGTACCCTTTTGACGACTAATCGATTTATCAAACTTGAAAAGGAAGTAAAATAAGTTTTCTGTCGCCGAATGCCCACTTTAGGCAATGAAATGCACCATTCGGCATTCAAATCCGTTTTCCTCGCTAGCAAAGGTGGCGAAATTGAATAATCAGAATGGTACATTTGTGACAAAATATTAATTTCCTCGCCAAATTGTTAACATTAGAAAATGTAAGTAGTTGCGGTAGTTATTCTTTGTTTGCGTGATTGTCTGACTCCTATTTTTTACTTACACTCTATTTTCCCATCTTCAGTAATGTAAAATTCAGAATTAGGATCTTTCATTGGTTAACTTGTCTGAACCATAAATTGATAACAATATTATAACTTCACATGATAATAATTTTTTTTTTATAAAATATAAAAAGCAAGTGTGAAAACCAATTAATTCGGTGTGAAATTTTCCAAATTTATATTATGAATACTCCCACTAACAAAGTCACTAGCAAGCTACAGTGCTTACTCAAACACACTCTTGATCCAATAAAATAGCTGCATGATCCTAGTGGATAGTTTTTGTGGTTTATTTTTTCGGTTTGGTAATAATAAAGTTATTACTTTCCTTTTTTAGATGCTTTTCCCTTTTTCATCTCACTTTTGAAACACTACTCCTTCACATATTTTTCAAATGCTCATTTTTTGCAGTGACCACAACCCCACTCGAAGTCCTTGATATGGGCATTAAGTCCTTTTCAACTTTATCGAATACAGACAAAAATATATATCGTATTTGTGTGCCTATAACAAAATGCAAAACAGATTTTCTTTTGAATATATACCTTTTTTATTTCAACACTCCATTTTTTTGGAAATTTTCCAAAGTATAGAGGATAATTAATGTGTAAAAGTTGTATCGATATCCAAAATTCGTAAAAGTATATATTGATATATGAGAGATGTATACTGATATCCAAACTTGTTTGTCGTTATGTACCGATTATCCTCCACCTATTTGGTGGAGATTAGCAAGACGAATGAAAAGAGTGTTAATTTTTATAAAGGGTGCTGATTTTGGGACTCCCTTTTTTTATGCAGACACTCCAAAATTTAATGAAGTTACAAAACTACCATTTCTAAGATATAAAAATTACTAGAGGCACTCCACCCCCAAATTATCTCCTCATTTACTAAGGCGCTCCAAAGGAAACAATGAACCAAAACTAAACATAAACATTAGGTTCTAAACATAAACATTAACAATATGTTCCGAACATTAAACATTAGGTTCCAAACATTAAAACATGCATCTATGTCAGATTGCTTCACGCTACTTTGCACAAAAAAAAATAAAAAAATCTAAACATGCTAGAATTCTCCAAAATAAACAACACACAATTGAAAATGTGATGCTGCAAAATCTTCATAACGACTGCGACACAAGATCTTCATATTTTTGTACTTATTATCTATTATTTTTCTCTCAAAATCTTCATAACGGCTTCAAATCTACGTTTTAAAACTCATAGTGAGACAAAAAAAAAACACATGACCAAAGTTAGGAGATGGTCGAACTTGAATTGAACTCATTAGGTAAAAGGTACCTTTGGCGATGTTCCGACTTTAAATGGGGAATTTGCTAGTGGACAATAGAATTAAACTCTTAGAATTAGTTGAAATGCGTGTAAGTTGGCTAGCTCGGACACCAGATTTTCACAAGAAAAATAAAAGATGATCAAATTAATCGTCATGAGTAACACCGATGATCGAACAATGACCTACATGGGATGTGACTAGGTGGAGTTTGTCCACATTACATATCCTAAACATAATTTGCCAAGAAAAGGGATCTCATTGCTTCAAGTAATCTAATTGACTTTCAACAAAAACTAATTGTTGGCCCAGTACGTAGTAGTTGTGATATGGGGCAGGCTTGTTCCCTGGTGGGCCTGACCGAAGTTAAAATGCTTTAACCACCAGTTGTACTGAATTTTCATGTAACCAATTAAATGGCCGCCATATAATTTGGGCATTTGAAATATTTGTGATAATGTGTGCTTATGCAAACTTGGCAAAACAGTTATGGGAAGGGTGTGTCTATGCAGTGGTGTGGTCATTATGGATGGCTCGCAATGACAGAATTTGCAGAAGCAGATTTTCGAAGGTAGAGGGATAGAGGAATTGATAAAACTCAGAGTGGCTATATGGATCACAGCGAAATTCGACATCAAGGTTTATACGGCGTTTAGAAGAATTTTGGAAGGGATTAGAACATTAAAGTTGTGAGTTTTTTTTTTATGAAGAGTGCTTCAGGGTTTTGGATTTAGCCTCAGATATTTTTGGTGTCTTCTTCATCCGATACTAAGGCTGAATCAGTGCTGAATCCAAAACCCTAAAACACTCTTCCTAACAAACAGAGGTTGAATCAGTGCTTCAGGGTTTTGGATTCAGCCTCAGATATTGTTGTTTAATTTTTGTTCTTATTTCTATTTCTTCCTTGTTTGGTCTGGTTGCTAACTTAGGCTCATTTTTTGGTTTGTGCTCAGATTCCAACTTTGTCGGGATATGAACCTCTAACAGTGTTGCGTACGTAGTTTTCAACCTCCCCTCGATGTACCTCTATCTAGTTTCTTATTCATATAATCTTTTAATTTGCCGAACAAATAAAAAAGTAAATTGTACAATCAAATGAGCAATGATATCATATTAACTTGTCTATACATGCACGAATTTGAGTAGAAATTAAACAAGTAAAAAAAAGGCACCTTTTACCTAATGATGTTAAACACTAACCAACCAATTTCAAACAATTGATGTGGGATCTTTAGCTAGATAATTATTTTTTATTTGTTCCCCCTAAAGTTTTACTTAGTATTTAATTAAGCCCCATTACTTTACCCCACCAAACATTAGATACATATATAGATGATTTTGTTTCTTGACTCAGCTTCTTCCCCCCATTGGTCCATATAGTACTCGAAATCCATTCCATTTGGCCACTTATAATAATAAGAGAAAATCATTAAAATAAGATTAAAAGTTGTCTATTTCAAAGGTGCCTTTCATGTCATACACTTGAGTAAATTAATATTATTTTGTTTATTTAATAAGCAAGAAACAAAAGTTAGTACTAAAAGGGACAAGTTAACAATATAAGAAATGCTTCTATTGGCCCTGGTTAGAGAGATGCCAATCACCCTTTTATGTATTGGACATAATGCTTTAAAAGTCTTTACTTAAAAATATGTGAAAACGGGACCACCGGTCCCAAAACTTCAGCATTCATTTCACCGTCTTTCGTTTTCCAGCCAAAAATAACAAGTAGTACAACTTAAGATTTGTTTTCATGTAAGAGTGTACTTAAAACATTTTTGGAAAAGTGCTTTCGAAAATAATTTTGGCAAACTTAAGTTTTACGAGCAAATTTTGGTTTTGATTTTGCTCGTTGAACAAGAGACAAATTCTGGAATTGAAACGCACTAACGTTCGACATATATTTGAGGGACCGGAGCACATGGTATAATATTAATGAAACAAACAATAAGTAGCTAGCCGGTGCCAAGCCAAAATTTTAACTGCTTGGTTTTGGTTCTTGAACTTGAGAAAACAAACAGGCATGTCATTCTCAACTGTACAGCTGTCCTATCAGAAGCTCACATGAAGATCGGGACCAACATTCTCATGGTATAACTCCAAACTTTAAAACTTTTCTTCCCCTCTATATTTTATGATCACTTTTCACACTTTAAAAATTGTGAAGTACTAACATTTAACCCCCTTGAATTATAACCAATTTCCAATTTACGGTCCTAGTGTTTGAAGTTGGACAGTTAACCCCTTTCATGTCTATGAGTTGCGAATAACGTTAACAATGTTAATGGAAAAGTCAATTTAATCAATATTTACTTTTGTGCCCCATGTTTGCCATGAACTCTCTCTCTCTCTCACACACACACAATCATGCAGAACAAAAGGGTTTTACATGGTTCCCCAATTAGATACATTCACGGGAGGAGAAGAGTGCTTCATCATATGCGAAATACAAGATCTTATGAGGTACCACTCACTTAACCTCGACTAGTTATCTCTTTCACACTCTTCTTTCAGAGCCGCACCAGAGGAGCACGACTTCCTCTGGTACCATCACATTGCTCTAGTCTCTACCCAGTCTCACTCTTCCTCTACTATTTCAAACATCGATAACATCTAATTATCTGTAGGCACATGGAAGAACTCTGTTCTGAGAAATTCAAGCTATGACATGGGTTGTCCCCCTGTTTGGTTCTTTTACTTATTTGCAATGGAAAATAATTGTGTGCGAGCGTGCCAGAGAGAGTTTTTAATCTCCTCCCTCAGATTAACTTTGAAAAACCAAATTCAATTAGACGAATGTGTTTTAATGGTTCAATTACCTCAATTAAGAGGATTTTCTTTCAAAGTGAAGAAATACAAACCAATATAGTTAGAAAATTAAAGAACAACAAGGAAACAAGATACTTTGATTGATAAATCAAAGTTAGACTTACTTCGAAATTGTCTTCAACTTCAAACAAAAGCTAACAAGAACTTCAAACAACTGATTGTTACAAGAACAATTGAGATATATTTCCTAAACTACTTGCTATTAACACCAAAGAAACCACAAGCGCCTACTGTGGTTTGTGAGCTGGGCGTGCCAGGATTGTACGTCACAGTCCAAAAGTGATAGAGGCCTTCGAGACCTTTTTCTGACTTTGTTTGTGCGATTGCGTGCAACCCTCAAAGGGTAGAGTTACAAATGGTTCGTGGTTTGCCTTACGTGTGAGGACTAAGAATTTCCCAACTGTTGCGGAAAATTAAGAGCAACGAGACAAAAATAAAACCAACTTTTATTAATGACGATTAACAAAAGAGGGGTACAATAGAGTCAATAACAAGGTCTAAACTTGAGTTAGACTTGTTGAAAGACTGGAAAATAAAGGACTCAATTGTGTTGAAGGCCTTAACGGGGTTGAATAGCTGCAACAGGTTGAGGACTTTGGAGGTAAGTCGAGAGACTTGAGTTTGATTTTAACCGTGAGGTTGATGGCTGTGGAACCCTTTTCTAACCTTCAAAACTAATATTAATAGACCCATGGTGTTAACTTCCATTGTGTCGAAATAATGCCAAGTGTCCCAAGCACTTTCCCGCCTTAATGTGATGCTGCAATGTGTCCTAAGCTGCCACATTCTATTTTCCCTCCGATGTGGGACTTACCAAGTGGGTTCTCATAAAGAATGTCAAGCCATATACAGACATTAGTCCCACTGGGACAGAACCCGAGAATCACCCCCTCGGCCCTGTCTCCTTGCACCCCTTAAACTAGAGTCCTTGAACCCTATGCTAGAAATTTATCGTCTATTCAACCCTTGAAGTAGAGTCCTTGCACCCCTTGCTAGAATCCATTGTCTTTGTACATAAATCATCAAAAGCCTGTGCCTATTCATTAGGATCATATCTGTGACTCCATCTCTCTCCTAATCATGTGGCCAGACATCTAGAAAGGAACCCATCATAAATAATCCACAGAGAAAGAGAATCCTGCACTGTATCATCACCAAAAGTATGTCATGTTATACTCACATGACATTCATTGTCCTACTCTTTGCCGTTCATCAAGGGACAAGGTTTTTGTCATAACCTTCTTTCTATTTTCTCTTTCTATTATTTGGCGGTTAGGATTCTGGTTAAGGGGAGGCAGCTCCTCCTCCTTCGCCACCCATCCCTTTCTCCAACTCATAATCTCTTTTTTTATTTTTTCTCCCTCTATGTCTTTCTCCTCTCTTTTCCTAGTTTTATTTTGTTGCATATTTTTATTGGTATCCACCATATAGTTAGATTAATGGATCATTGAAAGTCAATGGTTGTGGTTGTTGAGATAGTGACAACAGTATGTGGTAGTGGTGCTTGAAGTAGAGGCTTTAACGACCTAATGGGGTATCTATTCAGGGTTGCCTTCCTGTGGCGGCATCAGCAGAGTAAGAGGTTGTTGTGCCGGTAGGGACTATTTGTCTGATTTAAACGACTATTTGGGGCTGATTTAGGTGCTATTTGGAGATATTCTGGGACTATATTGATTGTTTTTTTTAGGACCTATTTGGTGATGTTTAAGGCTAATTTAATTAGGGGATGGTTTGAATGTTGTTTGGGGGAACTTACAGGTTGATTTAGGGTATGCTTTTATAATACCCTAGATTTGGGGTGTAGAGAGTGTTTAGTCCCACATAAAAAATCTACATGGGTGATCTTGACATAAAAGAAACCATGTAAGGTACTACTTGTACTTTGGGCTAAGCATTTTTGGCTTAAGCATTTTGAGTCATATGGTTTGGCTCGTGGATCAAAATTAAGGTACTGGGCTAGTGGTCTACGTTGGGTGTTAAAAATGGTATCAAAGCAACCCATGTACACGACTATGTGGGTTATGGCATCAAAGAACAGAACTGAGGAAGGCTGTGATAACTCTGGTCACTAGAGAACAGACTCATGGGAGGCTGTGCTAACTCTAGTGCTTAACATCTCACGAGGGCGCGGGGCTGTAAAGGAGGGTAGATTGTAATACCCTAGACATGTGGTGTAGAAAGTGTTTAGCCCCACATAAGAAGTCTCCATGGGTGATCTTGGACATATAATAAACCATATAAGATACTACTAGTACCTTGGACTTGAGCATTTTGGGCCATATCATTGTAAGGACCAAGTTTCGGATTCCTTTGTTTTGGCAATTCCGTTTGACAAAACACACATTTACATAGAGTTGTAATTTATTTTTAGAGTGTCTGTTTAGGTGTGGAAAGGAATCATCTCTTTATGTAATGGTTGAGAGTGCGGTAGTATTTATTTTAGTGGCGAGTTGAGTAGGTTATTTTACTTGTTCAGAAGTTGCTCAACGACTTGCTCAAGCAACCTGTCAAGCAAATCTGTTGTTCGTTAGTTGCTCGAGCAACTTGGTTCTTGCTTGAGCAACCGCTATCTGCTATTCGTTAGTTGCTCGAGCAACTTGGTTCTTGCTTGAGCAACCGCTATGCGCCTATATATTCGCATCAACTAGGTTAAACGAAATTTGAGCAGCCACACTTTATTCTCTGCACTCCTACTCATCCTTAAAACACTTGTGGCGGCTAGGGTTTATGGACCTTGAAGATCTTTGAAGGCCGGATGCTTAGAATTCATCTTCAAGGGTTTTAATGCTTCAACAATAAACTTTCAGTTAGAGTTCTTTGGTGGGATTCCAAAAGTATCCAAGGAAGGCTTGTGCGATTCAAGGCGTTGGCGATCAAGATCATTGGGTGCGGTGTACATGTGACTCGGCAGGTGATACTTAGAACGTTGTGAGGATTTACATCGTTTGGATAGGTATATCTGTAACTGCACAATGAGTATAGTGATTTTGATTCCTTCCCGTGGTTTTTTACCCATTTAGGGTTTTCCACGTATATCTCTGTGTTGTGGGTTTTGACTGCTTGCGTAATTTTCTGCTGGTTGATTTAATTAGTGATTCGCATTCATACTGTTAGGGTTTTAACAGATTATTAAGGGAACCCTGATTTTTCAATTGGTATCAGAGCTAGCTGCTCCTTCCGTTAGGATTTATTTTCCTAGAGCAGATCCATCATGAGTATGAATATGAATCACGTGTCTAGAAATTTGCCTATACTTGATGCTGATAATTTTGATTACTGGAAATCTAGAATAAAGGCTATAATGAGATCTGCAGGTGAAGAAATTGGGACTCATGTATTGTGGGGTACACTCAGCCCATGAAAACTGTAGAGGACAAACAGGTTAAAAAACCCCAATCTGAGTTATCAGTCGCTGAAAAAGCATTACTTCAGGCTAACAACCGTGCACTTGATATTTTATTTTCTGCTGTTGATATTAATGAGCACAGGAAAATAGCTAACTGTGAAATAGCGAAAGAGGCATGGGACATTCTGGTTACTTGTCACGAGGGGACAGACGTGGTTAAGCAGTCTAAGCTGCAAAGGCTTACTACGGAGTTTGAGACCATCAGAATGCAGGAGGAGGAGACCTTCAATCAATTTTATTCCAAGCTCATCGCCATCGTCAATAGCTGTGAGAACTTGGGTGAGCCAATTCCTTCATTTCGTATTATTAAAAAAATATTACGCTCGTTACCTCCTAGATTTAAAACTCAAGTAACTATGTTGGAGGGTAAGAGAAAATTAAAAGAAAAATCTGTTCAAGAAATAGTTGGGATTCTCCAAACTTATGAGGCTGACCTATTGCAATCTGAACCTGTTCAGCCTAAAGTAAAACATTCGGAGTCTTCAATTGCTTTTAAAAGTACTCAAAAAAAATATAAGAAAGGTTCAGATAGTGATAGTGATGTCGATTTTGAGGAGATAAAAGCTTTTTTCAAACAATTTAAAAATAGTATGAAAAAGAACAATGATAAAGGAAAAGGAGAATTTTCTAAAAAAATTAAAAATGAAGGAAAAGGACCACCTGAGAGACCACAGTGTTTTGAGTGTCACGGGTTTGGTCATTATGCCCTAGATTGTGCTAACAAAAAGAAAAAGAAGGTTTTTGTTGCTCATACGTGGGATGATAGCGATTCTGATGAATCGAATGAAGAACAGGACGGTAACGAAAATAATGATAGAAACTTTTTGGCTTTCGGAGTTTCCTTAAATCCTAAGGGTCTTTCCGAATCGAGTGGTTCTGAGACGGATAATAGTGAGGCGGAAAGTTGTGATGACATGGATGAGATCAAAGAGGAGTACAACAAACTTCATGTTTTTAGTGAAAAATTGATGAAGGTGAATGATAAGCTTTCTGATAAGGTCAAGAATTTAGAGAATATTTTGAATGAACGCACTCAAGAGAGGGATGAGAGAAATAAAGAAATTGAGCTCCTTCTTGAGAAAAATAAGGCCTTGACTAGTGCGAAGTCTAAGGAGAAATTAGAGGATGATACAAAAACGGGGACCCAAGTATTGGATCATATTCTTTCCATCCAACGGCATCCTAGTGATCGTTCAGGGCTTGGTTATCATGCGACATCTTCAACTCCGCCAATTGGGAAAGAAGGTACTAATCATAAAGATAAGAAGAAGAATGCTAATGGCGTACAGAACAAGCTCAATTCTCCCACGCCAAAGAAGCAAACGACAATAGTGGTAAACGAACATCCCAAACGCAAGGAGGTAAAAACTAAAATTATTAATAATGCTAAGTCTCAAGTGTTTACTCCTGTCGTTAAATTTGTACCTACTTGTCATTATTGTGGTATGACTGGCCATATTAGACCGCACTGTAGGAAGATGCATAAATCTAACACTTCACATGATGCATATGTAGCTCATTTGTATGGACATAATAATTTTGTGCCCACTTGCCATCATTGTGGAATTAGAGGTCATATTCGTCCTTACTGTTTTGCCCTTCATGGTTATCATAGGACTCCTCCCCATTACCATAACATGAACAATCATAGGGAGTATTATCAAAGGCCTAGACGTAGTACATCTTCGCATGCTAATTCTACAAAGGTAAACTCAAAGCCTATGCCCATTAAAAAGACTCGTGTTGAAAAGGGCAAGCCTAGACAGATGTGGGTTCGTAAAATGGATTTGGTATCTCCGGTTGATGATGATCTTGACTCTCTAGATGACTATAGTTCACTCGGAGAGGTTGACCTTGCCTTTTAAGGCTAGGATTAGTTCCATAAACTAGGTTTAATTGATCATGCATATCTTAATACCTAGATTTATGGAGTTTTATAATTTGTTTCATAGTTGTTTTATTTTTGTTTTCTTTGAGTTATTATATATATAAAAAAAAAAAAAAAAACAAAAAAATCATTTTTTTGTTTTTTATTAGTATTTGTATGGATTGAGCATGATAGTCATCAACGCGTAGTTGAATATCATCGGATTTTATGAACATGTTTATCCGTAAATTTTTATTGCACTTCTTTTTGGTATTCTCCCTGCAATAACATTTGAATGTCAATAAACCATGAGTATCCGACATTATGTACACTTATTCATGGCTATTATGGATGGTTGACAATTAGGGGTCTTGTTCTCATAAACTTGGTCTGTATCTTGAGATTTCTTTTTAAGATTGACTCGTGGTTAGAATTCCAAATGTGATGTTGAAATCCATCCACCACCATTTGTTTTTTGTCTCCATCTCCCCCTCCGAAATTGAGAGAATGAATGACTTGAGGAAAGGGCTACCTATAGGACAAAAGTCCTAGTAGTGTGAAAGCTGCCGATGATAGTGCAAAATACAATGAAAAAATTATTTCCATCAGTGAGGTTATATAAAAAAAAAATGAGAGGTTATAGAAAAGGTGGTATTAGTATTGGACCACTTGCTTAGTAACCGGTTGCATTCGGCTCTATCCAGTCCGGACGGTCGCGTCAAACGGCGAGTGGGGTAAAAGAGAATACATTGTAAAAAGAATAAAAATTAGAAGTTGAGAGGGAGCTCCGCAAGTACTTATCAACAAAAAATCATTGAGGACCTAGCTTGGTTTGACTTCTTGAGGGAGAGTCATCTTGATACTCCTATGGTTCATGAGAATATGGGTTCTAAATTGAGCTAACCTGATATCTAGGCCATGGATGCACACACACACTTTCCTCACATGTCGTTGATCATGGTGTGTTGTATTTCTTCTGCCTTGCATGGTGTTCTAGCATCAAGTTGTGTCTTAAAGTTTGGATGTCTTGTTCATCTCATCTCATGATATAATACTTGCACTAAAACATTCTCATGCTCATATCTTCAAAAAAATTATAATCTTTTAGCAATGAGTTTAATTATGTTTTATTGAGCTTTGCGTGCTTTTAGTACTTCGTCTGCTATTGAGTTTAGGCATCATGATATATGTGCTAGTGTTCGTTTCTCTCTTAAATAATATCTCACTTGTCTGCTTCTCTTGGGCTTTTATTGTTCAATGCACTCCTTTGTTCACATTTATAGCTTTATTGTTTATCCTATTCACCCTTTGTCATTCCATGTCAAAAAGGGGGAGAATGATGAAAGGGGGAGTAGGTTGCCTATTGTTCTAATATATTTGGATGTTGAGTTTTGTTTGCAGGCTTTCCACAACTCGTTCATATAGGATAGATTGCCTTTGTAATGTGTTTTGTCATAGAAGTGCCAAAGGGGGAGATTGTAAGGACCAAGTTTCGGATTCCTTTGTTTTGGCAATTCCGTTTGACAAAACACACATTTACATCGAGTTGTAATTTATTTTTAGAGTGTCTGTTTAGGTGTGGAAAGGAATCATCTCTTTATGTAATGGTTGAGAGTGCGGTAGTATTTATTTTAGTGGCGAGTTGAGTAGGTTATTTTACTTGTTCAGAAGTTGCTCAACGACTTGCTCAAGCAACCTGTCAAGCAAATCTGTTGTTCGTTAGTTGCTCGAGCAACTTGGTTCTTGCTTGAGCAACCGCTATCTGCTATTCGTTAGTTGCTCGAGCAACTTGGTTCTTGCTTGAGCAACCGCTATGCGCCTATATATTCGCATCAACTAGGTTAAACGAAATTTGAGCAGCCACACTTTATTCTCTGCACTCCTACTCATCCTTAAAACGCTTGTGGCGGCTAGGGTTTATGGACCTTGAAGATCTTTGAAGGCCGGATGCTTAGAATTCATCTTCAAGGGTTTTAATGCTTCAACAATAAACTTTCAGTTAGAGTTCTTTGGTGGGATTCCAAAAGTATCCAAGGAAGGCTTGTGCGATTCAAGGCGTTGGCGATCAAGATCATTGGGTGCGGTGTACGTGTGACTCGGCAGGTGATACTTAGAACGTTGTGAGGATTTACATCGTTTGGATAGGTATATCTGTAACTGCACAATGAGTATAGTGATTTTGATTCCTTCCCGTGGTTTTTTACCCATTTAGGGTTTTCCACGTATATCTCTGTGTTGTGGGTTTTGACTGCTTGCGTAATTTTCTGCTGGTTGATTTAATTAGTGATTCGCATTCATACTGTTAGGGTTTTAACAGATTATTAAGGGAACCCTGATTTTTCAGTGTGGTTTGTGGATCAAAATCAAAGTACTAGGCTAGTCAGGGCCGGAGAGAGTAAGAGACAAATGGGGTCAATTGACCCCACTGCCTTCCAAATTTTACTAGGGATAGGGATAGGTATAGTTATGACCAAGTTTTTGCTTATTTGACCCAACTTTAAACTTCTTTATAGCTTGACCCAGCCCATTTAAAAGGTTTGGAACTTAGAAAAGTAAGGGGGCCAAAATAGAAACTCCCTAGTTTTTCTTCCATAAATCCCGCAAATAAGGGGGCAAAGTATGAAAAGTCATTGGGGTCAATTGTAAATGAAAGCTACATTTCGTTGTTAATAAATGCCTACCCTTTATTTTACGCTACTAATTGTTATTTCTACCAAATCGAAAAGTGAATTGCTTGTAGTTCAAATTTTTGACCCCACTTATCAAAAATCATGGCTCCGCCCCTAGGGCAATTGATCTAGGCGGTGTGTTACAGCTTTGGAGCAGTTTGGCATTGTTTGAGGTAGGTGACATTGGGTGTTTAGTAAAGGCAGGATATTGGGCATAATTATTACGGGCTGATTGTGCTTGAATGTTGATAGCGGCAATGGGCTAATTGGGTGGTGTTGGTTGTGGCTCAAGCATTTACATGTGCGCATAGTTAGCTCTCTGCTAATTGTATTTTTCTAAAAAAAATATTCGAGAAGCCAGGAGAATTTGCACCAAAAATAAAAATGGTAGGTCGAGAATTCGCGAGTAGTAAGAGATTATTATGAATTCTCGGACGCTCTCGAACTTTTGTTACTGCATCAATTCTATTTTTTCAATCTCGCGATGAATGAATTTTTGTTTACCGGTACAAAAACAATCCATTTTTAACCATTAGCGTGACAACTCAAAAACCACTCATAGTTTAAGCGGATTTGTTGTAATTGATCCCTAAACCAAACAACAAATGTTGATAACATTGCAGAAAACAACAAAGACGTAAAGCGAAAAGCATTAATATTAAGAAGAAAAAACTAAAGTTGCTGGCGATCGTTGATGTTGGACAACCTTTAAGAGATGGTCCCGTTAAAGCTAACGACACCAAATTATTGCAAAAAGCTCATATATATATGGGTAGTGGATACCTACATATATGTCGAAGGGTTATATCCTTGTATGTATCCAGTAATATCGACCCATCTATATGGTGGTCCTCTACGTGCATGGATGGTTCCAGGTAGGCCGGCAAATGGTGGGCCGGGCCAAGTGGGAATTGTGGTCCAGAGAGGGGTGGTCATGACTCATGAGATGTTTGAACATGACACGTGTCGCAAAAGGAAAGGTGGACAGGCTGTTTTAGGCAAGAAGCATGCATGGGGGAGAGGTTTTTTAAATATGGATGTATATGGGATGGAGTGAACAAAAGGGTGTGTATAGGAGTCTTTTTTGCAGCCTTGCAATGGGCCATTTTTGGTTGTGTGCGCACATTTTTTGAAACTGGATTTTACAATTCGCAGGATGTGGGTAACAAAACACCAAGGGCAGCTCAAGTAACGGTAGGAATGAGCTAGAAGTTCAAACATGTTAGTATGAAACTTGACAACCTCTTAGGATCTCGCCGTAAAGCTTCTTATTTGAACTCCCTATTCTTGGGTGGATGGTCTTTTTTTTTTTTTTAAACCGCAAACTCGGTCGAAGAAAAACTTCAGTGATCACAAAGGATAAAATGATGAAATCAATAGAATAGGAGAAGAAATCAGTACAGTGGATGGTGTTATATGTGTGTGTTACTCACTCCGTCCCATTTTAAATGCTCCCTACGAATATCCGTGTCATTTTCAAACGTCTATATCTTTTTATTGGTAATGTTTTCAAAGTTTTGAAAATTTTTGTCTAATAGAACTAATTGAGATCTATCAAATAAGAAACATATTGCATATTTAATACATTATAAAATAAAAACTACAAGAGTTTTAAAAAGACACGCATAACCGTAGGGAGCATTTAAATTGGGACGGAGGGAGTATATGTTTTTGGTTAGTTAGCTAGCATGATTCAAACACTTGCATAGTTTATTGAAGGGATTGAAAAATAGAGATTACAATCCGCATGTATCACTTGATACACTTGAAGGTGCAAAAAAAAAAAAAAATTAAGAAAATCATGTACCCAACAAAATTATTCAGTGCCACTGGAGGTTATACCGGTCATTACCTCCCGAGGCCCGTAATTAGTTGAGGTGCGTGTAAAAGGATCGGAACATCCGGTTATGAAAAAAATAAAATTATTCTGTGCGCATTAGAGTTGGGCCACTACCAGGATTCCTCAATAATATTCCCTCAACGAAAGGAAGAGAGATGGATCTTAATGTTTAACCATACGCAATGGGCCAGTACCTAAAAAAAACCATCCTTCTTGGAAATAGGTCTAAGCAAATATGAATTGGGCCTGTCAGTTTACGGGCCTAATCTTGACCTACCTTGGCAATTAAGACTTGGTACCCAATCAATGGTCTTGCGGCAACAAAAAATGGAAACCTGATACTTGGGCCTTTATGAGCTAAAAAGTCTATAGAAGCAGCCATGCTTTGTTTTAGAATATTTTTTTGGGTACAAGTTCAATCTCTAGAGTTTTGTGGGCCGGTCCTATAAACATGTGTTATAGCTTGTAAGGTCCGGAACAAATAATGCGCATAGTTCACTAGGTCCTGTAATTTTGTGCCCCAGGACCTCTCCAGCAATAAATTTTAGCCCAGGACCCAGTGGGCCAAAATTCCAAATAATAGGACTGGCCAATAGATTTCTATTCAATAGTATATACGGAAACACTATAATCACACTTTTTTTTCGTTAGAAATTTTAGATTCGTTAATCCTTAATTTAGGCACATAATTTTTGCTGTCTCTTCTTAATTTCTTTCCTTTCCTATTATACCCTTTTTGGAAGTGAGGATGTGTTAGGGATCTTGAAAATGGCTTTTTGAAAGTAATTTTATGAGTTGCTATAGCTTAAAAAAGTAAAAAATGAAGATAATATTGTTGCAAAGATTTGGCGTCATTTTTTTGTGCAGTATAAAATCTAAATTATTCAATTAAAACAATCTCATTTCTTTCTGTACATCTAATGTCTAGCATGATGTGATATTTGATGAAGCCATGGTCTATAACTATACTGAAAGCGAAATCACCATACACACAATTGAAAGAGAAATCACTATATACACAATATAGGGATTATAAACAGTAGAGAAATCAACATAGAATTTACGTGGTTCTCCAAACCAGATACTTTCATGGAAGCCAGAGCGAATCTTTGTTATTTGATTAATTGTCCAGTGAACTTGCTCTTAATTGCAACAAATACACCTTAATTAAACTTGTTTTGAACATGTAAACGAATTGATTCGAATCCATGAAAAATTACTGGATGTCCCGTCTTTTTGATTTCACAAGCTTAACCACCGAAATATATTTAGGCTTCACCACTTTTCAGTTTTTCTTACGACAACGATTTCCAGTACTAGCTTGACATTGTTCCACGTCCGCTGTAATTAC